>SJOL01003987.1:33397-70819 GCA_004794785.1 Opisthorchis felineus | reverse complement strand
CTCGATCATGGTTTCTCTGGCAAGTTTGTGATTCACCGATGTGGAGAAGGCAGTGACTCCGAATGACAGTATGATTTAGTCGTCCTCTAACTGGATATCCCACAGGTTGTTGAGGAATAATCCAGAATTATTGACCATTTGTTCGGATCCAGAAATTAGATGCTTCAAACTTCCCGAAAGCAGCTTTACTAATTTGTACTTTGGGGTTCCTGACAACTGGACGATTGGTCGAAGAGGGGCTTCGTCTTTGTGGCCCATAGAATTTTGCAATTTTGATGTCATCCGTTCATTTGGTCTGCGTTCATTGTTCCAGCCGGTTTCCGACGAAGATTGGGCTGAGTCAGCACCACCAACACAGGCACTCCAGAAAGGAAATTGTGACCTACCTCCGGACGCCGAACAGTACTGGATGCAGGTTTCCTCTCAAAGACACATGAACAGCTGGCCAAGTCGTGCGTTGCTGTCATCGGGTTGGGATTAAATCGAGCCGATTACAAGGGGGAAGTGGGCCGTGCGACCCGTATGGTACGTTCTCAGGTTTGGAAAACGTCACTTGTTTCACCATTTCAGTGCCAGCGCTCTCGCTGGCTATTTCAACTTGGAATTATTTTCTGTTGTTTGCCGCATTCATGTGCACTGTTTGCCGAACTTCTGAAGGTCCCAAATCCGACTTCATGGGACCAACTGGAATATAGTTCCGTGTCAGCCGTTCCTGCTCGATGCTTTTATGAAGTGCTTGCTGAACGGTGGGGCCGTAGGTTTGCATTTCTACATCGAGACGACTGTTTGGAAGCTACCTCGCTGTTACACGCTTCACTACGTCACTATTCAGTGACGGCTCCGAACTCCATATTGGCGCTTGTTGACATTCCGAAAGCTTTCGATTTGGTTTTGCATGACCCCATTATAGGGACATTTGGAGCACAGTCACACGTAATTCGGCACAGTCATGCAGCAGCGGTTTTCCACTGTTCGGAAGTTTAATGCTGCGTAAGGTAGAGGCAGAGAAATTCAATCTCCACAATGTTGTTCATCATGGCGGTGGATGTGGACCGTCGATGCCGCGACTGGGCTGTTAGTTAAACGACACCTTAGTGGACAGTTTACCATTCACTGACGACTGGATAGTGTGTGAATGAAGTCAGGCTTGCCTGAAAGAGAAACATAAAACTGCTGAGGTCGAGTTTGGAAGAGCTGGCATGACAGCCAGAAAACATCCTAATCAGCTAAATCTATGTTATTAAACAATATGGGTAATCGGTATCCCAATTCTGTGTACATTCATCCCGATACAGCGAAAAGACCGGATAAAAATCTGCTCCCTAAGCAGTGCTGAATACTACGCAATGTTGTTTATGATCGTGAATGTGGAATGACTGATCAGGGTTTCAACCTTCCTATCCAGGTCCACGGTGTATATGCGAACCACAAGGAATGCATCGTGGCTGCTTGGGGCGATAGGCTGCACAACCATATTGAAGTTTACGGCTTGCGAGAGTTAGCCACCTTGCCTCTTTCGAATTGACGGCTTATGTCTTCAGAGCGCGTATTTCCCCTGGTATTTATCCGCGGTATCCAGATCCGGTGCAACTTGCTGACGATCAGAGTTGGAAAAGCCCGGAGTGGTCTCGTTGACCAGAGGATCCTGTCTTAGAAAGCGTACTCAGCCGAAGAGTTTGGTGCACATTATGAGGTCCTACTGGATCTCACATTATGCTTAATGTTCTCGTCACAACTGGGGTGGAACGAAACTCGGAAAACGCCTTCGTCACCTGGAAAAAACCGCCTTTGAAGAGCTGGAAGTATCTACTTCAGCGTCTTTAATCAGGCCTGAGCTGATCGTTGTTCGGAAGTGCCAGGCAACGGTAATAGATTTGGTTACAGTCCCTGATGGGCGCGAAATGAGAAGCAGTACGGCGTAGACGAATGTTTCTTCGCTATTTTCTCAGTCCTAGGTGCAAACGATTGTGATGCTAAAATTTTGGGTTCATAAACTGATTACCATTTCATACAGAGGTATCCGCTGTCTTCGATTTCTCAAGACCGTTGTTAGACTGGGGTTTTTTTAAATCACGGTGTCTACTAACGATTTTGGGCTCTCGACGTATTTAGGACACTTTTCTGTGCGAAACACGGCGTTGTTCTTTCTTAGCAATGACTTTCACACCTGACCTTCTGTGACGGACACCTTGTGCCTTATGTGCAACTCCTGACTGTCATAGCGCTTAATGAGCCACGAAGAACATCGAGAATTACTTGTCCATTTCACGTAACCGAAAAAGAAATGATCATACGCCTTTGTCTGAAACGTCCCCATCCTTTGCTATGTTCTCCTACACATCCTTCCACATATGTCGCCCGCATTTTTATGTTTGTGATCGTACTCTTCAAAAGCAAACGACATACGCAGTATATAAGTAGTATGTGACGCACCTGACGATTAAACAGCGTCATTGTCACATAGTAGAGTGAGTAAATAGGCATTTGTGCGTACAGGCAATATGGGCGGAATAACAATTCGACGAGTGTTCGGTTTAAAAACGGTCCGGTTCAGGCAGACCAAACTTCACACTTGTGAGTCGCCCGTTCTATCAGCCTGTGTTGTTCAGTCTATCTCATCCTGTCGCCATTTTGACTTGCTTTGAGACTGCACTACAACAGCGTGCAACAAACGTTGTACTCTCCTCAGGTACACTAGTGGATTCCGTCTGTTTTAATTTGAGGGCATCCGACACTCGGTTGAACGTTGCAACAGCCTTATCGTTGTCTGACACATTGCTCTCGCTACCACGCCTTCCTCTTGATGTGAACTGAGAAGACTGATCAACGGACTGGAAACAACCTATTTCGACCGGTTCCCTTCTTCACAATGCTCCAATCACTCAAGCTCTTCCCTGTGCAGACCAGTATTTGCCCTTGCTCAATGTTTGGCCATGAGATGTGAAAGATACCGGGGCGGAACAACTCAGGGGCATACAAACCCGATGAGCACAACTCATATGCTATCATTTGTTTGTGAATAGTTGGATTTCGGCTGAGTGAACTTTGTGGACTTGGCAACTACGTCCCCACGAAACTCCCACCGACTTTACATTGGACGGGCCGGAAAACAGTCATGTCTATACATGTGTTCGCGCAGTCACGAGTGTGCTCACCTGCGCCCTGAATGCAGAACGCAGACAAATCCACCTGAATGGACCCTTACTGATCACGTGTCTTTATCAGTTGCACCATAATAATGTCCTTCATCATGTGCATTCAAACAAGTACAAGTGCTCATCTGCAGACATGTGATCCGGTCGCAAAATGCGTCTAAGCAGAGACGTCTTAACGTAGGTGGATGAAGTTTCAACTGAATTGTAAAGGAGCATGGGTAACGGATGCAGAAGCTGGTGAATGCGAACCAAACAGCAACAACAAGCATTCGTTGAACAACCGAAAAAAAAAGATTCTCACACTGCACGGCGCACATCAATGTACAACTGTCTACAAATTCCTCTACAGACGATCGTAGCTACAGTGACGTGTGTGGGGAGAGACGCAGGGAAATACGAACGTTTCCGACTGAACTACCTATCACATGGACCGTTCGAAGCCCTGATATTCGTGGTGAGACTGGCACCTCTTGAAAATGTTGTTAGCAACACGTATCTGTTAGCGAAGCTAAATTCCACCACAGAGCTCTCCATTCAGGGTTTGACAGCAGAACACATGGGGCTGCTGAAATTAAAGCAAGACGCAGAAATCACACAACGATTTAGGGTCAGCCAATTGAGTCGCAAGATATAGTCCCATGTCTAACAACAGTCGTAGTACCCTTCGTCTATTCAGCGGTCGTCATTCGCACGCTGGCAGTGGAGAGTCCCATCCTGAATTTTCCGCAGGTAAGCGTGTCAACCGTTGTCAGATACTCGTGTAGAATGCCCGTTCAATGTGGCGTCCATCACGAAGAACGAAATCACCCAAAAGCAGAAACGGTAACTCCTGAACCTAAAAGTTGCTAAGTTAGGTGTCAGACTGACATGCCATTGGTTGTTACAATCACCGACTTCTCAACTTGAACGTCCCATTTACATCTCAGCAATCAGAGTGGTCAGAAGTACCTTCGGTGGGAAGATTCCATTCCTTGACCTATTATGACTAGGGATAGAGATTTTTGAATTTTGGGATGTTCCACTCAACTCTCTGTGACCGAGTCAGTTCTGTGTAATCGCATCAGTGTCAGCTGACGCAACACGCGAACCCATATGGGAATTACCACACATTTATGGCGATATTGTCAAAAATGAACGCACTAAATTGGCTCGGTGTTCATCATCCCAAACGTCTAACTCTATGCTCTACAATTAGACTGCTTGGAAAACAATGGAGTCCTAGAAAAACTGAGCTACTGTAGACGTTTAAAAAGCCAACGATTTTGCGACGATTCCTCCACCGGTTTGAACATACCTCTGAAAATCTGCCAATATTTTCTTCATGTACCACACACATTTTGCCAGACCTACCGGGGGAAGCATAACTCCAGGTAGGAGTGGAAGACTCACGTCATCATCATCGTCATCGACCGCATGACATCAGTGTTCAACACCGATGCTTCACTGCCGTACAACCATGATTTAGTGTCATGGTTGTACGTGGGCTGCGATACTGTCAGGGCGCCCACACCTAGACAGGAGGACGATTAGGGTCTTCAACCAAAGCCTTTGGCTCAAAAGCCTAACCGCAAGACAGCGGTGTTTGGCGGGAAATGCAAATGCATTACCATTTCTACGGAACAAATTGCCGCATGTTCCAACCCCCAATTAGGAGACTGTTTTTTTAGACCCCTAACCATTGACCAACCTGGTATGAGACTATGAGTGTCGCGGGGGCACCCCGCAGTATAGCTCAATCGGTCGCTGAGGTGCGCAAACCGTCACACCACGGTAAGGTCCAGTCTCTTCGTGACAGACTCATGTAAAGACATTCTGACGTTCATCACACATAGGGGGTTCCGACGTTACACCAGACCTCCTTTCGGATTTAGGTGCGTATCTGCGGTTTTCAAACAAATTATGGACGCCATGGTAGGTAGTTTCTCGTTAGTCACATCCCATATGGATATTACCATCATTCTATGCTCCAGGAGATCCCAAACTGTACTTGGATGGAATTCCCACTCGTATTCGGACTTATCTTGTAAAGACAGAGATGTGATTTCCTCTTAAGCCGAATTAAGTTCTCGTGGCCGTCATTATGCACCAGACAGGATTTGCACCGTGTGATTGTACCAATGAGTAGCTTGTAATGCTTAGACGCCAAACAGTTTTACTACCAGCAGCCTGCGTTCGACAGACTTAAACTTCCGCGCTTTACCTTCCGTTGACACACCACCATCCCAAACCATCAACTTTTCGTTAATATGTCTCCGACTATGACAACAAAGCGGTTATTTTATATTGGTAGACGTTGGAAAACGAACAGTCATGCATCACACACTCCGTCAGTCAGTGAAAATGCAGTCATGTAGAAAAGGTTTGACCCTAAGCTCCGCAATCAAGAGATTTCACAAGAGGTCACGTGGACGTCGGTTCACAGACTGTTAGTAGCCACACTTTCTCCTCAAAAGGTTTATATTTTCGCATATTCGACAAACTTCAGCTTTGAGACACTTTGGCCATTTGATGCGCCTTTGAACTTACTGAGCGATTTAGTCACGCTGATGCATGTTACAGAATTAATGTATAGAAGCCGGACCAGAGTTCATTGATTTCCTCGACTGAGGTTGATACTAATACAAAGCATCAGTATCAGAAACTTCCTCGTCTCTTTTCCAGAAATTTGCGCATACATGAGTTCAAAAAAGAACATCGGAACCAGTGGATAAATCAAATTGTTTAGGAGAAACGCTTCCGCGATAGACAAGCTGGTCAAAATATTGCGCTACCCTGTAGGGTTCTTTTCACCCAGCCAAGTTTTAACGGTCTATAACCTGGCAAAAAGACACATGAATGCCCTGATCAGTTAACTCGGTAGGATTGAGAATAGCTGCCCGCTTGGATGGAAACGCTGGGACTTCGCCAACGATTAACCACTGACAAGCATGGTCCAGTTTCGTGAGCAAAAAACCTCCCTTATCAGATCTATCGCCTTCAATGCCTAGTTGTCCTGCATTCCATTTAATGGGAACAACTCAACACCGATCAGCCGGTTAGGCCGTCGCCTCTGACAGGGGGCAGTCCCGTCCTAAACTTAGCACGAAACTGTAGTGGCTGGGATCAACATACCATTGGTAGATAGTATGTGGCTAAATAGAAAGAGGCGATGAGGTGAGCTGGGGAAGCATATTCCGTTGTTAGTTCAGTGCTCACCCCAGTTAGGAACAGCCTTCGTAATACCGTTAAGACATCTGCAACAGGTTGGTTTATATGAATTAATGTCATCCCGCTAACTCGACCGATTCTGTTTATCTTTTACGTTGTTGGACCAGACGATGCATTAACATGGCTTACTGATGTAGCCATTCGGACAAACCCTAAGCTATGCTACATAGCTTGGCTGCCGCAAATAAATCACTGGCAAGATGCATTGCGGGGCGATCGTTTGTTGGAGATAAACCGCTGTGAAGTACGGCAGTCATGCTGGAGCGGGGTCGTTACACAATGAGTCTATTAGGCAGTGGTAATCGTGTGCTTCTCCTGACCACAGCAAGCGATTCGCACGTTGATTTTACAATCCCCTTCCTTCCGCTTCGATTATCTCAGATGTGGACCGAAGGTTAATGCCCCAAATGAGACCTTAGTGATAAACATCAGTCGAAAACACCGTTTCATGAAGCAAAATCAATGCTTCAAAGTCAAACTGGAGGCGATAATGAAAACATCTATTGGTGCCTATCAAAAGAATACAGGATGAGAAGCACGTGTCCCAAACAGAGTATTCTTCTTTTCACTCCATTAGTTTACAGCATCTGACATTGGATGAACCTTTGGAAGAATCATAACAAGAATAACGGGAACAAGAGATAATATTCCGCGGAAGTCTTTGCTACGTGCACCCACAATTCAAGGCATTTGGACGCAACGAAACGGATAAAAGGTGTGTGTAGAGGAAGCAAGGTGGGATGGCATGAGTTGATGGGAATAACACCCACCCAGCCCCCAATAAACTGTAATGCACACAGAGACAGGAAGTCACCAGGATAGGTTTGAATTCCCCATTTGTTCTGTCACAGCCTACAAAAGTACAGGAGAATGAGAAGGTGGGGACGAAGGCAGAGCAGAGCAGTTCAATCAGACGGGAACGAGGTCAGATAGAGATGTGACCAGTAAACAGGACATATAAAATTGCTCTGTTGTAAAAAAAGAAACCGAAGTTCATAAAGTATATGTGTACAGTTGCCGGGATGAACGGAGAAGCACTGTTGTTTAGAGTATTCAGTCGGGTCTTCTGGGATGGAAAAATGGCTGAATCAGCTGGGGGAGTAACCGCTTCAGCAGCAACTTCTCTTTGTGGGTTGATCTTCAACCGAAGGACCTGGGATGGGTTTGATAGGAAGTGTGTTCATGCCGCCAGATGGGTTGGCAATCACGAGTTTGTAGATTTCTGGAAGTGGAAACAGGATGATAAGTAATTAATAAAATAGAACAGAGTCGCACAATCGGCTAGGCATGCACAGCTTAAGATGTTAGCTCTCGGTCGACCGATGTTGCGATTCATTAGAAGGAAAGAAACTCTGTGAATGAGCAGCACTCTCTAAAACCGGACAAACAAAGCCAGGATTCCAGTGAACACGAAAAGGACAGTATAAGCATTTGGAACCTGACGTTACTCTTGGCGTAGTGTGAGTAAAACCAATACAGCGGACCGGAAGTGTCGAACAGAAAGCAGCAAGGGAAGTTGGGGAAGCACTAGCCGGTGCTGAGAATTAGTCCACAGTATTCTTTGATCAAGAACAGGGCCCAAGCAATCTTCCTTAGGGAGAACGCCGGGGAGGGGGGGGGTCGGTTTTTGTCACCTCTTCAAAGGAAAATAAAAAACAGTGCATGGTTCACGAGGAACGTTGTTGTACACTCTTTAGGAGAATGTCCTCTTTTTGAAGATATCTCCTTCGGATCAGGTGGGGCAGCACACTTCTTTATTTTGTGGCGACTGTCATGCAGGATAACCATATTGGGGAATCTGCACGAAAAGATATCACTTCGGGAACGGTTGTACGTCTAACTTGAGAATGGTTTTCCTTGGGAACATCTCACTAACATTACATCAAGGTACTCTAATTCGAAAAGTCGTAACTACATTATACTCGCATTAGGTTAAACCGCGTTTGCAAAGACCTATTAAAACAAAATACCAAGCGTACATACTTAACCAAACGCCCAACAGAAAGCTGTACTGTTTGTATTTCCTAATAGACTCTGTTGTGATTGTAATTGCCACATAAGGCCGAATAGACCAATTTTTGCTCATCTAAAACAAGCGGTTGAGAACAACTCGCACTATTTGTTCAATCGAAGTTACCGTGACTTCTCTGAGTGCCTCCACGAAATTGTTGGTCTTCGTGAAAAGGATCACGAAACGCTGCAAACCCATGCGTTGACAGCCAGTGTAGGATATGACGCATATTGCGAAGCGAAAGATGTAATTCGGAAACAATGGAGTAAAAGCACATTTTCCCAGAAGAGGATGATACCTGCACAAGCAGACATCCCTTTCTAGATCAATAGAAGACCAGACACACGGTTTATCCAACAAAAGTAATCTTAGAACAGTTAATATCCTTCTGGAATACTGTTAATTGATTCGTCTACTGATCACGTTTGTCTGCAAAACTCACGTGTAATCTCATGGCAGCTAGTAAATCAATTTTGTCCCCAACCTCTTTAGATTCTGCCCTCGGTCAAAGCCAAAACTTCAGTTCAGCAGGACCTCAAAGTTAGGAACAGCCTAGATGTGCCCGAATAGCATTACTGATTAGCAAAGAGCACTGTATACGCGCTGCATACTGCAGCAAATTATCGAGAATTTGTTGAGTCTGATGGAAACATCAGAGCAGTAATGGTGCGCGGTGTTCAACAGAAGTATTCTACTTAGAATGCAACAGATTCATCACGACTGACGAACTAAACTCACTTGTCAATGAAGTTGGTGTTAATGCTGGACTCAGTTGAATATCTCGTTTACGGGTACGTCATGTGAAGATGATCATAGGTGGGATAGGCTGGTTAGGGAAACGCAACTCGGATGCCTGAGAGAAGGGTCAGTTACGCGTAATGACTCGAAGACGTTCATTGCAGTATCAGTATAGTGACCAAGTTCAAGACACCAGAGGAAAAACGTATCCTGGCCGCACCTAATTACCAGTGCAAACATGTGCTTATGCAACTGCCAGCCTGAGCACTCTGACACACACTTGGCAAATTGAGGGCAGAGATAACCAAGTCAAACAACAAATGCACTTCAAAAACGGATTCCTCTGGACCCCTCAACAAATTGCGTGCACATCATATGAATACCAATTTTTACAAAAATTCGTCCCAACAGCCGAAGAGGCGAGTAAAACGCTATTCACCCCAGTTAGGAAAACCGTATCCGGGTCGGTGGGCCAGTACCCGGTTGCATGTGATATACGGTGAAGACGCCAGTTCCCTGCCTGAACCAAACGTTTCAGGCATCTGTCACATAGAGGTGCTTCCAAACCCACTCTTAGGGTATTCACCGATTGCGCTAACAGATAAAATTAGCTGGGGCTGCAAGACAACTATAATTTACGAACCACTCGCTCGAGAAAAAGGGGAATTCCTTCAGTGGACACCCAATACGGTTGTGCGTTTGGAAGAGCGAATGCTTCACAGTGAATGGAAGAAGCGCGTATCAGATGTTTCCCTGCTGCGAGAGACAGAACGCTTCCTAACAGCGGTGTGTTGGTGAAGCGAACGGTTCGACCAGCCAAGGCCTGAAGACATTTCTGTGACTTATGTATCTAGCACAAACGTAGCGACCAAGATATCTAGTCGGAAAGTTTTCGCAAGCAATTTGTAACACCCGCATCAAAAGTCTAATGGACTTACTAGCTCCAGGAAAATAACAAGCTATTCGTTAGTCAGGAAGCAGGGTCTCGTATCCAAATTTACACTTGGGAACAATGTGTGAATTCGAACGGAATTTGTGCAACAAAACAACAGCGATTCGGTAGTACTGTTGAGTTAAACCCAGTGCAGGTCGAACCAAAGATCTGCTTGGGTTGTGTGATCTCAAGACTTTTACAGCTGATTTTGAAACCTCTAAATGAGCCATTTGATTTCTCGATGACACCTGTTTATGAACCCCACCGTAACTTTAAGCCTGCTGCTTGGATCACAGACCCCTCAGACATGTGAAATCAAATGTTGAGTGTCTGAAGGTGGAGGCACCTCGGAATGATTGTAGTGAGTCCCTACCCCATCCACCTCTATTCTTTTCTTCACAATAAGGCTTTCAAATAAATCATGGTTGTACGGCAGCGGAGCATCAGTGTCGAACACTGATGTCATGCTGTCGATGATGATGATGTAGTTCATACACACAGCAACACAACAAAGCTAAAAGATCTTCGTCCTGAACTCTGCGACGCATGCAATGTACTCCTGAGTTTTTCTAAAGTCGCAGCTTTGGCGAGACATGATGATGAATTTGTTCAAGCGATCAGGTTTTTGTTTTTATATGTCAGTGTGTTAAAAATAAATAAAAACGACTTCTGTGGCTATGAACGTGTAAAATCCCAAAGATGCACAAGTGGAAATGCAACGATCGATCGAAAGTGGACTCGTCCCAATTCGACTTCCCCTCTAGCCCTATCGAATGAGTTTGATCAGTATACACAGGCTGCCAACTCAGTCCTTCCAGTGAGTACACACACCCTGCATACACTTTAGAAGTAGAACAGTTGGTAAAAAAGGGAGCGATTCAATGCTTTCGTTTCGTGTAGCCATAGACTAGACCACATATGACTATCAACCGATTCGGTCGCTTTTGGTGCGCAATTCAATGCTATTCATGGGAGAAGTGACTGGTAAAACAGCTAGGTTGTCTGAAGCCCGGGAATCTTGTACACGCCGTACGACGTCAAAGTGAGGTATGATCTTAGCCGAAAAACTATCCATTTCCTCTCAACCACGCACATCGGTATTTTACAGGAACTTGAAAGAGATGGTCTCCCTCGTTAATAACCCATACGAAGTACCATACGGTACCTCAGCCCTCGTTCTTCCTTCGAGTGACATGATGGCCACGCACTGAAAGGGTGTTGCAGCTGAACGATCAGTTTATTTTTAGTTCCAAAGTAGGCAGCACATTTGGCCATTTGATCTTGGACATAAGAGTGTTGAAAACACATCCCTATTGTTTGGAGGTTCGATGTCGGTTCAAGCTTAGAAAAACAAGCTCCACGCGTCCCATGCCCTTGGAGATGGAAGCAACCAAAACGACCTACGTAGCCCTCCACCTGATGAAGTGTAGTAATGTTGGCACACTGCTATGACCTATGCCTCTTGCAAATTATTCCAAGGGACTCATTCGAGATAGACCACGAAAATGGATGGTCAAGCGAAACGACGCGTGAAGTTTTGCCTAAGCCCCACCTATCATGAGAACCAGATCGAAATAATAAAAGGTGAGTCTCTCGCAAAACCAAATTGATTTGCAAATGAGTGTATTTCTTGAAAACAGTCCAATTTGGGTCCAAGTAGAACATAAGGTTGACGAAAACTCGGGGACTGCGCCTGCCTGATGAGCCCCAAGAAGGGCGAAACCGGTCGTGGGCTGTCGAAGAATTTTCAGCAACCTTATGAGTAGTACATTGCGCAGAATTACATGCATCGCGATATCTCGAATATCGTAGCAACTGGAACATGAGGCGGCCTGGTGCAGCACATTCAGTTGCATGGAAACATCACAAACGAGAGATTCAGCTGGGTTCCAGGTGAGTCTCTCGCAAAACCAAATTGATTTGCAAATGAGTGTATTTCTTGAATAAAAGGTTCAGTTTTAGTGCCATCTCGGTGCGTTGCTACCAAAAAAACAGAGGAGGGTGTGGCGTCTGAGAGGTAATGCTAGGTTATCAAAGCAAAAACAGGCTTGTATTACGTTCGAACCATAAAGATAAGATTATTAGAGACGGGCTGCAGTTGGAAATCTTGAAGTCAAACGATCACCGGTCACTGTGGAAAATATGCACGGCCTGAAGCGTAGGCATCTCCAAAGCAGTTAATACATTTCACTGGCACAACATAAAAACGAAAGCTATTCGACATGCTACATTTTTTAATCGAGCTCCCAACCTGAGAACTCCCACACCTTGAACTCACATTCTCGAAAAATGGCTGCTCATCATTCTTGTTAAACTGTAGAATAAGAAAATACACTCAGTTGTTACAAGGCCTCCAGCGCTGACAAACGCTCAATCGAAGATATTCCTATGGCGATGGTGAGTGATTGAAACTGTTGCACAGCACACATCATTGTTGACATGCAAATGCTTTATCGACAGGATAACTCAGTAACCGTGTACGTTGCGATGAGGAACACCTGATTGGATGCTTCGTCCCAACTGTTGGGAAATGCATGGGACACACAAGTATATTGCCACCCTGTCTTTCCAACAGAATAGCGATCGCCCCAAATCTGTTTCTCTTTCGGTCCACTGTGCAGACCGTGACATCTTTTGAGACCAGGAACACGATGACAGATTTCTTTACGCACGTGCCGCGAAAAGTACTCAAACTTTCTAGGGAATATAGCATACTTTGCATATTCCGACGGCCAAAAATCTCTCTGGACCGAAACGAATTTGCATCAAAGAGTGTGGATATCTTATTTCGAAAGCAAAACAGAAGAATTACCTTCCTTAGAGGCTAGAAAATTTCGGTCTGATATCATTACATCACTGTAAATTAAACGTAAATACTATATTGTATCAGTAAACAACTGAACGTTTTTCGAATCTGGTATAATAGTTCTGTGTCGGTCTACAACTCCACACAACTACATCATTTCAATCGACTAGACTACTGTCCGAATTGACTGCTAAAATTCACAAGGTTGAGGATAGGTATCTTGAGAAACGAGAAAATTCGCTCTTCGCAACCACTGAAATGCTGGTAAGAGACTTGCTACTACACAGCCTCTACTGAGGAAGCCTTATTCTCTGTCTTCATGGGGATGAGGGGTTCCCCACAAAAGCGTTTATAAGCCACAGCGCGGTTGGCGATCCAGTGACTGTCCGTGCGTATTCGTATATCTTCGAATCCGTCAGAAGTACTACACTAACCCTCGGGTATTCTGTTACTGGTCCGGCGTCCGATTAAAATGCAGCAGATGGCCAGCTGAACTGTTGCTCAGTGTTTTGGCTACTGAAGAGACGGAGAGATTAGGGACGAGTAAACCAATTTTGCCAGTAATCGTATCAATTGTGGGAGATTTTTCTGACCCGTTACACTCTTATGCCGGACCTAATATCAAAGGTTTCTAGTTTTTTGTCGCTTGTGATCAAACGGTTGTGTTCAACCACTTGCCGAAACGTCGCGGGTTTGAAGCTCTGCTTCGCGCTTGAGATAGTTCAGTGGTTAGGGTGCGAACTTGCTGATCGGAAGGTACGTCGTTCGAAACCAGCCTCTGAATCTCGACTACTCCTGTCTAGGCTTGGGCAACCTGAAGTATCTCAGCCCTCATGCTTGCTATAGGTGGCATGGCATCTAGCCACCTTAAGGGTGTTACAGCTGAACGACATTTCTACGAGTTTTTCACTCCTTACATTTCTTCAGGACTTACCAAGCCTCCTTATCAGCACAGACTTCACTCGATGTCTGATAGCGCGCTGAGATATTCTGTATTCCAGATCAACCAGAATATGCCTCTGGGACTCAAGTCTTGCATAGCATTTCGGACGCCTGTGTAAATCATGTTCCAGCACAAGCATTAAATAAGATGCATTACAAGGTGCGGCTTTAATATATTTGGTTTTGTCCTCGAGGTCCGTCAGACTCTCTTGCCAGGTTCATGGATTTCACTCACATATGTTCCAAATACAATGATTTTTGGGCCTTTATCCGGCGGTGATAGAACTCACAAGACAGTGTCAGGATTACAACCTGATAGCACGTAAGCAGGCGCAATGAGTAAGGAACGGTCATTCAGCTCATTTCCGAGACGTAGGTTAGCAAATGAAATGCGCAAAGACGGCTATCCTTGGGTATATCCAGGTGATTCTTCAGTCCGGTGACTGTAAACTGACAAGATTTGACTTCTTCTAACGAGTGAAAACCCCATTCTCCTATTGATTGGTCCTGGAAGTGTTCTGCTCTATACATTTCGATTTGGGACGATGGATTTTGCTTGAGCCATGGAGTACAAGAGCGTACAGGTTGTCGTGATCCCCTGACATAAACTATCAGGCCTGGCACATCGGGGAATACCCCGAGGGAAGGGTCAGTACATACAGTCGTTTAATCCATCGGTCACTTGAAAAGTAGAACTCTGAATTAGCTTATTTCCCAATAGAACCTAAGAAACCTATTAATTGTCAGTAGCAAATGCCCTCTTCGACTTTTTTTATGGATTATTTGCAGGGATACGCAAATTTTCACACTTTTGAGGGCTGAAGCATTAACAACCACATGGGTTATTGCATACAACACTGCCCATAACACAAGGATCACCGTAAATTTTCCATACGAAACATGAACTTCTTATAAAAGTACACAACTGAACAGGAAACCATGGCTAGATATTGGGGCTAAGAGGCGGGAGGGGGGAAGACTTTCACATCTCCGCACATCTTATTCCACCACGTGTAACCTAATCACCTTGAAAGTTTCTCTGAGTGTTTTCGCGATTTTCGATTTTTTAACCCTCAAACCTCAGAATGTAGCACAAATGCAACACCAAAAGAACTCTAACTCATCGACTTAGATATGCACTCAGCACATCCCCATTGCATGCCTTCATCGTACCACCTGGCTAATTCATACTCACAGAATCCATACACATGTCCTGGAACAGACATATATATGCAGTGAATGGGTTTACCTTCACATTTTGTTTTAAGTTTGAATTTAAAGTGTTTGGGTGGCCTCTGGGATTTAAGCTACAAAACACTAAGTACTGAGAACAGCTTCTCCGCATCCAAAATCGTGGATTTTTCAAAATCTATAGATTCCCTCGGAACGTAACCTGTATACTCCATTCAATATCTTTCAAGATTACAGCGCTGAAGCATGCGGCATGCTCCAGTTCAACTACGTAGATCCAGGCTACACCCCCGGGCATCGTCAAAAAACCAATCATGTCGATCCTATGAGGATCCTATTCAGGAACGTGAGGGGCCATCGCATCTTAGAATTTTGGGTCCACAAGTTACATTGGACGCAATAACAGCATCTGTTCGGTCCGAAGACCGGCACTGAACACGTCATCACTAATTATATTGGTAAGATTACCTTGACATATTATCTGAAGCGTTACCATCGACAGAAATGTCTATTTAAAAAAGGACAGCTTTCTCAGAATTCACAGGAACTGGTGACTGCCTGAGTGCTGGTTACACAGGCTCTTGAAGAACGGGACAATCAGACACCGACACTATTGACTTCGCAACCAAAAACTTTCATTGTTCTGCATTAACGGTTTGTCACAAACTAAGGCTTACAACCTTAGCAAAGATATGGTTTGGTTGTGTTGCTTAGACAATGGTCCTGACCAATCAGAAATACGTCTGAGCACGAAACGGCACGTAACCAAGACAACAGGGATGCCGAGTATGTGAAACGCCTAGCCTGGTCTCACATACATAGGCGGAACACAACTCACAAAAACAGCTACAAACTGAGATAAAACTTTATGAGCACCTTGGTTTTCAAGAATGTTCAGTTTCAATCGTCAGACACAGAAAATTTGCGAGGATGTATATGACCACCCTTAGCTTCAAACTCAGACTGGACGACGACAACTATTGTTCACGCTTACTAAAGGATAAGACTGCCACACATTACCCTGTCCATGTGTGAGAATCGCGACTGAACCTTAGCGATCGCTTAATTTCCCTGTTCCCTATGGGTTACATGACATTCTGCGACAGAGAACTCACCGTAGCTATATTAATCATCAGACTACACCATCCAGCGCAAAGGCATCCAACGGCAATTCTTTTTATTTTATTTCGCTCTCTCTCTCCCTAGAGAGAAGACCTTAAAACTCCGTAGACCAGTTGGCAAAACTAGCATGATGGGCCACATACCCCTGGTGTGCTTCATTAATCCATTCTCTCGCTTTACAGACCTGGTTGTACGTGGGCTGGGATACTGCTAGGGCACCCACACCTGGACAGGAGGACGATTAGGGTCGTCAATCAAAGCTTTTGGCTCAAAAGCCTGACCGCATGGAAGCGGTGTTTGGCGGGAAATGCAAATGCACTTGAAGTTTTACAGAACAAGTCGCTATACATGTTCCAACCCCAACCTGGAGATACTTTTGGCGTCTCAAGTGACGTGTGTATCAGACTACGGTAAGGGCTGTTTTGTTGTACGCTGTGAGGCTTGGTCCGTTCGATCAGCGTCTTCAGGTGTTCGATAATCGTTGTCTCAGTACCATAGCTCATGTGGGTTGACGTCGGAGAATCCGTAACCAGGCAATCAGAAAACGAGTTTTCGAGTGTGCAATGGGAACTTTCATTGAAGGATGTGTCCAGTCATATGAAGAAAGCCGTGAATAGATAAGTTGCACACAAATCAAATCTTTATATCAGGAAGATCATACTCCTGGAGGTAATTCCAGAATCTCCAACTCCACAACTGCACTAGAAAAGCGATCGGCTTTCCGGAGCAGATAGGCCAGCAACCGACTGGACACCAAAGCGGCCAATCAGCGAAGACTCTCCAGTGTTCGCGTACGTACTAGAATAAAGGCTAACTAATCGTCCAACGCAGCTCGAACAGCCAGATGCACGGGCAAAACTGAAACTTAAACACCGTGGTACTCTTTGTTATTTTCGCACTCGCTTGTTCATAATAAAGCTATCGTTTCTTAAAACCTGTAATAATCGGGACAGTCAACGGCTGGTGGAAATGCAACACCAGTCTGTCTGTGTCTGGCATCAGTGGGGTAATCCCGTTCCCATGCTTCGTGGGTTGAATACTCGCTATGGAGTGACGGACGGCCAAATCAAACAGCTTACCACTTCCGGGCGGAACGAAGTCAGTGTAGTATACGTGGAACTTAAACAAGGCCGCCAGCCTTGGCTGGCGGCATAGAGTGGTCTTTCTGATCAGCCGAACCACCTCGTAATATCGGCTTCGCCGAATGAATTTTTTCGTTTTCCTCATACTCAACTTGGAAGAAGCTTCTGTCCCTTGATGGATGTCTTTGTTATGAAAAGCATACAATAAAATTTTTACGGATAGAGAAATGTGGGATTTCAGCTTAAGATGAGCCCGTGTGATCATCCGATAACCACTGACAGTCATCAAACAAAAGGACTGTGTTTAGAATTAAGGTGGTGTTAACTGGAGACCCAAATGAGACTCAACCGAAGTTCTCGTTGAGGTTCTCATCAAACTCCAGAGTGGCGTCGTATCCAGGGAAAACCGGCCTGCATGCTTCATTAACCAGCACGCAAACAAGTACGTTGTACATGAATCCGGTAATTTAGGGTCCGCCGACAAGGAGCAAGTCAGGGCTTTGTTGTAGTATCCAGTTTAGTTAGAGATGTTTCTGTGACAATGCAGTGAGGATTTGGAAGCAATACCGGCCGATTGGAGGGGTTCTTGAGTAATCGTCATCATCATGAACAATAGTGGAAACTGGCGGTTAACTACCCTATAACCGCGGAAGGGCTACGTCCCTAGAGAAAACGTCCAAGTTATCTGCAACTTCCAAAACCATTCGCATAAACACACATGAGCATCAGGTTGGGGCAAGGTGCCATCAGCCGGATGGACCTGGCATTCTTTACGAGTCTCACTTCACACAAACCCAGCACACAACGACAAACAAACGCTAGTTAGGAAGCCCTTTTGGGAAGTGCTAGAAAGCTCATCAATGAGATCGGTTACGTGCCACGTCCCAAAGGGTTTGTAACCACGGGTCAGGAGAATCATGTGGACCCTGCCAAGGGAAACACGAAGCACAATGCACAACCTGATTCGATTTCCTATTGACAAATCATGGTCGGCCCTCCGCGAACCTTCCGTCAACAGGCATTCGGGGTGGAAAACATGGCTTCCTTTGGTAGACAGCGATGAGGCATACGTGGTACATGAAACAAACACCTTAACTCGACGAGCCGCATCTGCTGCTCAAGCGAATCGTACTCAATATTCAGTGCTCGCTTACCGACCGTTTAATTGTATACATGCTGCAGCCAGTTAGCTCGTGAAATGCTGCGGAGACAGAGGTACTCAAATAATTGCACATGTTCCAAGTTTTCAGGTCGGAGAGGCCAAGTTTCACATCCATACAATGGGATTATTCTCACGGTGTTCTGTACACGAGGCCTATTGACCTCAGGGTTGCTGACAACAAAATAACACCAGCTGGCGAATATTATTCGTGCCCTCATGATAGGTGCATTGGCTTCATCTGTCAGTACAGTCGGGGCTTATACAGGCGTCCAGATAAATAAACCTAAGAAAACTCAAGCTCATTATCTTGAATTTTTAAACGGGTACAGGAGCATCAGAAATCCCAAAGATTTTGTAATTTGAAGGTGCGACGTGCATACCGACTAAATCCAGTATTATCTGTTTAGGGTAGTTTGTGCGGATTCAACAGGTAACAGGACAGTGTCATCTGTGTAACCTGTCTGCCAATCGTTATCCAAATGCGATTCCCATAGCCAAACGCACGGTCCGTTAAAGAGTGCACCCCATGATGTTCATGAAAAAGACTAATAAAAGTGGAAAGATGGGAAGATTCCGGCGAACCGCGCCAGTTGTGTAAAAACTGTTTGGTAGCATACGATAAACCCTCACATGAACATAAGTAAGGGACTAAGTGGCAAGAGCAATATTCGCAAACTCTGAGGGTATACCTCGTTGGACAACCTATCCACAGAGCCGAGGGCTGCTTTGGAGTCAGGGAAAACCAGCACAGTTTGTCGGCGGTATGCGTGACGCTGCTCAAGTAACTGATGTAGTTAATGCACCCAGTATATGGTCCGAATCTTGTCTGGTGCCCTCGTGTGTGATGACGTTGGATGTTGCAGTACTAGTGAACCCAGCGACCACGTTATGACTGGCATCTTTTTTTTCAGTAAAGGCACAATGACTGATCGGCCCCAGTTTGTTGGAACGTATTCTTCGTTTCAAGTTAGTTTAAACAGCCTTGTCAGAACAAAACACAGGAATTTACTACCGTCCTTGAATAACTTGGACGATAGCTCATCTGGCCCTTTGTCCTGGTGGCGCTTCAAAACAGAGAGGCATATTAGCACTTCAAGTACAGAGGGAAGGTCTTGTTTTATACATCGGGTGAAAAAGTTTCCGAACATTTCCAGTTGCACTAGCTTCTTCCATTTTCAGAGCGACTTGATTTCACTAGGTTTCTCTGTGCGGAGCTGTAGTCTGGCAGACCTGGGTGAATTATGTCAATGACCATGTAGTAAATCTGGTTCGATCGTTGTCCGTCAATTGGGAACCGCTAGGTATCGCAATGGTGTCAACTGCCTCTGAACCCAGAACTCATCAGCATCAGAGACAGCAACATCAGTGTTGAAACCACTTAGGGACAACTAACGTTCAGTACAAAGATGTCTTACTTGTGCACTGAGATCACCAGAGACCAGAAAAACACAACTGGATTCTTCGTGCTGGATAACAGAGCGCTTAGTTCCCGGTAAACAAGTACCTTTTGCCGAAGCAAGTTGCTGCATATGCAGGAACTATGAATAAAGAACAAGTATAATTTAGGAGAACTGATGAACGAATAGCACAAAGTAAACCTAAGTTCGGGAGTAACCGGCAAGACGCGTTGCTGCAGACAAGGAATCACCTGAATTTTGTAGACGCTGGTGTCTAGATAACGAAGGTGTTGGGG
Source organism: Opisthorchis felineus (assembly GCA_004794785.1). NCBI lineage: Eukaryota > Metazoa > Platyhelminthes > Trematoda > Opisthorchiida > Opisthorchiidae > Opisthorchis > Opisthorchis felineus. The sequence continues at coordinate 50,776 of SJOL01003987.1, read as the reverse complement.
CTAGATTACCATCGTTCAGCTATAACACCTTTCCGGTGCCTAGCTGCCATGGCACCCGAAGAGAGCACGAGGGCTGGAATACTGCCAGGTTGCCCAAGCCTAGACAGAGGAAATCGAGATGCATAAATCGGGTTCGAACCACGGACCTTCCGGTCAGTAAATTCGCGCCCTTAACACTTGAACCATCTCGCCCCCCGTACATGGACAACGTAGCGGAGTTTCAGAAAAGCGGCAAATGCCTATTGATAAAGTACCAAGAGTGCGCGCCAATGCAGAGTTCGCACGTTGAAGGCTGTAATGAAGCCAGGAGAACGATGTCGGAGAAGTGCATGAGAAGCGGTAGACATGAGCATTGGCACGCTATTAGTCACTTCTTTGGATTCAAGACCGACATTCCCATGCCTTGGGTCTACAGAAAGATGATCGCTAAATGGGACGGGGAGTTAAGAGATAATATCGAAGGAAAGGAAATGTCAGCAGTAGTCTGCTTTCGCCTACTAACTCCGCTGTATGCAGCAAGTAAAGCGATCCGGTTGATGGAAGCAGGCGACAGTCGATATGTCATGAAACTAGTGGTATCTGTACGGTACGTGGTCGTCTGCAGACCGAGATGTTGCTAGAATGCTAAAAAACCAACGGGAGGGCACGTATGACCCTAAACCAGAGTTTTTGGCCCTAATGCAGTGGTGTCGGCGTGAGGCTACCAGAGTAGTGTCCCCTTTAAGGAACATGTCGTTTCACATACTCCAACTCCCAACCTGGAGACCATCAGAATGTCTCAGCCAGACCTCATTGACCAACCTCGTATGACACAGTGCTCGTGCCACACGGATAAACTCCAGTGGATCCGGAAGATCCACATACAACTATATCATGGTAAGGTCGTCTTTTCGTGACGGATCTCGAGTCATCAGATAGGCTATACTTCAAACTGTGGTAACGACACAAATGACGCCAGGCGGAGATAAGCAGTTGCTTTCTCTGCCTACAAGTAGCTATAGATTTTGCAATACACAGCTCAACATAATCAATACACGATGTGCAGTTCACTTCCGACCGGTCCATCCCTAAGAGCAAACAGGAGCCTTAGAATAAAGTAACCTTCAAAAAACCGATGGTAACAAAAGTGAAGAGATTTTGTCACACTCTGTTTCTGTAAACCTAACGAATCTGCTACCACGGCTGAGAATTTCAGAAGGAGTTCAACCCGTTCTCACAGAATAAATCAGAAGTGAGAAAATAGTTCGCCAGTCAACTGTGAGGTCTAATCGAGGTGATATTCATACAAAAAAGTTTTCGAAATGCGGAGCAGCCAACCGGTGCTTTATGAGACAATTCAGCAGGACAGCAACAAAATGGGCCCGTGATGAGACCTGCAAAGGACGGGGTGCGCAGGGATATGACAAAAATCTACCTAGAATACGATCAAGTTCCAGTATTGCTACCAGAATCCCTAATTCCAGCCGAGTTCGGAATAACGAGCTGTCTGTGTGAACATTCGCTTGAAAACACAACCCAACTGATGTTGATTTAATGAATTCAGACCGGCAACAACAGTGGGCACATATGCAGACGCGGCACTGTTACCATATGCACTCACAACCTTACTGGCCCACGCCAGCTCCTGACAAGTTACATCTATCTCAATCGTGGGAGATACATCAACATCTGGTAAACAGTCTGAAACTACTGGCCAAAGGGTTACGCATCCGATCCCTTTAAGCATACTTGGTGAGTCCTAACAAGGGTGGAAGGCCCGAAATGTTCTTTACCATACATCACCATCAGTCACAACAATGTCTGTGATCAGTATCCGGGGGTCACTTACATACAGTATTCCCTTTACCATGTAACGACTCCGTCTAATACAATGGTACAGCCGTGTACAGCACTTAGGATATAAGCTCCTCTACCGGTTAGCTCCTCCCCAAAAACAGCCACCTAAATACGACACGATCTGCTTCGTTTTTTCGAAGTCATGCTGTTCTTTATTTGAAGGTAATCGTAGCATGTAGCGAAGAAAATGGGAAGAGAAAAGGGGCCTAGTATCAGCCTAATACAGTAAGGCAGGTGAGGGAGAAGAGAATCGTGTTTCTTCTACGAACCTCTGTTGTCGTATCACAGTAGAACAAGTAGCGTCTGACGGCGAGTATGTTAGTGGATTCGTGGTATTCTGTACCGAGCAACGGTGCAGAGCAGAAACATAGAGATGGCGCATAAAGTACAAAAAAGCGCGCCAAATGAAAACGGCATTAGTGCATTGGTAGTGAGCCCAGTCACAGGTCACAAATGGTGCTTAGATGTGAACGATCGGTGGAAAGCGGGTGAGAGGACGACGACGACTAGGACGACGATAATCAGTACAGGAAACAGGTGCGTCGGAACCAGAATAGCAGAGTGCGGACAAATGTGCTAACGAAAGACACGCGGTTCTAATTCACTGGCAGTGAGTGGGAGAGAGAGAGAGAGAATAAAGGCCCGACGCATTTCGAGGGCCATCCATACCTTAAAACTCAAAAGTCAATCAGTTAGTCTGTGCGCAGGTGTTCAGCAGTCAGAGCCAGTGGTTAACCACAAATGACAAAGCATGCAATCAGCAGCAGCACACAACGACTTCACTGCGTTCACATCAATCCGACGTAGAGTAGCAACGGGAAAGGAAAGGCGATTGCACGCGAACCGATTGAGCACAGTGACACGGAACCTGGATCAGATTCTATGATAGCGTAGTATTACATATGTGTATGTGTATGAACTAGTGGTTTGGTTAAAGCCCGCCAAAACGGGGTGCTCAGTGTGAGATTAATTGCAACATTTTTTGGATGTAGTGGTCGTGGGTGACTGGAGAGGATCTGCGACCGGCTTTAATACGTTTGTTGGAGCGTGACTGGCAGATGGTTGGGAGCTGACGACTTCATGAATGGCTAAAAGATAAGCGAGCATAAGCGGATCAGCAACTATGGAGTAATTATCGAGACCAGACTGTACAAAGTTGGTATCAAAGTGTTAACGGCTGCGAAGCTCTCGTGCTTAATGGTTGAATTAAAAAATGTCCCGGACGGAGAACATTCATTTTCAAGCTCAGTGTGTGTATTTATTAGCAAGAAGACGTCCAATGAACTTTTCAGGAGTGAAACATGTCCTCACAGGCGGCCTGTGAAACGATGAACGTTTTAAAGCATTACCACCTTGAAGACCAATGACACTTGAAGGCTCCTCTTGTTCGCGCCTACGTGCCTTACTAGTGTAACGGCCTCCGAAAACAAACAAAAAACACCACTGGGAGATATAGACATAGTGAATGAGGTCAATGCGGCAGACTGTGACCCAAAAACGATGAGGTATTTCTCAAGTCCGAGTTCGAGCTCCTCATGGACGCCTTTAAATTAGCAGCCGCACCCGAGCTTAAGTTACATACCTGTTGTTTTACTAATAAGCACGTGATGCTACGTCATCCTGCCCAGCTTGCCCACACAATTTCAAAATTTTTGAATCAGTTTATCCATAGTACAAACCTATTTGCCCCACAATTAATGGGGCGACTATGCCAGAAATCGAAAGCTGAAGTTATGAAACAATAAGCTTCTTTCGTGTACCATGGACAAGAATGTTCCCACATACAACCACCAGGGACATCCGTTCAGCATGTCACTTTTGTCGGATGTCACCCAAAGACAAGCAAACCATGGTGCGATTGGACCACTGACTGCTTGCTAACAGAGCTTGAGAACTTAATGACCTGTGAAAAGCTGACAAACTACAAAAGACTGTAAGCACCAAAGCTAGACAAAAACACTGATGTGTTAATATTAACTGACTTGGAAGCAAGACGAATGAAGCAGGCAATAAATTCTCGCACGGAAAAAAAATTGGGATCCGCAAGCACTACAAAATCAGCATCACAAAATAATCGGTTTGCGATCGTGCATAACTCACCTTTAAGGACTTGCACAAAAGCTTCGTCCACATTGGTGGCATCCAAGGCCGAGGTTTCTGTGAAGAATAACTTCTCTCGCATGGCAAATTCCCGGGCTTCGTCTGTTGGTACCATGCGAAGGTGTCGTAGGTCACACTTGTTCCCGATGAGCATTACAACAATGTCCTGATCAGAGTGGTCACGCAATTCGTGCAACCACTGCGTGACATTCTCGTACGTAGAATGTTTGGAAATATCGTAGACAAGGAGGGCGCCGACTGCCCCACGGTAGTAGCTAAAAAGGGTAGATGCAAAGTAAGAGTGAGATGGGTCAAAGGAGAGAGCACAAGGCAACACAACTTGCCCACGCCATACAGTAGTGACATAGGGTTTTTGTCTGGAAAGGGTTACATTGCAGTTACCCATCATTCGGATGAGCGGGCGTACCTTTGGTCAAGTCATCAATTAATTCAAAATACTACTGCTCGACTGAACCACTTTACAAAACTACGTATTAGTGTACAGCAGTTGCAAATGCCACAATTTTTCTTCATCGATGCTAACGAGAAAGGCAACTAGGCTTAGAAAGATTTGATGTGAATAACGAATGCTGCTTGGGAATGGTGGAGAAAGAAACCAAATATTGATGGGACAGTCATGGTACGGGAATGCCAGGAATTGGGTAGTCTGACAATGTTAAGCAGAATCCCGTAGCTGAACTGCGCTACCGTTCACAGTTAGGCGCTGCAACGGCTAACAAACCTACTCGCGCCGGAGCGGCCTGCTGGCAGGCGCGGAATCAAAACGAGCTTTGATTGGTCGGAACTATGGTACTAACATCCACTCGTATTCCACCATTCGCTGCATGCTGGTTGTCGGCGCTGAGTGCAGAGAACGTCCAAAATTCTAGAAGACATTTTAAATACAACGCGTTGTACACTATTTCGATTCGTATGAGCGTCGAACACAATCGCTGTGCCCTTTGCCGCCATTCTGATGAAAACACTAGCGAGAGAGATCAGACCGACAACGGAGCTGGCAAGCGATGTCTACCAAATTTCAATAGTTTGGAGAATTATCACAACAGCAACGAGGAAGTAACCGAAGCTCATTGGAGCTCAATTCGAAGACTGAAAGTTCAGACACCAACAGACAGTACAAGTGAGCATTCTGTTCCCTCGACTGATGTAGTTTCGGCCTCAACCATGCGGCGCACATGTGACCCTCTTTGTGGTCACGATTCTGATTAGTGGTTCAGGCGTATCGCAGGCCTCTTCGAAACCGAATTTTCAAGTTCCATGGTAGACGGGAAGTTGGATTGTTGCTGCGAAGACTCGAAAATTTAGAGCACGAACGGAACACAAACTTCATTTCCTCCACCAAGCTGCCACCTAATGGGGTTGTATTGAAACAGGTGGTAATTGATGAGACTAGTCGCTGCACTTAAGCTACGCGAGAAGATGCTACTTCCAGAAGAAAGGGTTTTTTCGGGGTTTCCCGCTTTATATCTTTGACTCAAAAGTCTGACCTACAAGGCAGTGGGATAAGACAGTGTTTTCCTCATGATCCTACCTGTAGCCTCTAAGCCGCGCAGCAGCAGGTGTTAAGGTTTTCTTGGGGATCCTATCAAGAGCCAGTGATTTAGTGGTCTGTCCACTTGGGTATGGGAGGCTCGACTAGCCCAAAGGGGCGGACAGTAAGGTGAATGTGTGGCCCTTAGTGCGACTGCGTACAGCACGAATATTTTCTTTCAAGATTATTTCGACGTATTGACTAATGCGAAGACAATCGCGGCCGACCGTTGAGCAATTGGAGTATGCGGATTTTGGAGGATTTTTACTAACCCGTCCTTCCTCGGTATGCGACGTGCCTGCTGCCCCATCAAACACCCAGTTCCTAATTAACTTGTTGCGAATTCGCTGGTTGCAGCCGATTTCAGCAATAGTGTTAAGGCATGAGTGGCCAAAGACCTGAAAGTGTCTCAGGTCTTCCACTCGATGTGGCCAAGTCTCACAACCGTACAGCATTACATCCCACATTGTAGTACGTTACACAAATCCCTTGAAATCCAGTGAAATGCCCTTATGATATAACAAGTGGCAGAAAATGTTTAACGCAATTCTGATCTTCGAGATAAGTGCATTGACTGCGTGCGTCATGCAACCGTCATAACTAACTGAACTTCCGAGAAACTAATGGTTTACTGCAAACTCCTGTACGGAAGTGGGATGGCTCAGTGGTTAGAGCGCGAATTCACTGGCCGGAAAGTCTGTGGTTCGAACCCGACCTCTGCATCTCGACTTCTCCTGTTTAGGTGTGGGCAACCTGGCAGTATCCCAGCCCTCATGCTTCCTTCGGGTAGCATGGCAGCTGGGCACCGAAAGGGTGCTACAGCTGAACGATTATTATTGTTATTTAAACTCCGGTGGCCTTTTTTGAATGATAGGAAGTATTTTCAAACACCGTACGTCCCACAGCACGACTTTGCACACTATGGGTGCAAAGCACATACCGAAAGACTGGATGGTGTTGGTCAACTATCCCAGCAACGCTTGCGCCTGAGAGAACAATGACGTCTACATAGTCCATGCACAGTCCAGTTCCCGCTCGGAAAAATCTGAACACGGGGGTTACGAAGACCCCCGTGAATCCACATTATCTTATCAGTGACCAAGTTGAACAGAAGTGGAGGGAGTGGGTATTCTTGTCAGATAGCACTGCATGTGGAGTTGTCCACATACTCACACACCAACATGTGTAAACAAAGTGTACGGTATCCACGAATTTCCGGATAGGAGAAAGTGAATACGTAATAATACTTCGGCTGTAACGCCCTTTCTGTGGCTAGCCGCCAAGCAACCCGAAGGAACCTCACACTCTGATCGCCCAACGGTCCACCATGACCATCAGCGAATTATCCAATACCGTCAGAATACAATTAAAACTTGGAACGAGCCTGGTACGGCTCCAAATGCATCTACTGTGCGCATTGGCAGTGTGAATTTAACACCTACGCCTCATTCCCTGCACCCTCGAGCTAGAGTCCCCCGCGGCCATTATCATCGACAGCATAACATCAGTGCTTGGCACTCATGCATTACGCCGTAAGTGGCCAGACTATTGAGTCATTCGTTCTGGGCACGGTCCTCCAAACTCTAGACTTGTTAGTAAAAAACTACGATCAGGGTACAGGAACAAGACCCTGCATTCTACCTCAAACAAACCCCCTCCCTCGATCTGGGTAACTGGAAAGTATCGTTCACCCTCACATTCCTTAGCCCACTGGCTCTAACCTGCACACCCTCCATGCTCTTCAATCGGTCCGGTAGGGTCAATCCGTCTGCCAGTCCCCTAACCGCTGTTCCGTGTCCAAACTGCCGTGCACTGAAATAACCCAAAATAATCTCTTAATAAACTCAAGATCTGATCGCACTGTAAAACTGGACAACAGGTATCTCTTGTTGGAAACTTCGTGTTCCATTTCAGTCGACGTACACTGTGCCTCCGAAATACGCACACGGGAGCCCACTTCGTTCACGCACCTCAAGCCGCTTAGGGCAAGTTCAGATATTCCACGTTTCAGACTTGGGGTACCTGGTGATCCTCGTGCGCATAGTATCCATAGCACGAGACTTGCACCCAGCCCGAGTTAAAAACGCCTTACTGGACTGGATCGCAGCAAGCAGTCGTCTTTGCGCTGCATAGTTGTCTGGTTCAATCAGTGCAGGTCGGTGTGGTAATCAGTGGTAATTTGTCGTATTGGCATACATTTCGTCAGAGTGTGTTATTGAGTGTGAGAAAGAGAGCTTCTATCGACTCCTGTTACGACTTTTTCTGTCAGCAAGAAAGACAGATATTGTCATCCTGGCGGGTGATATGAACGCCAAACTTGAACGAGTAAGTCCGAAAGCAGCACGTTTGGGTGGTAGATTCCGAGTTGATGCCCAGCAGACAGAAAGGGGCGATCCCTTTAGCTGTGTGCTGATTATCTTCTGTTCCTGATAAACGCTCACACCAAGTTACCCAAAGGACAACAACCGCAGGCCACTCATGGACTCATCTGGATCATGGGACTGTCAGTTAGAGACGGAGCTGAGCAGCTTCACTCCGCTGTGCGGCCTCAGTTACCATTTCGCTTTCCCACGGGATCAACGCATGCCGAGGCAGATTGATTTCGTCCACCAGCTTCAGTGAGTTTCAGTAGCCCAACAGTGCCGAGCTGATCAGGCTACAGGAAATGCACGGCCGCGCCGGATACAAACATTGGGTGGAGGAAGAACGAGAAGCTTTGCTCTCCTTATATACTCATCTGCATACCAAATTTGTTTTGACAGGAGACTCACGTGGAACCCAGCTGAATCTCTTGTTTATGATGTTCTTAATCAACCTCAAGAGTAGAGTATTAAGCTCCGTTCTCAGTTGTTAAGCAGTAAAGCGTATCGGTGCGGAATTACGCCTAACAATCTACCAAAGCCATCCGACTGTAGAAATCGAAATCGTTCAGCTGTAGGACCCTTTCGGTGCCTAGCTGCCAGGCCAACGGAAGGAGGCATGAGGGCTGGAATACTGCCAGGTTGCTCAAGCCTAGACAAAAGCAGTCGAGATGCTAAGGTTGGGTTCGAACCACGGACTTTCCGATCCGTAAGCTGACGTCTTAACCACTGAGCTATCCGACTGTAGACCGAGTGAACAATGGATTTCGTCGAGATCGACAGGTCTTATTACTGCCATGAACGCCGTACCATCAACTAGGGACCAGATCCTTTAAACGCCGGCTAATCAAATCTGGAGAGCGACAAAGGAAGCTGTTGGATTGAGGGAGCCCAGAAGATCCTCACCATTATCATCATCGTCATCATTGACAGGAGTACAAGAGCAATACACAGTGGTATCTAAGGCCATAAAACAATGAAGGAGAAGAACTATAGTAAAATGGGGGAACAAAAAGGATGGATAGGATGTTAACGGGAAGAATCTCTATGACCTTAGAGAAAACGATCAAGAGTAAGGTGCCTGCACCATCGGACGGCAGTATACTGAATACATTTGAGCATCATGTCGGATTAAGGAACCAACAGTGAGATCGACCCAGCGTCCTTTGCGAATCCCATCCGAAACAAACCCGGCGCAAAACGACAGGCAAAGCAGTTCGGCTAGAAAATGACAGCATGCGTGTCACTGGGTTCGGTTGCGTGCTATGCTCTGTAGGATTTCCAACAACGCGCAAGCAGAAACACGTGCGCCCCAGCCAGGAAAGCGCGAAGATCACACAACACCCAGTCCGACTGTAACTGCCTTCATTTCATGTGGTCATGTCACGGCCTGGAATAGCCGATGACTGCTTGGGACAGAAGACAACGTTTTCTTCGGTAGACGGTGGTTGGGACTGCCCTAACTACCTCAAGGTGGTAAGCTTGATCTGCTGCTCCAAAAATTCCGATTCGTTACCAAGTAACCGCGTACCTACCGGCTCGTTGCGTACTCGCTGCAGCCAGCTGACAATTACTACACTAAATAGACAGTCTATGACCAAACGTTTGAAGATGTTTAAGGTCCCCGTACCAGAGGGGCCAAGTCTCATAAAGTGAGACCGGTCTTACAGTTACCATAAAAGACAAGTTAGCAGACTGCCCACACCTCTGTTGTGCGCGGATTTAATTAACATATTATGGTATAATTACGGCCTATGTAACTACCAAAATACATGAAACGATTAAGAAACTCAAGTTCATCGTTTTGGAGTTTCAGAGAGGTAAAATACCATGGGAAATTTTGAAGATATTGCACTTTGAAAGTGCAAGAATACTCAAAAGAGCTAATCTACCCAGAGTCAAAGCAGAAGGAAACCCCGAATGTTTCTCGGTAATAGGTGTGGCGCTCCTCAAGCACTCGACGGAGTTGCGTCTCATGTGCAGAAAAAAAGGCATCGCAATATAGAAGAAGCCAGTAGTCATTCAATTGGAAAATGTTTGGGACCGATTGGGTAGTCATCGTTTCAGAGAGGTTTGGTGGTGGATCTATTGCTGGGCAACGTTTCGCTTTTGACACAAAAGCTTCGTCAGTCCAAGTGAGTAAGTTACCAGGTTGATCGGGTTTTAAGGCAGTCAGGGAACCAGTGCGTGAGAATTCTTATGACTAGCCGAATTGATCAGTACTGAGTGTCAGTCTGATGTTCCCGTTTGTCGGTTAGTGGGGATGACTAATATCTACGATAGACTGGTTAGGGGGGAGTTGTGTTCATGTTGAACCCGGATTTTGCGGCCTTGATTTTTCTGCCTAGGACACCTTAATGGAATATTCTTCTTCGGGTCGTTCACAGAACATGTTCGCCTGTGTTCGTCGAGGGGTGTCGGGACAATTGGTTTGGGGTTGGGGGGTGGGATTGGTTAATTGGATCTTACTCTGCTTGGATTGTCTTTAGACCCAGACCATTTTGCTGACAACTGTGCACCACCTCATGTCATCTCGGCTGAGGCCCTGTTGGCAAAGTAACCAGAGACAAAACTGATAAGTGAAATGAACTATCCGGCGTTCTTACGATCAGTTACTTTCCATTTGCACTACACCTTGAACCTGACCTACAAGATAAAGAAAGGAGAGGTTTAGTTCCGGGAACGAGCCGCAAACTTCTGACTAAATCGTCTGGCCGACATGGCCGCGGATAGCTGTTCTGGCTATGGCGCACATACAGTAGGACTCGCAACAGTTTGACTCCCATTGCTGCTGTGCACAACAGATACGTTTGGAATTGCGTCCAGCTCTCGATAAGATTTAGTTTTCTGAATGTTTTGGATAAGCCGACAGCGACCACGGACAACGGTTTTCAGAAACAAACTTCCCCAGTGTGTCTCCTCGGAGGATGATAGCTTCGCTGCTTTCACAAATACAGGCATTGTTCACCTGGTGGAAGCCTGCTACTGACTTCACACCCCTAACGTAAAGAACGGTACGAATTGGGTTCCACATTGTCTCAAAATACGATTATTCGCAGTGCGTGGCATGGGCTCAACCTGGGAAACGAAGTTCCAGTCAGCTTGAACAGCAGGGGTATTGTAGCACTCAGGCGAGAACAGCACATCAATGTGACACATCGAGTTATCGATTCCATTCTGCTGGAGATTCATATATTATCAACCTGATTCTAGCTCGTGATGCAAGGTGCGGAGCAAGGGAATAAGGGTGAACAATCCGAACGGTTTGTCAACTTCAGTAAGGTATTCGACCATGCCAATTAGACAGTGCTAAGGGAGATTTGTAAACTGCACAGGCAAAATTCAGAAAGAGCGGGTGGAGGCTTTCGTTCACCGGTCGCAAATCAGGGTCAACCAGACGTTCTTCCAAGAAGAATACCACAAGGCGATATCCAACGGTCAGGGTCGTTCGCACTTTACATAAACACCTGGCCTAGTCAACTAAGCTCGCCATGTGGGCTACTTTTCGACTACCTAAGGACCTGGAGGATTACCGACAGCTATTATGAAGGAGTGGAGTCACACGCAAGGTGTTAAATAGTGCAGGGAGTGCAAACAGCCAATCAGTAGAAGTAATTTTGAAATTATGATACTGGGCAGCCATGAGGGACCGAAGTGCAGAGCTCGGGTTCAGAACCTATGCCGGGAAATCGGGGTGCTCATTCAACAAAAGCTGGAGGAACAGCTCCGTCTCAAGTGTGCACCGCTTTTAACAGTCACAAAAAGCTATATGGAATCCACTTGGATCTAGTTCGTTCAGCTGTAGCACCCTTCCGGTGCCTAACCGTCACGCCACCAGAAGGAAGCACGAGGGCTGAGATACTGCCAGGTTGCACAAGCCTAGACAGGGGAAGTCGAGAGGCAGAGGTCGGGTTCGAACCACGGACCTTCCGGTCAGCAAATTCGCGCTCTATCCACCGAGCCATCTCGCCCCTTGGATCTAGTCACTACAAAATGATACAGTGGGTGGATTTAGTCGAATTCAGGCTACTTCGTCATTTCGTCACGGAAAGTTCAGACTCGTGGCATTTGGTTCTTAAGAATTGAGCTAGGCCTGTTTGTTAGCCGGGCTGACGCCGCAAGTACCCAAACTGAGTAACGGTAGGGGTTCGATTTCAACTATCCCCGTTATTTTGGATCACGTGATGAGTTCTTCGATGAGACGAAATTTTTCACCCCGCATAAAATAAGACGCTGATGACGCTAACATCAGAACCTTCGTTACCGCTATCGGCAAAAAAGTTGGACTACACAAGTTTGACAAGTTAAATAAGAACTGCCTACAAGGAGTGAGACAAACACAAAAGTTGGAACGGCAGTGGAACCAAAATAGAACTTTGTCATGACCGGGGAGAATGCCAGCAAACTGAGCCCCAGACAGTGAGAGCGAGAATGTGGCAACATCGATACGCAATCACCGAACGAAACCAACACGGCATAAAATGTCACTAATTAAGCTCCCGAAAAACTAACGGAGAATTGTGTGTGGGTCCTAAAAATAGCGGAGGGCGGGGAACTTTGCACTGTGCAAAAGTAAACACTTCAAGCGAAAACGGAGTCCGCTTTCACTCATCGTGTATGCAAAAACCACTTCGTGTCATCTGCTAACTTGGTCTACTTCTTGTTCGTCGACGACCTAAAACCCCACGCGTGATCCGCACTGCTGAGGACCAAACGGAGACACCAATGTCACAACACCTAGGCAATCCAAAAGAAACCGATGGTCCCTGTTGATAAAATCACGCACCGTAACTGCATTCGTCCCAGCCAACTAAATCTCCAAAGGCAACTTAGAAGTAACCGGACGTGAATTGGGCGTCTCAGATGGCTCTTACTTTAAGGCCTAACCAGCGTAACCTGTGGAGTATGAAGAGCTGATCTATCGAGGGAGAGCGAATTTTCCCGAAAACCATCTGACATGTCTCGGCATTTCTGATCTGATGTTCCCATCAGATCCGCGCAAGCATCATCTGCAAGCGTGAGGTTAGGGTTTGAACCCACCCAATTTCGCGGCAGCGCTTTGCACTTTACAGATAGGAAGCACACACCGAACTGTACAGCAGAATTATTAGGGTTAAGATGGTTTGCATTCCTAAAGGGTCTGATTCAAGGAGGGCAACATCGCTAGCCTACTTGAGCCAGTCAAACTAACACCGCAAAATGACCGCTTACTGGGATCCAGTCCAATAAGGCGCACTTAGCCTGGAGCTAAGCACAACTCTTACATCATAGATATCCAGAGTTATTACCAGACACCAGAGGAGTAAAGTGCGAGAAATCTTGGTTCGTCCTGAGAGTCTAGCCAAACTGGGGTCTTGCCTGCTTGTATGGGAGACATAACATACACCGATCGAAAGAGAGAACGATGTTTCAGCAAGAGCTACATGTTGCCTAGTTTGACGTTGAAAGCAACAATGTGGATCAGATCCGTGGTTTACTTTGATTTACATTACTGAGCAGAAGCATAAATAATGGAGCAACAGTTAGGCAACTGACAGCTAAATGAACCAGGACATCGGTGAGGGACATGTAGGGAAGAGTCACTGAATAAACAGCAGCAAGAACGAATGATACTTCCGCGCTGCCCAGGCCGAAGGATGGGGTTTGATTGATGTAGTCCACCTCGAACACTTGACTCAAAAGTCTGACCGAGAAGATAGTGGGAGAATGTAGTTTTTCCCGGACTACTTCCTCTAGCCTCTAGCTCAAAAGTCTGAACCGCGAAGCAGCAGTCATTGGGTTTTACTTTGGGGACCCTACCCGGAGCCGATGACTAAGCAGTCCGACCCGCTCAGATACAGGGGGCTGGCCTAACCCGAGGGTTCAGGGGCTAAGATATTGCTGTCTCACTATTGATTCGACTGTTAATGCATTGCAAGTACCTTCCAAGCGGCACCAGACTCTGGTTTTGAAAGTATTGCGACCGTACTGAGTAATGCGTCGGCGGTAACGGTCAACCATTGGGCGATTGGAGTATGTGACTTTTTTGGCCGACCTTTTGTAACCCGTCCTTCCCCAGATGACGGACACGCTGGTTGCCTGAAGAAAACACCTTACTGCCTTGACACTCATATCGCAGAGGACAGTACAACTTTCCTCCAGGTCGCCTCGCAACGACTTTTCGCAGTACGGGGACTCACTGTTCTTCGTCGGGCTGCTCCCCGTTTGCCTTTCTGGTATGGTTGGGCCTTAAGGAGGCCAGTGTAGCGCGCAGGATCGTTGCATCCCTGAAGCCCGCCCATCACGACAACGTGGCAGCCTTATATCGGGACAGTCTTCAGGAGGGACAAACTCCCGATAGTTGATTTATTGGACCAGTGTTCTATCTACTGAACTACGGAGGTAGGTTTAGAAAACGTCACTCTGACTTACTGATCCGGATGGCAATATCGTCTACATAGGGACTGATACAACTACCCATATAGATAAATTTATCTGCTAACTCAATCGACTCATCCGCAAGCACGATAATCAAGTTTGTTCCTACCCACTCTTGCGCAGCACTTTACACTGTGCAGGCGTGAAGCGATCTAAGAAGAGCTATACGGTATGTGTACTCGATATCTGTAAGCGAATATTCTGTGAACGTTTTGACCGCAAAGGCATTAGAGGCCAGGGCTGAGTCATCAATTATCATATTGATGACAAAACTGAAGAGGAAACTGGATATGGAACAGCCATGCCTGACACAGCATACAACGCTTTGAGGAAGACCAGGAATCTGTGGGGGATACCTTTGCTACACGGGCGCAGCCATTTTGCCCATCAATGAACAGAGTCAATGAGTTTCCGAGCATAGGAAAATCACCATTGTTGAATGCGGAAAGTAGTGTCGCTATCCCAGAATCTGTCGGAGTGTGATCTACGCATCCTCTTGTAGGGCGGAACCCTTCTTGGTTCTCACGGATCTTCCGAGTTCAGTTAACTAGCTACAAACCAGGCACCAAGGATATAAATCGCTCAGCTATAACACCCTTTTGGTGCCTAGCTGCCATGCCACCCGAAGGAAGCAAGAGGGCTGAGACACTGCCAGGTTGCTCAAACCTAGACAGGGAAAGTCGAGAGGCAGAGGTCGGGTTCGAACCACGGACCTTCCGGTCAGTGATTTCGCGCTCTAACCACTCAAGCCATCTCGCACCAAGGGTACATTAGCTCCAACTGCTAGAGCTTCGGCAACAGGAAAGCTGGACAGCGGGGAAGATATAACCGGGCAATGGAGGCGATGGCGTAAACAATTAACAATCGAGGGATAAGACCAAAGAGAAACTTCGATTTCGCACCTACCGAGTTAATGTCAAGACGGTTTTCAGGGTTTGCTTAACTTTCCTAATGTAGATATGATCGACGAGCCCCATTATGTCTTCAATCCAAATAGGTGAGTAACGGGAGGGTCATTGTCTACGTCGAACAGGGCCTTAAAATATCACTGAAAACGAGTTATTCTGCACTATTTCTTCTGACGTTCACCTTTATGAACTATGTGGGTTGTGTTGGAGGAGGCCAGCTAAGCTGCTCTTTGAGGTGCTCGGCCCGTCTTTCCAATCTGCCTTTTTGCAGATGAATCACCGGACCGTCCTTTTCTTTTATCGTCTCAATAAGAGCACTTTTGGCTGGTCGGTCGAATCAGGTGATGCAAGACACGACTGTTTCCGGTGCCAAAACCTTTCTCCATCTCCCATACTTCCACTACCCACCAGATCTCTCGATCCTTACTTAGACTCTTCACTACTCGACATTCGAGGGATTTGCGTGCGTCGTCATACTTGTCGCCTTCCGGGATAGATTTACTAGCACCAATCAGTAGTGGCGAACTCGACGTTCAGTAGCCATTTGATTGTGTCCGGAATGTCAGACAGACAACTCCGATCGCAGTGAGCACTTGCCATGCCTCGCGCTCATTAAAAGTATCGTATTGGTCGACTGAAAAGAGAAACTGAGCTTATCCATATCGATACTGCTGGTCTATGGCAGTTCTCCGAGGATAACAGATTGACATAGAGGTGGTTCGGTCACAAAATGCGAAGATGCGATCAACACAACTCTTACCAGGGAGAAGCTCTGCTCCCTGCTTCCAGATCTGCGCTCCACGTGCCGGGGTTTGTGTGGTGCAACTGAACGGTCTTTATTATATTCTTTGGTTGAACTTCCCGTTGCACAACCCAACTCTTACCTTCTAACCCTCATTGCTGAATCGCTCGCATCAACTTATACTATCTATGATTCTGAGACAACAGTTAAGGAGGAGGACCTGAAGGTGTCTCGGTTTCGCAGGTCGCACAGACTACGTCTCACAACCATACAACCCAGCCCGTACCGTAACTTGATACACACGTTTCTTGTGATTCAACGATATACCGTTTCGCCGACATTAGTGTCTCAAATCATCAAACGCGACCCGATCGCCAGAGGTGCGAAGCCGGAAGCGAGTGCAGTGATGGAGCGGTTAGCTCAACGACTGTCCTGGGATCTTGAGTTCCTGCTTCTGATATGCAACACACCAATTTCAAGTGATACCTGTTTGCAAAAAAGCTTCTTATCCCATCAGATTCAGTGGGAACATTAAAAGCAGCCAGATAAACCGGGAGTCATGGTCTGAAGATCGACTTTAAGACGCCTGAGGCTGTCGACGCCGAATGACCTGCACATGTCGTGATCAAGACTGGCGCGAGAGTAATGGGTTTGGCAACACTAACGAATGAGTGTACAAGGACAGTATTATCGACGGGGTGGAAAGAGGAGAAAAGTAAGTGAAACAGAATGAAGGGAAGCGTCAACAGTAGTTTGTTTCCGCTTATCCGCCCTCCGGTATGCAGCAAGGCCACTCGACTGATGTCAACAAGTGATGGTTGATGTGACATGAAGCTACATTTAGCCGTGACCCCCATTCGGGCTGGAATACTCCCAGAACACTGAAACCTAGACAGGAGGGCGATTAAGGCCTTCAGCCAAAGCAATCAGCCCAAAAGCCTGACAGCAAGGTACCACTAGATGCAAAAGATCACACCACGGCATGGTTCAGTCTCTGCGACGGCTTTCCCTGAAAGCCCGATAGGACGCTTGCTCGTAGGCGAGGATTGGCCGCTTTCAGTCTGATTGCCCACTTTTGGCCTTTCTGACATGGTTGCAACTTGTGGAAATATGTCTCACAAGATCACTCAAGCATTCAAGTCCGACAACCACTTCAAGGGAGCAACTTTCGGCTGTGAACGCATGAAGCATCGCGCATCTCGAATCATCATCATCAAAGACAGCAACATCAGCGTTGACACTGATGCTTCACTGCCGTAAAACCATAAGGTTCGTCTAATTATATTTAAAGCCCTAGAGTGAAAAGAAGAGAAAAAGAGTGGGTGAGGGAGGGGACCTAGTGTTGTTCTATGTCAAGCGTTCTGAGGTGCCTACACCTCCAAGCGCTCAATCAGACAATCTGGAAAGAAACTGACAGCACGAACGCCACTGACATCGATTAGCCGCCATTTCTTGCAACGTCTC
>SJOL01003987.1:0-10663 GCA_004794785.1 Opisthorchis felineus | reverse complement strand
CTCACTGCACCATGAGAAATCGGCCCAAAAGGCATTCGCCGTTCTACGGATGATTAGGCGCACCTTCTCCCGTATTACTCACATGGACTTCCAAATACTCTATGGGGCCTACGTCAGACCGCCTCTTTAACACGCTAACCAAGTTGTCTGCTCAGGGCGCACGAAGGACGTAACCCTCACTGAGCGTGTCCAGCGAGCTGCTACGAAAATGGTTGCCGGCCTTAAATCCGTGGACTACGAAGTGCGTCTCACGGCGCTTGACCGCTTTCCCCTCGAGTATGGCCGCCTCCGAGGGGATCTAATTCCTACTTATGCCCTGTTTGAACAAGGTTTGGTCAACAGGTTTTTCACCGTTGACCCAGCAATTACACGGCGATGACATGGTAAGAAGATTTTCAAGCTCAGAGCGCACAATTTCATTAGGCAAAATGGTTTCTCATTTCGGGTAGTAGCTGTGTGGAATAACCTTCCTCCGACGGCTGTCCACTCTCCTTCTAGAACCCATTTCAAAACACCATTAGGCACTTTCTTATGCGGGTCCTCGCGCTGGTAAGCATACTGCCCCGCGCTGAGAGCTTGAAGAGCAGTATTACTCCCTTTTTTTTCTTGTGGCTTTCAGTGTACGATAGCCGCTGAAGGAACAGAACAAAACCAACCCGGAAAACTTGGGCAAAAGCCTCGATCCTGTGTATGAATACGTGAGTCCGTGAATCCGTGACTTTGCAGGTGATATCTCTGCGTCATCCGGCACTGACGAAATCAGACAGACTAACATCTGCCGTCAAGTCTCGGAGCCCAGTCTATCTGTCTCCTTTATTGGTTTGCACTCGAAAGCAAGCGGGAGAACTGGCTGCCGTTTCTCTCATACTGAACTTGCTTAACATTGATCTGTGCTGCTTATCGGAAACAATGATTTAAGATGCAGGCAAAATGACTGAGCTGCCTGCCCCATCACTCTCCACTTACTCGCGGCTTCCCAAATTTTGCTATCCAGAGGCCGCTGCGGTAGAATATGCGTGGGTTACCGTTGGCCCAAGTCATCGGGAGGACTGATCGTTGCTTGATTGGATGCCCATTGATAGTCGCATTTGTGCTATCTGTCTGACACTGCCCATGAGGAATTCATACCAACGGGGAGCTGATCAATGCCGCTTGGGTTGTCCGCTTATACTCCAAACCTCAATATGTCTGACGCCACCAAAGAAATGTTACATGACTCACAGAATGCCCTGTTACGGAGAGCTGGAAGCTCAGATATCTTGGCGGTTGCCGGAGATCTGAATGTACAAGTGGGCAGACCGAGAGTATCGGAGACTCAACAAGATGGCCGATATGGATTAGCCCCGGAACGTACGGGTAACCGAAAACGACTGTGCTGACTCCTCCTGTGAATCAGCGGCGATCAGCGGTCGTATTTCGCATTTGTTCCGAGTAGCTTACTTTACACTTGTTTATTACGATGCCGTTTTTCTTCCTAGCTGCCCATTTCTTGGGTTTTCTGCCGCCTAAGGCCCGCTTACTATCCACTAATTAATGTAAAAATTTTGTTGCATGTCCGCTTTGCTTGCAATTTTGTGCCACCTCTACCCGTTTTTGAGTGTCCGATCCGAAAGTAAAACGGGTCGCTCGTGGATCGAGCCGTAAACCCCTGAAGTGGGAGAAAAGCGCTATCCGCTGCGTTAACTCGAATTCTCAGGCGGTGTCATTTTTTGTATTACTTTGTGTTTTTATTTGTAGTACGTACGTATCGCATCTGGCCCGACGGTCTTTGCTTATATTTTGTTTTAAATGGGCCTTAGATTGCATTCCAATTTCTCACGTGGCACGTGCTACCACTACCGACTTATTTGCACTGTCTGACCGCCTGCATCCGTACGTATGTATGACATTTGGTACTCACTCGCTATTGCTTTAAAAACGTCATGCTGCACCACCGTCATTTTTATGCTCCTGCTGCTTGCGCTATTATTGACTGTGCGCTATGCTTGATTTGTGATGTGTATTGGCCCGTTTGTCCATGGAACCAGCTGGCAATACAGTCTCTACTGCTCTTATTTGTGTGTTTCTACTGCCCACTGGACACAAACTGCATGCAGTCCGATAGCTGCAGCCGTCCCGTAAGATCCTAGTCAACTTATATGTTACAGACTGTTCCGACCATGTGCTGACCGTGGGTTGATTTATGCCCTACCAAATTCTGGAGTAACAGAATTTGGCTCTCAATATGGTGTCCTCCAACAGAATACCGGCTATGAATTCAGCTTGATTACATCAGCGCCAGTTTCCGATGCCTCTGATCGGAAACTAGCTACCGCTTGTCTTAAAATACGTGTGAATTTCGACCGCGCGCTTGTCCGGAGCATCTTCTTATTCCGTCGTTTTCCAGGGCTGCGTATAGTGTGGATAAATGGTTTGGTAACTGAGAGTCTGTCAGATCCGGACTGTACCCAGGGAACTTTTATGCCACCGTCGAATGAGATTCCTGCCGGCACTGCGCTACCATGTCTACGCAAGCACTGAACATTAGTCAGAAGAGTGTTGCCGCTTGGATCATGGAGCGATGCCTCACTGGCCTCGATCATTATTTTGACCTGATGCTAACTGCCGTCGGAAGTAAGCTGAATGCGAGCATACCAGCCGAAGTGAATATGATGGTCCCAGAATTCTAGGTAACTGTACGAAACTCAGAAAGCTCCCGTCGCCAGGCCAAACCTAATAATAATGTTTATTCCCAACTTGTGGGTGGCATGCCGTGAGGCATGATCATAAGGTTACAGATTGAATAAAGGCATGACTGGCGGGGATTGTGGGTACAGGTTTTTTGAGAAAAGGGACAGCGTCATGGGCGGGGGGCGTTATCCGATGTAGCCGTGGTCATCACTAAACCGGCACGGGCAGGGAGGCACAGTTACTATGCTTTTTTTGGAGAGAACATCGAACAAGATCAGGTCGGTAGGATTTGAAGGTGGCGGGCAAAAACAAAGTGAGGGAGGACAAAACAAGAGGCTTCTGGTTTGACACATGACAAGAAGGGTGTAAATGGTTGAAAATGAGGAACCAGAACATCAGATCTGGTGAAGCAGCAGAGTTGGCGTCATCCAGCCGGTCAAGTTGAACTAAAACCTAAAACCACCGCTGAGGCCTCCTGGCCTTGGACTGTTGAGCTCATGGCCAAGGTCACAAAAAGCGTAACTGGGGATGATGAAGTGGAGGGATTGGCAAAGCGTATGGATGGTAACAGGAACCTCAGGATCATGGTGTACAGTGAAACTGTAGAGACTCACTGGTGTCGCTGTTGTGGAGCCGGGCATAATAGTTCCTTGGAAGAGTGAGATGGTGCCAACACACGAGCCAGAACGCGAGCTGTATAGAAAATTATTGATTTTTGTTGGGAGCACAGACTGAAAATCCACTGAAATGGTTAACTTCGAACTATCAATTCGAGCAATATTTTTCGTGCCCACTAGTTGCACACCATACGCCTACAGCTGACGCAAAACACTGGACGCTGCATGCGGAACCTCTACGGCCTTGGTGGTTTGTGCTTGCGTATGTTCTCTTGGACGCCACTAAGCTCCTATTTCGGATGTCCCCCACCCGCACTGTTCAAAGATGGGGGTGAATTCCTCAGTAAGCGCTTGTCTGTTCAGTCTTCCTGTACTTTTCAATAGCTTCCGCACACAAGGCAGTGTCCGCAGGCAGTGCTGTCCCCCTGAATCTGTATTTACTTTCGTGATCAATGAAGTAATGAGATGAGCTCTACTATGGCTCCAAAATCCTGGCTTTCAAATAGCTTCAAACGAAAACCTTATCAATCTGGAATATGCAGATGACGTCGTTCTAGTCTTCAAGAGGACGAGAATGTGCAGGCGGTCTTGGATGAACTGACTTAAATCATTCCGTCGTTTATTATTCACTTTGCACTACAAAGTTTGAGGTCATGTTGCTGGACATACAGTTACCGAACGCAAAAAACTTACGATCCAGGGTAAGGGGCTTGAGGTTGTGGAGCGTTTTATGTACCTTGGAGACTGCATTGTTCCCGGGTGTATTATGACGCGTGAGGTCGAGGCACGAATATACCGGGTCAGGGGTCGCGTGCTGCTGACTTGAGACACGTATGCCTTCAAAGCCGTATATCCTCGATTCCAAAGGGATGTGTGTATCAGAGTATGGTGTGGGATGTTTTGTTGTGTGGCTGTGATACATGGCATGTTCTAGCAGTGGAACATAGACGTCTCCAAATCTTCTACCATTTTCGTCTCAAAACCATAACCTATATCTGCCTGTAGTGGGGCAACGCGATAGCGAACGTTTGGTTGTGCAAAAGATACTTTATTTAGGAATGTGTCCAGCACTAGATGCGGCTTTGGATAGGCCGTGTTTCGCGTGCGCCAGGCTACCGTTTGCCGAAGACAGCGCTGTTTTTCTTGCCCTATTCTGCTTTTCGGGAAAAAGAGGCATTCAATGTTTGACCTAGCAGAGGGGTGTAAATGGGACCACGAAAAAGCTGGTTGCTGTCGGTTCGACTCACCTTCCAGAATGGGTTCTGCGTCATCCCCACCGTGCGGGGATGGAGACGCTGAGATATATGATGGCCAGTCAATGTCAGTAGCGTTCTTGTTGCCACGTTCCTTTCAGATTTTTTGAATAAGTTTTTGGAGATTTAGGCACCGCGGAATTTTATGGTGGTATTGCAACAAGTCCCTTCCTTACCTACTTTTACTCTCTCCTCCACCATATGGCTTTCGAATGACTTTTGGTAGCACGGTAGTGAAGCATTAGGGTTGAGTACTGATATTATGCTTTCGAAGATGATGATGGGGTGAGAATGTATTCTCTATAATCATTTCTTGCCTGAAGGGAATCTTCCAACGTTGTAGCTAAGTTGAAGTTTATTTGAAAGGGTTTACATTAAGCTGCCTGCTCGGTTAGCTAATACTACAAATGGAATTCCGTTGGAACTCAACCTAGCTAATATTAGGATTTTGTGCTTGGTACTTCGACCCATCAATCTATATCGAATTTTGCGGTGTGTTGGCTGTCATGGGTTGGGTTGACATTCTGCGGAATGAACTGGTTAGGATTGGACAGATAGCTTTCGTGCAGCTTCCTCCGGGCTATTGGTTTTGACGCTGTATATGGTGTAGGTCGTGGCATGCAGCTCTGACTTTCTTAGCTCGTAGGCTCCTATAATATTACTCCGTTTTCGGCAGGCCCTCGACCTGCAAACTATGTTGATGTCAATGGCAGTCTCAACTGAATCTCTTACCTAGAAGATACTCTAACTAAAATTTCTGTAAAAGCCCTGCCTCGTGCTTCGGCCAGCACGATAAACGAGCTGCTGCTGTACATCTTGTTGAAGTAACATACAACACCTGTGTTAATCGTAAACTTTGGAAGAGTTATGAGCAACCTTATGGGTGGTATGGGGGTATTAAGGATCCTCTTCAACGTATCGGGAGAGGCACTTATCCCGCCATTTTTAGCCGATTAGCGCGGCCGGTCTGTTGCAAGGAAGAAAGTGTTTCCTGGAGGTGAATTACATAGCGCGCTTCCCTAGTTATTAATAATTAATCAAGGGGCTCCGCATGCGCTGGGTTTTCAGGCTTGCCACCACAGCCTATGGTAGGTCTAAAGTGAAGATGGGTGACTTTTGTACCCTGATGACTCCGGTTTCTCCGCTGTGAAAGCGCAGATCGCCTGGGATATTGGCCCGTTTAGCAACCAGAGGTTTGCTGTTTGTTCAAGCATGATCTTGTCGACGAAGGTAACCTCACGAAGACTGAGTGTTGTTAAGGTAAAAAGACTGCGTGTGCTTCGGACGCAGCAGATGTCTGGTGCTAGGCTCTGGCTACTAACTTGTGTTGTATACCCCTTTATTTAAGTGGCACTTCTTGTCAGCCGTCTTCATCTCCTTGCATTTTTGTGACAGTAAAATGACAGAAGCTGATCAGCTTCAGGACCACCGATCCGGGCAGAACAATGTGATTATACCTTCTTCAAGTGCTTTTCACCTGAGGACATTTTACCCAGATCGCGGTGTAGCCTGCTGGTGGTAGAGAAAACCTTCTACGTAATCCTCGCTCGATTGATGGGTCTAGGATAGCAAGTTTGGGAACAGCAGTAACCTCCTCAATGTCTCTGATTCTAGAAATTCAGTGAATTCCGATCAAAATCAGTTAACTTGGAACTAGTCTGCCGCCCAGTGCATTTCAGTGCTTGATATTACCGCCATTGAAGCACAGCAGAGTGTATAATGTGAGTTCAGACAAGTTCAATAAATCCGTACAGGCTCTGCCATAAAAATAGGATAAAGGATTGGCTCAGGTAAGCACGTTTTGCTAGGGACACCAATTAGGACCAATTTTGGATTGGCCAGTAGATTGAAGAGGGCGGATTTGTACGGTTACAAATTTCTAAGGACACAAAGTCCATTTTATCGTTTTCTACTGCATGAATCCCCTTGGTTCTGATTAGGAGCGTCATTTTGCTCATACTCTTGCCGGAAAAGTGTATGAACTGGCAAAACCCAACAGAGGCGAAAGAAATAGCGTTTTTCGTGTTACACCGGGTACCGTTTGGCACTCGGCAACATTTTGAGCAACCAGACCTGGTGCTTCATCTGATCTACCCAAACACTGGTTTGCGTATAGAAGATAAAGCGCGCCCTATGAAACGCTTGTGAAGCTGGCCAGACTGGCCACTTAACTCAATAAGCTTCGTTTGAAAAATTCATTCAGCAGAGGCGTGCAAGCAGCCGGCTGTATAAATAGACAGTGTCTTGCAGAGGCCGTTCTGGAAGATGCTTATCGCACTTGCAACCAGCACAGCGGGCACAGCCTTGACAGACAATGGTTGACTATTTGCCTCTGACGTGTTACTCCACGCTTTACGGGCTTATGTATCGGACATGGGGCGTGTGACTATTGGAAAGCTGGGCGATTTTTAGCCATCACCTGGAAAGGCTTGGACCAGTTGGACTTAAAATACGGTACTCTAAACAATGGATGCAGCACCAATACCGCCACCGGTTTCGTGCAAACCTTCAGTCTATTTACTAGCACTTTCAGCAGTATGGCTATCAGAGATGAATACGAATGGGCAAAAGATTTACAAATTTTAAGCCAGGGAAACGTGATCACCTTTGATCGGGTCAAGAAGTTTTACTGTTTACCCGGCAGCCCGCCGTCTAATGGCCGCCGCCAGATGGCACTAAACTGGAGTGTTTGACATTGGCTCCTCGAAATGCACTGAGGACAAGGAAAAACTCGTGCCACGTGCGCCCGGATCGATGCTAGATGTTTGAAACAAACAGAATCAGTTTTCAGCGAGTCTGGCAAGCCAAACTTTCTCCTGAAGGCTCATATACGCCAGTGGCATGGACTGGTCAGGGAGGTGAATTAATTTTGCTTGGATATATTGTATACGGATGTGTGGAAATGTCCACCCGCGATGCCTACGGAAGGGCGTTGACATGCTTTACTGGTTTCTTTTGGATCTGTTTAAGCTGCATCACCGTGAAGATCCACGTGGTGATACGGGGATATCAACACAACCGTAGGGTTACGGGTTATCGCTGTTTCCGCCTTTGCTGTCTTTGTTCAGTTCATATTGTCTGAGGTCGTAAGCTCTGTAGAGTTGTCCAAAAAGGTCATGGGTAAGCCATGGGTAAGTGCTACGCCCGAGTGTATTCTCTGAAACAAGTGGATGAGTGTGCTAAGTCTGAGCTTTGCCGTCCAACAGGATGCAGCTGTGAATGTTTACGGAATTGCTGGGGTAAGCATATATAATCTGCAACCTTTAAACGTGCTGCTAAATTTTCCTAACTCGGGAGCAGGAACAAAGCTGGACCGGTTCTTTCAAGTTCCACTGAGACCAGAACAACGTTCATTTTCTTCAATGAGAATCTTCAATTGCCACAGAGTGTGGTAGCCCATGGGGGCTGTCTTGATCTATGTGACCGTTGGAGGAATGCGTAAGAACACACTCCGGCACAAGGTAGGTATAAATCAGAGTGTCCCATTGTGAGTCAGCACCACAAGCAACATTTACTGACAAGTCACAAGCAACCCACTGATCACCCATCAAAAAAACTGCCCAGTTAAAGGTCAGTGAAGATGGTCACTGTCACCCAATGTTGTCTAAGTTTGTGTGCTCCCTGAATGCTGAGAAAAAAGACCTATTTTATTGAAAACAATGCGTCACAACTAGCTAAGAAGGGACATGCGAAAATTATGAAGGCCGAAGAGCTGGCTTGCTGAGCATGGGGTTAGAACACCACATACCTGTATTGGACGGTTCAATATGGTAAACAAGAAAACATCCAGTTTTTGCTCGAATTCGTTAACTGGTATGGTCCGTGCCCCGATCTGGTTAGCTTATTCCAGTGAGTGGCTTCCCTCTTACGCAGAGTTCCGGATCTTGAGCAGATGTGTTTGTCTTTTCCAAAGTTTCACCTACCCCGTACCACGTGTCCAACTCCTCCTCTAGTTCAAATTTTTCAGCGCTCGTTTGCCTTGCGTATTCTAGGGTTTTTGTCAGGTTAAATTTTAACCACGCACATTCTACTGAGAAAAGTTTGGAAAGCTTCACAGGTCATCTTAGCCACTGTTCCTCAGTTACTCAACGATATTGATCTTGTGAGTGTGTGGCATACCACGAAGCATGGCAATGTTCGTAGGGTTACGAAGTGCAGCACATCAGACCTCATTTACTCCTAGTATATGCACAGGGAGATTGCACAGCTTTATAAAGAATAAGGGTGATCAAACGCAAATGGGATATGACAAAACGAAGGCAATAAATCTGCTTCCATTTTCAATGACCAGAAACGAGGCGCAGAGTTAAAAGGTTGTTGAGTCTTTTCTTCTATCCATATTTTGTACCACGGCATTCTCCGTTTTTGTTATTTCGGTTTTGCGCCAATACCAACATTCTTGTCTTTGACCTGAACGTAAACCATTCTTTGACCTTGCCATCGCACATGTTGTTTAAGCCGACATGTGGTTTCGCTATCTTGTAAACACGTGGCTTTGAGTCGGTGTGGACTTTATGATCCGTTAGGAGTTAACAGTTCCTAAACCGGTATATAGAAGTCGGCCTAGTCCCACGACTTGAGGTTTGTATAGTTTTATTACTTTATTATTGTATTTATGGTACTGCAGTTGTTGATAAACCTCCTGTATCGTTCATTGCATTGACGTTTGAAATTCCCCACGTTGCTTGTCCGTATTTGTAACCCCGCTCCACTTTTGTGTCTAGTGCGTCTATATGAACTGACTTACCACCTCACCCATCTGGCCTTGAGGTCGTCCAGCCATTTGTGGCCAACCTTACGCACGTGTGACTGTCTCACGTGGGAGCCTGTTTGCTCCTTTGGTTCGTACTTTTGTAGTCCAACTGGACCATTTGCTGTTGATGGGTATCTACTGTCGAGGTTTGTACACTTTTTTGTTTCCCTTTTTTGTTTCCGAGCTGCTCGAATCTCAAGTTCAGGTGTTGTAAAAATATTTTTTGGACACTAGCCCGACCGTAGCGTTTTACCTACGTATAGTATAGCAGTTAGCTACCTTTTTAGCACACCTCATCTTTACTCACACTCAACTATCCCCACAACCATTTCCCGCTTGATTAGGCTTCCCTGAGTTATAAGCTTCGCAGCACCATTCTAGCGAGGCTAACTATTACCTGAATCGAATCGAAAAATGCCACCACTCCCATCTTCCTCCAAGCGGTTGTGGACCCCGATTCCCCATCATCCTTCCCCTCATTGTGTCCAAAAAAGCGCCTTACATGCAAAAGGCCCAAACTCTCAACCCCCTCACTCCTCAAGGCCAGTCGATAGAGTGCCCCAGTTGAATTCAGACTGCTCAGTTGTACTAACCGACATTTCCCTTCCCGCCCCACTCAGTAGCTGTCTTCCCTCCACTTCACCAAAGAAATCTCAGCACTATGCTGGCCTGGAAAATCTCAGCGCTCATGTGCATAAGATGGGGAGCGAACTAATATCCTACCGTAGCATGCAACCACTAGCTTGCCTTCTAACTCCTGATGCAATGTGTGATTCATCAGATCTTGCAAAAGCGTCAGTCTTTATTGACACACTCGCCTCCGAGATTATTCGGCGTATGAAACGCCGTAAACAGGTCTGAATATACAATGCTCCCGATCGCATCCCGGTGGAACGCACAAAAGTTGCCATCCTGACAGCATGTACCATGCAGGACATCGTCTGTACTGCTCGACGGCTGCGAACGTCGAAACCCTCCTTGTGTTGCCCAATGCTAATGTAATTTAGAGATGAAAACGATGCAACGCGCCTGTTAACATCCCAGGCCCTTCTGTCCTCCACCCAATCATTCCAGTCCTTTAAGTTCAAAGCTGCCCGCACTCGACTACAAAGACAGCTCACAAGGAATTCACTATTCAAATACCCAGAGGCAACTACTGATAGCTATCAAACGGATCCATCTTCCCCTCAGCAATCCGTACCAGTAAATGCTTTCGATGTGACTCAATCGCTGACTTCCTATGCAACCAGCCCCTTGGAAGGCTGCGCAAGTCTTATCACCGATGACAGGTGCACACAGCTCCCGGAGAACCCCCGAATCACACAACAGCTTATCGATTCAGCCAACTGTCCCGGCTACTGCTACAACCC
>SJOL01003976.1:215642-232034 GCA_004794785.1 Opisthorchis felineus | reverse complement strand
CCACGCAGTAACGCTACGTTTGCTTGGAAATGTTTGCCGTCTTGTCGCCTTCGAGCATCGAAATTCGAGGTTGCTTTTACGTAACTTCTTCGTGAAATTGCGATATCTATGAAGTGAACATCCAGGATGAGGAAAATTGATACGCATTATCACTAGGCCTGTCGTCCAATGTTTTCAAGTTTTGGCTTGAAACCTGTGATCGCCGTGATCAGGCTATGTATGCATGACTGTGCGCATAACTGAACATCGAACAATGCTTCGCCGAGGGTAGGCGGGTTCAGGCATATTTTGTGACTCCAACTGATCTCAAACTACTGCACGATATTTTTGTGTGAGCAACTATTTTCGGCTGCTTACGACTGATGTTTGGCCATAGGCACTAAACTGTTCATGGCTATTGCTCCGCGTTATAAAAGCAATTCGCCTCGCTTTCAGAAACGTATCTGATGAATCAAGTTGATGTTCGTGAGAGCGAAGGAGGCTCAAATTTGACGTTTTTGTTGACATTGAAAATTCTCCAGCAGGAATAAAACACATATCGAGAAACCATTTAAATATGCAACCAGATAACTCTTATACTCCATAAGATGTCGGGCTTCAAACGCCTCAGATTTTATATGAAGTGTTTTCGCTTACATCCTGGAGGATGGGTCGAAGTTCTCAGCTAAATTTCCTACAAGTTATGCGCTGATCATATTGGCCACGCAGGAGACTGTGGGTAACACGAAAGTATTTTCTTTGGAATGACGATACACTTGATGCCGAGACTCTCAAGTGTTAAGTCTAGCCAGGTTGCGTATATCACTATCTTCTTGTCAACAGCGGGTTTTTTCGATAGGGAAATTTTCAGTCACTCATCAGCAACTGAAAATTTTTTGCCACTGTAAGTCCCAGTCATAATCAGCATGCAAAAATCCAAAATTAGATGTGTGCAATGTTGTTTTCTAGTGCCAAGGAATACTTGCGAACGTTAGCTCTCCATGACGGGTTTCGAAAGGGAACTCACAAATGCGGCGCTTGTATGAATACTGAGTAGACATCATTATGCTCAGTCAATTATGCAAGGCAAAATGTCATGTTCAAAACGTTTATTGTTGGTGAAAATTTTTCAGCGTTGGAATTTACGTATGACCACAGGCATATATCGTGGTCGTGCTGATGGTGTTTCACATGATGGAGGCCACTTACCAAGTGCATTTTTGCAACCAGGGGTAAACGGCCGATTGCCTTCCATATTAGTTATCTTAGTGCTGGATGTATACTCTAGAAAATATTTTCACTTCACCCTTGCTTTGAGAAACAGCAACAAACTGACTTCCGTCATTCAGGCTCACAACACCGTCAGAGACGAAGTAGTGATTATACACGCGAAGATCAGCTTGCCCAGCCACCGGAAGGCCTTACCAAACTGCCATTTTCCTCCAGATCGACGTCAGTAATAAACGTTTTGGACGTCCTGTTGTTTGTCTGCGCATGCACGGAAGGGACGAATTAGAAGTCTTACGCCAGACTTGGCGTAAAAGTTGGCGTGACGAGGAGGAACGCGCGCGGCGGAATTATAATTCAGTTACGCAAAACGAAAATAAACCAGCGGTCAGACGAAGACCGTTTACTGTCCCGCGGAGTCAGCAAGTAAGGGCACAAGTTTTTTTCAAACAATGGGCCGATATATCACCCACTCTCACTACAGTGGTCTGTGAGTCACTTGATGAGCTATGCAGCTGGATAACTTGGAAAACCCCACCATCCGAGTGACAAAAAGCGAGTTGCAGCTACATGGTTGAAGAGAGGTGACCATCCCCCTCTTCAGGACCATGCCAAATCCACGTCCCAGGGAGACGAGTCTTCGTGGGAAAGGGCCCCATTGGTTAAACGTCGGCATATTCTAAAACAGTGATGATTCGACCAAGTCACTTTGATACATCGAGAAGCACAGGGTGACGCAATCACGTACGAAGCACCAGACGACCAAAATTAACGGGCACCGGGTCCAACCGGCCACCAGCCGGGGCAACCAGGACGTGAGGCCGTCACTGGCATCATAGTGGATATCATAATAGGTAACATTATAACTAGGTCTTGGGTTTCTCAAAGTTTACCTTAGGTGCCACATTTCTGTGCAGAAATCGTCTTTCGGCAACACAGGCCTATCGAGAAATTTTTTGCACCTGCTTCTAAAATGACCTTTAGGGTAACTTTGCCTTCATATTGCATTCTAGTAATCAGCAATCACCTCTGTGAACCAAAATAAGAAGCTCGTGTAGCTGTAACTATCCAGTCATCCAAACTATACGGTCGTTTAGACCTACAGAGTTTTTTGTTTAAGTTGCCCATTTTTTCATAAATGCATTTCGTTGCACCTCCAGGTGTTACGGTGGGGTTTCAAATTTTCACCTAGGCCACCTACCGTAGCACGGAACGTCTGAATTACAGGACCACAAGGTCTGAGCTTGTGGCATGTTATATCGAATAATCCGGATAAACACAACATTCTAGTATGCACATACTTTGGTCAGATGAGCATGCGTTATCCTCGGCTGGGTCTGAGTATTCAACTGCGAAACAGCCAAATCAAAAGTTATTCTGTGCTGGAACGGTAATGTATTGAACTGAATCGGATGTTTCTAAACTGGTAGGCTAAGCCTAGTAGAACAACTCATTTTACAAGTTCTTGTAAAATCTAAGGCGATGTAATCGTCGCTCACTTCGATCGAAGTGACGGGGAAATCTGTCTGTTTTCATGGGCTGACTTTGGAATTTTTGCCGCTATCAACATAATCACGGATCACGTGGTTTGGAAGTCGGATATGAGGAAAGGCTTCGATGTTTTCGCGGCTACCGCACATACGGTAAGGATCAAGTATTCGATCAATGACATCAGTGATACCAGCTTCATTATTTTTATCGCTGTCATTGACAGTAACAAAGAAGAAAATTGGTACTTTACTTTCGTACAAACATGTCAAGTCAATTGAATAAAACCTTATGACGAAAAGGAAAAGGGAATGAGTCAAAGAGAGACCTAGGGCTAGCCTACCAAAATATCCGAGGTGCCTACACCTCCAACACTCAGTCAATCTGGATAGAAACTGACATCATGAACGCCGGTGACGTCGGCTAGCGGCCGTATTGTTTAGTACCTCCAGTCAAGCGCAGGGAAGGCCACGTCGATTCCATAGAAAGCAGACAACACCAACGGCACTCAAACTCTTCAAAAACCCGGGGAAGAGGACCGATTCGTAGGTAAAAACCGAACCAGCGTGCAATATATGCCAGTGTTGTGGCTGAAGATGACCTGGTCATGCCGTTTGAAGGTTGTGACAAACAGCAGCAGCCGGTGAAGATAAAAAAAGTGTGGTAATTCGATGAAGAACCCCTCCAATCAGCTGCCCCCCTCTATGCACCACATGAAGCATGGATGCTCCGGGATAGAAGACTACTGACCAAAAATACGACCAGTAGTAATTTTGGCGTTCATAATTCTTTCAAAGTGTGCTCGTCAATATGCAGCGCTATGCGACTATCACCAACTCAGTCTTCACCAGGGTACCACGCTTCATCAGTGTCCAAAATTTAGACTTAGATATAGGGAAACAGTGCTTTGATAACCTAATCACCTCAGTAAAAAAACTGGTTGTTGACAGAAGCGGCACAGAGGAACACAGAGATGAAAGTATCTAGAATTTAGTGAAGGCCCAAGAATCCAGATGCTACACAGATGCATTTATGGTCGGGCGCAGAGGTAGCGAGTGAAGCAATTAACAAGCGGGGCTTATGGCTTCATGCAAATACGGCAACTATCAATTAGAATAAGTCCAGAACACACAGATCATCTCTAAACTATAGCTTAATGCAGGTTGAACTTTCAGAATCAAGTAAACCTCACCGTGCTGAGCGACAGGCATTTGATGTATGATTCTTTGGAAAAATCATCAATAACACCTACCTGGCAAGTTCCTTGTAAGCACGGGGTGACCCAGAATGCACTGGTTAATGGTTTATCCGAGGTGAATAAAAGTTGCTGATGTCTGATATGGACGGTGTTTACTCGTGCCGAAGTTACAAAATGCTTAATAAAGCTGAGGGAGGGAGAGTATGTGATTCGTTCATCTAGAACTCAGAATCAGAGGGCAATGAGTGAGACTCCAGGACGGAAAAACTAACCATAACATTGGAAGCTTTTGGTTAATTTCGAAACACTGGATGATTCACTGAACGTTTTCATTACAGGAGAAAAGGGCAACAGAGCAAGGTGTGCTACAC
Source organism: Opisthorchis felineus (assembly GCA_004794785.1). Lineage (NCBI taxonomy): Eukaryota > Metazoa > Platyhelminthes > Trematoda > Opisthorchiida > Opisthorchiidae > Opisthorchis > Opisthorchis felineus. Next base: position 227,771 of record SJOL01003976.1, on the reverse strand, counting down.
GTGTGCTACAATAAGCATTGTCCAAAAACTAGGAGAGTCTGCACTACCGATAAAAAGGTTCCGATTCGACAATAATGGCGTCTCAAAAAGGTGAATCAATCTGACAGCACAGATAATTAAACCTTCTTTGTAGACTAGCAGATAATCAATATAAACTTAGTATAATTTTGCTTTACTTTAGTGACGTCTTGTCCATCCTACTTGCTTACACCTACAATGGTGAGAACAATCTGACAGAGACATCGTGCCGCAGAATCAGATAACCCCATAACCATGATATACGTTGCCATTTTCTGCTTGACACCATTTAGTACGAACATAACTTAGGTCCCGGTTCTGAAAAACCTGGCTAGCAAACCAAATTGCAATATGGTGGCCAACTTCAAGTTGCTAGGAGTCGATCGGGCACCTTACTCTCATTGATTCGGCTCGACTGCCCAGAAGCTATCTTTAGTTTTAAAGATAAATGCCCATACATCTAGCTCATCAGCAGATATTAAAAAACTGCAGTTGATGTTAGCGGCTTGATCATCAAATTCCAGAGTGAATAGTAGGAGACTGTGTGCCAAATCGCTTGGTTTTCCTTCAAAAGTAGAAGTTCTTGACCGTGAAGGCGAAATAATTCGTGATATGTCCCATAGTAAGTCAGTGATCTGGTTAAGGAGATGACCACTTATTTCATATTGTTAAGACTGCGTGGCATCCATGTGCAAGTAAGGCAGTAAAAAGGCCTTAAAGAAGTCAAAAAGTATCCCATTCTTGGTTATCGATGTTCCCGTGTCTTAGCCAAAGAGTCAAGGATGACTAGTAGGTTAGTGAAGCACAAACTCTCCTGGACAGATCCACGCTGTTCACGCCATGGAAACCTTGTTAGTGTACCTGAATTTCGCTTTCCTTCTAGACAATTTTTTTGAGTACCTTTGGACGGAATGCCGTTAAACATGATAAGAAAAATGTTTCGTGGATAGGTAAGGACTCGCATTTTATAGTAAAATAGTTTACATAACTTTCCTTTTCACTACTCTGACAGAGTCTTACAATATGGTTACAAGTAAACCACGCACCATTTCTGAGTCTGCAGTGATATTATCTGATGTTTTAACATCAAGGAATATAATTTATTTTGTGCTGGTGCTTTGTTGAGCCCAATTATTTGCAAAAGTTGGTGTTTCTGTGGTAGTTAACACGTAAAGTGCGTTACAGGTTGCATTTGTTTGGCACAGTTTTATTCCATATGTGGAAAATCTACGCTAACGAGACAGGAGGTGGAGACTCGACTGAGCAGCTCGGCTGTTGATACATGCATTGAAACAATGTCACCCTGCCCAGCGATCATTATAGGCAAGTTATCCGCCTTCTTAAGTCTAAGATTGACATAAAAATACATCGTATATAGAGCCAAAGGCGGGAGCGTATTTGAAAATTATTATGCACCTACTTATGTTACATGGTTTGCTTTTGTTTTGTTCCAGCCACTTGTAACAGTCCGCTCAGAACTGAGGAAATACAGAGGAACTGGATTGATAGCGTCCTTTAAACCTTCTCTGACGTCAGATACTATGGTGGATTAAATGACGATATGCCAACGTATCTCATAGCTATGGCGAAGCTGACACTAAAATGGTGTAACAGCACATACGAGCAACAAAATTTTAAGGAAAGATGACTTTTGGCTTGGCGTATCGTGCACCACTTACCTTAAAAAAACAACGCGAGGTGGAATGTTAGGTATTGGAATATCAGAGGGTGTCTTGCATTTTTGTTGCCCTAACAAGCTATTTGCCACACGGACAGTGCTTCTTTACATCAGATACCCTGGAAGTAAAAGGCATCACGGCTCTTAAGCGGCGGGGAGCAGACATGATAGAAGGTGCGAAAGTGGCATCTTTCATGTTGCCTCTGTCAACCCCGCCCGCTGAAGAAGCAACCTGTCCTTAATCCTCAATTCACTGTGACTGGTTTTTGCTGAGGACCTTGAGGTGTGAACAGAAATGTAAACTCTAAAATACAAATGCGCTGCAAACGAATGTGTACAACTCGCCACAGCAAAGCGCTGACCGCGAGGTCAATGGTTCAAAACCAACTTCTGCACCCTGACTGCTCCTGTCTAGGCTTGGGCAACCTGGCAGTATTTATCCCTTCGTGCTTCTTTCGAGTGGTACGGCAACTAAGCACCGAAAGAGTGCTACAGATGAACCACAGGTCACTTGAGGATGAAGAGACATCCTGAAAAATTAGATCTTAGCATATTGTTACAAAACCTCGCTCCATGGAAGAGACTATGTATAGACTTCGGATGGCTTGTTAGCCTCAACAATGTTGGACCACTTGATCGTCACCACCCGGAATTTTAGAAGAACTTGCAGGACAACGGTTGGCAACGCACTTGGACATACATGTTTCAAAAGCATACAGGAATGCTAGATTTATTGAATCAAGAGACCGCTAACAACAAGCGACACTTAAAGGCAATGAAACGGCTGCGGCCAGCTAAAACCATGATGTTTTTGAATATCGTAGAGTACCCTGTTTTCACTTGGTCCCAGGTAACCAATGCGCTGCAAAAATCTTATCTCGCAGGTGAATTAGTAGCTGGAACCGTGATTGAGAGAGTACTGTGTTGGGCCACTGTAGACCGATAGCCCTGGTGCTTGGTGTTAATGATACGAAACTATCGAGAATCGGTGCGACGAATGAAAAAGCCCGAAACAGTGAGTGTATAAATATATGCTAATGGGCGGAACCTTAACGCATTCACTCCACATTATGAAACAGAGTGAAATTTTACTCCATGTTACAACCAGGGACACAAACACACCGGCTAAGAAGCTTAACTAGTGACAGACAGTAGTTAGGAGGAAATCCCGCCAGTAATTACTGCAAGGTCAACTGAAGCTTACAAAAATCAGAGAGATATGTTTATTTAAAACATAAGCGGTAAAATTTGGACATTTATTTGACCTTGCTAACAGCACATAATATATCACACACAAAAATGAACACAAGATCACGTACTATACAGTATACCTGTAACACACCTAGTGAGTATGCATATAATAATAATGATAATAAGTGTTCAACTGTATCACCATTTGGGTGAATAACTGCAGTGCTATTCGAAGAAAACGCGGTGGCCGAGCCACTATTAGGATACCCAAGCTTGAATGGAAGCACTCAAAACGCCAGAGTTGGTTTTGAACCACAAACCTCCCAGTCAGTAGGTTCGCACCACTGAGCTCAGCTTCAGTAAATGGGGCGGACATGCAGTTCATAATATTTCTGCTCTACGGTCTCTGAACTTCGCTCAAAGTAGTCAAGAATTATTGTAACGACGTTATACCCACGCACAACACTGGAACTTATTCATATGGTCTAAACTGATGGCTTTTAAAAATGTATACGAGGATGAGTTATGCACTGATTATACAAGTTAGGACACTGGAATCTTACATTTTTAAAGGTTAATGCCATCGTCCGGTTTTCAAGTAAATAATCTGTGCTGCTTGCGCTCGACAAATGCTTTTTATGCCTACCTCGATATCATTTGAATTTTTCGTTGTCTCCAGTCGTTTACAAAGTACTGTATGATGCGTTGAACGAGTAGTCATTTTAGCACAATTGTAATTGGGTGATAATGATGATTAGCAAACAGGCGGCTAAATTCAATGTTCTTAAATAAGAACTTCCCTGATAAAAAGCAGGTCTTGGCTGACGTATCGTCTAGGTAAAGTGAATATGTGCTGGAAAGCCGTGAAGCACCACACAACTGTTTGGGATCACCGGCAAGGCACATCTCACGAAATGCAGGGGAGATTCGAACCTGTGACCATTTTGATAGTGGTTTAACGCGACTTCATCTGGCCACAAATGACATATCACCAATGTGATTAGCCCGCACATAGACAGAAAGTAAGCTCAACCAAAACTTTTGAACATTCTCACTATCTTTAAACCAAGATCGGGGTCGGTATCCCTAACTGATGCTAATATACCGCCTTCCTGTTTAAACATTCACCTGTAGGACACTTGGCGCAGTTGATGATGAAGCCTTACTTTGGAACATCACAGCAAGGAAACAGAATCCATCAAGGAAGGACCAGAAAGGCGTAAACGTAACCAGTACAACGTTTTACAAGACTTGAAGTGGAGAGTCAGTTTACAGAGCTCCATTGTTTGCAGCTTTTTTGGCCGATACTTTCGATCATTAACAAGTCTTTGCTGGAGATTTCACTGAATGATTTCTGAGATTGAAATGCTGCCAAGAAGTTAGGATACGTGGTGGGGTCACCACTTAGAGTTAGCAACATAAAAGCCATTTTGGAAGCATTGAAAGTTCTTCTTCCCTTGAATCAAATATCAGAAAACGCCATCTGATATTAATAATGCGGCTTTGACGATCATTGGACACATTTTTGCCAGTAGTGAGTTGGATAAACTCACGCTTCTCGGCCAAGTGACCCACAAGGCAGGCAGCTTGTTGTCAATTTGCGCTGAATTTCGACCCATGACATCGTATCGTAAAAGAAAATTGGCACAGTGAATGCAGCTTCCAGATCTGTACCATAGGCCCAGAATTACAAAATCATGCAGTTGCAACTGATGCAATGCTGGGTATTCTGTATAGACCATAAAATAATACCGCACTTCGGTATAGCTTCCACACCGATAACCTAGCAAATTGAACAGTCTTCTAAGCTACACAGCCGAGAACTTGACGGCTTCTTTTCCCCTTGCATAGATTGGTATCAATGACCTCTAATGAATGAATATACAGAACATTCCTTATCCGCCATACGTATGGCAGGGAAGTCATCGAAAATCCTATCCGTCCCTATCAGACATCTCTTTCAAACTAAGCTCACCAAGTCCTCCTGCAGTAATGATCCATTAATATTAGGATTCAGCAGGTTGATCTCCAAGCATTCAGTCGTTTTAGGGGAAAATCTCAGAGTAATTACAAGTTTGCAGTTGGTTTGGACTCTAATAAAGGAGTGGAAAGGCTTGACAGCTTTCGGATGTCCCATTTCGCTTTGGCAGACTAGTAGCCCCGACTTCGTTGCATGCTATACCCAGTGAGTTTCACTTACCACTACGTTTCACTTTGACGGGCACGTATCTGTACAGAAGTTGACTACCGTTAGCTAAACAGATGCAAAGTTGAATCTGGCTCCACCAGTACCACTTCATTGAAAAATTCGGATCACAACGGGACATCACTGCAGTGCTCTCCTCTCGGGTACGAATGTAGGCTTATCATGCCACAGAAAAGCTTTCTTACAGATTCTTTCCCACAGGCTTCTTTACTCTACATTTCCTTAAGGTCTGCACCGATGAGCAAGCAAACAGACCAGAGTGAATCTTAGTGTAGTTCTGACGGACGGGGAATCGGTTGATTGCAACCTAATGCGTGCCAAAAGACGTTCCGTTTGAAAGTCATAAAGTTTTGACCGAAACACTGGTTTTGATATCAAGAATGCTATGGTCTTGAGTAACCGCCTACGTTTGAACACAACCTCAGTGCAGCGGTTGTTGTCGTTTCAAAACCTGTAGACAAGTCATTCCAAACTGCTAAGCTTTTGATCGCCGCAAGACATGCACAGATCTCAACTGAGCAGTAGCTTTCCCGAGTTTTATTCGTCCACCTCAAACTTTGCCATTCGCTTAGAAACATATGTGCCACCGGGATAATATGTACAAATGTAGCGAACCATCTCATCTGACTTCAAAAAGTTTGTGAGAACATATTGCTATTTCCGCATTTGTAGGACCGGGGTTTATCTGTTCTGCCGTTTATTTTTCGTACTTTTAGCCGGATTTAAATCATATCAGTGATTTTCAGATATTCACCGAGGGTGTCCTACAACTTTGTCATGGTGAAGTCAACCGTTGCTTTGCTGTGCAAGAGCACGTCAAACTTGAAGAAACGTAAAATCGATGAAACACCAGATCAGTACCTCAAGAAAATCACACATTTGTATTTGAACGGCAAACATTTGGACGAAGTAGTAAGTAGGTTATCCGAATTTTACCATCATAACCTTCGTTTCTCAGGGCTCTGAGCTAGCGCTGTGTAAGCAGTTGAATGTGCTCTACCTTTATGACAACATGCTGAAGGAGTTTCCTGATCTGGCGGTGTTGACACAGCTTACACATCTATACTTGCAAAACAACCAAATTACTCGTATAGACAACCTTGGTTCCCTTGTGAGATTGGAAAAATTGTAGATGTCTTTCACAATTTTACAAGTGAATTTGTTTTTTAGGTTTCTAAGCCGAAACTGTATCTCTTTGGTCGAGGGTTTGGAGGGATTGACTGCCCTACAGGAGTTGCGACTGGACAACCAGAGACTTTATCCTGGAGAATCGCTTCTGTTTGATGAACAGAGCGTGAATTCAATTGCCGTGAGTTGATCTTTCCATTGGATTCAGTCTTGTTCTGATATTTAGGAAACACTGATTCGGTTGGACGTATCAGGAAATGCCCTTGAAACCTTGGAAGATTTGACGCCATTAAAAAAGCTGGTCTATCTTAGTGCTGGGAATAATCACATTAAAAGCATGACGAAGCTGTCAGAAGTACTCCCTAGTTGGCCGGCTCTGACACATTTGGAGCTCCAGGGAAACCCGGTGATGAAGAAACTCCGGGCCCGAGATGCTATTGTTGTGAATACTAAGTCATTGGGTGAGTTTCAAGTTTATTGGCCAATATCTTCATTATCCTTACTTACACGCGTATTTCACAGTCGGTCTTTTGTGGCAATCGCGTGCGTATTTCAGGGCATTTTTAGAAACCGTCTTCACTCTATCCAGTTGTGGATACTTTTAATGTCCAACTTTATTTTGTGACAATTTCAACAGTTTGTTTGTTTCACAGCAACACTGGCCTGCCGAACATATTGTGGATTGATTGAGCTGCTCGTGTTACATACATCAATCACCCCAGTAGCGAGCCGGATAAAACCCTTTTCGAAACCTTGTTCGCACTATAATCAGCAGACGCTCCATCAGAACCAACCACTTACACTTTGTCTGCTTGTAACAAAATTACGCGACAAGTGAAAACACTCTTCTAAATTAGAGTTACTTTTAATTTTTTGCAGACTGATGAACTGCGTTTGCAGTCACACTCTGGTCATAGAATAAACTCTGTTGATATGCACACATTTTCAGCACAGCTTAGTCATGTATAGGTGGCATTATCCATGTACGCAACAAAGATCTATTATTTGTGATACCGGCCAATACATTCTGTGGCGCGATCTGCAACGTCCTAATCAGATTCGTAATGAAAGTTTTATTCCATCTCTACGATGGCCACTTGGTGAGGGCAATGTGGTAACTCCGTGCGGTCCCCGACGAATTTGGCCAGGTCGGAGTTTTTGGTTGACCTGAGATCACTGACCGACAGATTTCGATCAAGCTTGCAAGGAAAACTCTAACCTAGTTGAACTCTGAAACGGTCATTGAGGTACACATTTGGTTACAGAACACCAAAAGGAGTCTTTTTGGAATCTAATAAAGGGCTAATCGTAGTATAATGAGGAGTCATTCGGATCACACGGTTATCACCGGTACATTACGCAAACAAGTAACTTAATGAGCTGGCTGATCTCCAGTTCACAGCAAAGCGGGATATTGACACTACCGTGGAGTCAGTGACTAGATACTGCATAATTATTGGGCAGTAGCAGGTCTAAAGGCTGCTGAAAACTCCTCGACGGACAACAACCACTTTCAGGCTCCTTAAGGCTCATCATATGGGCGCAGTCCCCGTCAACCTTTCGTTTTACTTGAACACCCAGTTGTAAGTAGGTGGAGACACTTACTCATTTGCAAACAAACTTGGTGTTAACGGCAAACTCAGTTCAATCCCAGCTGAGTCCTGACAACCTCAAGAGTGTGTTCCGTCAAGAAAGTATACTGTGATATCGCGAATATCATACCAGCTGAAAAATTAGGCGCAGTTCTTTGGAGGCTATCACAAAAGGGCGACTCAGATGAGTCTCTCAATAACCCCAGCTTAGTTTACAAACGAGCGAATTTCGCCAAGTGTTCTGACAGTATTCACCTTACTATCTCCCCTAACATGGCAGTTATCTTTCGTTTTGATTGTCTCCATTCAAATTACCTCGGATGTGCCACGGTTTGGCGCCAGGTTCTTTACTGTTTTCTAACCGCTCAGCCACTGCTCTTTCTTCCTCTAGAAATGCTGGACAACAAACCCATTCCAGAAACTACTCGACAATTCCTTAAGAACTGGAATAATGTCAAAGGGATTCGACTGGATACCTCTGGTTAGTCTCCATTGGTGTAACTAAAACAAAAAATTGCCTTCCCCTGGGGCCGCCATTTTACTTTTTGTCTAGGGGCGGTTTTTTTATGGATAGACAGGTTTCCTTAGAGGCGGAGCGTTTGTCTTCCTTTAGCTCACATGACCTCGTGTTTCATCGGTTCGGTTACTCAGTTTTCAGCATCGTAAATATTCATTCTTCTATGCACATTTAATGCGTGATTATTTTGGTCCATCCCACGAGATTGCAAGTGAGTTAACCTCCTTGTATCCTGACAAACATGGTCAGTTAACAGTATACTGCTATCAGTACTCCTATCAGAGAAGAGTCACAACGCAAGCCTGAGACTTTTAACCAGTTCAGTCCAACTCGGCTAAAACCGTACACAAAAAAACAATAGTCGCTGTTTGGCTGGTTAGGCTCGTTGTAAATGTTTCATCATCAATTGCGATGACAACGTTGGTGCATCGTTTTGTAGTGGAGGGAAATGCAGTACCCATGGATGTACAACTAAACCATCCGGTTCAAAGAACGAAGAACTAACTAAGAACTAGCTACCTGAGCTACTACCATTCTCCCAAAGATTGAAGCAACTGACTTTCTCGTCCGAAATGCTGTAACCACTTTCGTTTCCTTGTTTGAAACATCCCTCCCATAGATTTCAATGGAACGCTTCAGGTTTAAAATTCGCTCCTTGTTGATTTTCAACCCATATAAGCAACCACAACTGATTCGTCTTCTTCATGCGCAGGCAGGTGGGTGAGCCTAGATAAGTATGTAAACCAGGAAAGACTGAAGTGGCAATCATCTCATTCGAGCACAAGATGCGCAAGTGATGAATCTCAGATTGAGATAGCAAGATGGCCCAATCTCCATCCCAAAAGAGTGGCCTGTGAACTCACGGAAACATGAGAAAAATGGTTTTATACACGAAGTGGCTAATTATACCATAAACCAATTTTGTTGGAACATTTCGCGCTATGTTTTGTCCAAAGCAGAGCAATTGCCTAGCTGGAGGGAGGCACTGCAATATGATTGATATTTGGAGGTCTTTCATCTATTTCAACGGGAAAAAAGCTGGGGCACTGAAAATCACTTGTTGTCAGGTGTTACTCAGATACAGGACTTATGGGAAAAGATAACTATGCATACTCCTGGACCTGAACCCTTCGATGCTTATCATGAGTGAACGTATAACCTCGGGAACAGTACCGACTGTCGAGCACGCATATCCATCTCTTTTCTAAGGAAGCCGAACAAAGAAGCAAAATCCCCACGTAGGTTAACGAAAGTAAAGTGGCTGCTCAATCCGGAGCTTTGTAGTAATTTACTAATATTTCGATTGGCGATTCTGTTTCCTAAGCCAATCGGTTCGGCGAATTTGTAAACGAATTAAAACGGTTGATCCCAACTTCCAGTAATCTCTTCCTTATTGGGAATGCATGCAGTTGTGTACAGGCATCATAAGAACGAAGCCACTTGTGGTCAAGCCCCGGAAATTATAGTCAGGTACACTTTTTGCCTCCATCTGGTTTTATCAGGTAGGTATGGTGGTCAGTCGTGTGCTATCCACAGCTTGGTCCCACCTAAGGTGGATATCGAGACCATGACTTGATCGTGTTTTAAACTACATATGAACTCCGTCAGATAGCTGACTGAAAAAGGTGCCCTTTGGAATAGCGTATAGCTTACAAACATACAGCTTACAAATCTTGAGGGAGATCAGAACCTATGATCTGCGTGTAGTAAACTTGAACCAAGACAACGTGTATTGCCACTCATCCTTCAACAGTACAGATGTTGTCACTTGACTTGTTGTTGGCCGCCTCATTGACTGACTCCAAAAACTTCTCAGTATTTACAAAATCATAAGATCTACTTGGCTGGTTAGAATACCTTATTTGACTACAAAAATTACCTGGCTAAGATTTAAAGAATGCAGCACAAGGCCCTTCATGTACAGCAGAGAGGTGCTCATCAGAAAGGAAATAAGAATACCTACCTACAATCCGATAGATTATTGGCTGTTAATCAGATGGCTCTTGATCTGTTCGCCGAGCTTGGCACTGGCTTGCATAGATCGGCTTGCATTGGCTTGCAATCCGATAGATTGCGGTGGTAGCAGAGACTCTTGTCACAAACTTCTGATATATCGGCAACATGGGGAAAGCTAGAAACCTTCTCAGATCGCCAGTCAGCGGAATAACAGGCTGTCGGATGCAGTTGTCAGAATCATAGTAACCAGATCACTAAAACCCCATATTCGTCGTTGTCGTTAGCTTTACCGCAACCATCAGTGTAACTGTGAAATGAAGCGGAGAAAATCCGGTATAACGGAGGATAAAATAATCCCTGAAATTCAATACCCGAAACCTTGAACAAGTCAGGTATGTGCCTGCATCTTCCCAATTTATTTCTACAACCGCCTTTTTTCTAATTCACCCGTTCTGAAGAATCGTGGTTTTACACAGTATACGGGATTATTTTCAGAAATAAATCGCTTCGGTAATTCCAATAACTTGCACAAACCAACTACACTAACTATTGACGGAACAACATTGTTTTCCTTTCAACGAAATGATCAGCGCTATCTAGACCACCATCATTTTGTCTTTTCTATCAAATGTTCACACCTTCGTCAGAGAATTCCAAAATAAAAGTTGTCCATCTATTTTTCCTTTTTGCACTCAGAAATCCCGACCAATCCCACAGTCTCAGTAAGTATACTCACAATACCCCAGTTTTACGAGTCTAGTCAACCTCTAATGGGATGACATCATACATTGTCGAGTCAACGAGCTCATATCCTAACTCGCTGGAATCACATGAAGTTAAGCGTCTCCTTGACAGTGGGTTTGAGTCTCCTCAAGGAGAGCTTCCTGGTAGAACAGTGGCGTCTGCCAACAAAGGAGGAACGGGTAGGTTTAGTTTCATCAATTTTGTTTCTTTCTGTTTCATCTATGTGTTTGTGCCATGCTTGTCAAGGTTTTTAAGACAAAAGTTTTTCAGAACGTCAGCCTAGCACCACCCGAAAGAGTGAAAAAACACCGAGCTTCAAATAGCTAAAACTACTGTAGTTGTGCCCTTCAAATTTTCATTTTCTTTTCTCAAGTTGGTGACACTTTCTTTTTCAAACTAAAATGGTGGAAATTGATGGTCATGCATTAACACCTGAGTGCGGGTTTGGTGGGAGTCAAAATGGCCCGTGAGACATCCGCAAACCGCAGTGATTTTCCCAAGTAAAGCCACCAATGGAAATGTGGGCTTTGGTCCGCCCTGCGTGACCTCCATTTGGGAAGATTCAGTGCTAAATCGAAGGCAGATGGGACTTTGTACGAGTGTACCCTGTCTATAGAGGGGTTTTCTTGGCTTCACAATCACATAGGAGCATTCGAACTGTATGAATTTAGAAACTATTTAATTAGTGCAAATATGAGTTCATCAAAGGTTTAGCCTAATTGCCTTTTATTATTTTAGTACTGTAAACACTAAGGAGCTTTGAGCAGTCAAGATGTTCAGGAACTGACCCTTTCCAACTAACTACTGGTCACATGCAAAGCCTGAGGTTCGGTGCTTATTTCATCCTTTTTGAGGACAATATCTCTGCAGAGTTGAGTCACATTGTGTTGAAGGGGTCGGAAACAAAACATGCAGGTTTTACTCTATTGGGCACCATAGCCAGTGGACGTCTCCTGGATTTTCAAGGAGATCCCAGTCGACAACTGCTAATTACATATGCATACATATGACTGATCAGCAGTTCGGTTAACACAGAACCACATAGCACTGAGCATTCCTCGTCACTTGAGTTGCATGCCTCATACGACACGACTAAGTG
>SJOL01003976.1:112649-200338 GCA_004794785.1 Opisthorchis felineus | reverse complement strand
TATATATATATATATATATATATATATATATATCGAAACCAGGCCAACTAGTTTAGCATCTGACCCTCCTTCGTAAAAATCCATCATTGAGTGTTTAGATAGGTCGCAGACACTGACCAGCAAGCCGTATTCTTAGCTCACCGCTACGAAAATGCTTACGGAGAAAGGTTTGAACTTTGATATAGGTATTCAGTAATTGTTAGGTCGTGGAAGCCGTACAATTCATAACTGTCAAACAACTGTTAGGAAGCATTTGGGTGGAAACATTGCCAGATCATCAATACATGGATAAAGAGAAACAGGAATGATGGGTTGGGATCGAACATCGGCTCTTGAAGTAGTTACAAAGGCTAAATCACCGTATTACTTTCCAACCCATCAAAGGTAAGTAAACAAAACCAAACGGTAAAGGACAGTTTAGTTGGCATGATGCAATACAGCAGTAAACCCATGACTAGTCATCACCATCATCGACAGCAGGACACTAATGTTCAACACCGATGCTTCGCTGCCTTACCACCATGATTTATTTGATAGCCTTATTGTGAAGAAAAGAATAAAACTGGACGGCGAAGGGACTTAGTGCTAGCCTCCCACAGTCACCCGAGGTGCATACACCTCCGGACACTCATTCAGGCAATCTGGATAGAAACTGACAACAAAAGCGCCATTGACATCGAGTAGCAGCCATATATTGCAGCGTCTCTAACCAGGCGCAGTGGGGATAACGCTGTCCCCATCCTGGAAGGCGACTCGCATCGACAGCACCCAGAATTTCCGTAATCTCTTTCATACCCCCCTGTCAGGTCAAGGGTTGGCCACTTCTCTGCTTCCGCCACTCTTAATTGGTCATGGAAAACAGCACTCTCTTCGGCAAACGATGTTTCGGCATGCACAATGCATGGCCTACCCAAAGCAGCTTCTGGTTCTGGACACATTCTTGAATGGAAGTCCCCGTTGTACAACCGAAAAATCGCTTTCTGATTGCCACGTTATGGATGCGCCTACGCCAACTCACAAGAGCTATGGTTCAGAGGCAACGATTGTCAAACACCTGAAGAAGTCTCAGTTCCGCTGCTGAAACAGGCCAACTCTCACAGACCGACGACTGGTAATTCTAAGCCATAAGAAAAATGAGTAAAGACACTTGCAGGCATCACTAGAAGTCTCTGCAAAAAGATTATAACTAAACAGCAGGAATTATTGCCTTTTTGTACCCAAATATTCGCCACTGAGGTGTAGTTAATAGGGCGAAAAAAGACGGCCACATGCATACGACCTACCGTTAGTGCTCATAAAGTTCACCAACGTTCAAGAAGGCAGCGTGACCACTGGAGAAAAATATGCTGAGAAACGAATGTTTTGTTACCAATAGCTTTATGATTACTGTGAAAACACTCACACCCGTAATCCGAAAAATGAGGGTTTTAGTTAGATTAAACTGCTATGTTGCAAACTTCATGCTCATTCCTTCGTTGTTGATCCAACAACGGTCGAACTGGCAGGCGTTATCTACATCAAGTTATTCGTGGCCATAAATAGTTTATCACCAGTCAGCTCAGCCGCCCACACGACAACCAAAGGCGGCCGATCGTTAATTATATCACAATGATACAGCTATACTCAAGATGGAATTAAATCCCTCCTCACAGAGTCAAATTGCATTCTATGGTAAAACACTGGTATAATGGTTTCGAAAAAACAATCACACCTGTTTGCATTAGAGTGAAGGCTTTAATTTTGGGTGATCAGGATGGCTGATTCCTCGCCTTTGCCACACACTCCCATACAACGGACTTCAAAGAAAATTTTCATCAAGTGGCTCATCAGCTCGAAGAGGTTTCATATCGTAAGTTATGTTGTTTGTTTTTTTGGGGCACACGGAAACGGTTAAAAAACTGTTGAATGGTGCAATTTTATCGTCAGGTGGAGCTGTATGCGTAAACTGAAATATTTGTGAACTCCAATTTACTAAATAACCTGCGAACTCCTGTTTGTGTTAGCGGCATCCCTCGTTGATGTCAGTGTGATTTTCAAATGAGTGTATTTCGTGATCTGCGTACAGTTTGATGTTCAACTGCAACAGGGTTGTTGGGAACTCGGAAAATAAACCTATCTGACGAGCCCAAAAAATAGCGAGACCGGTAGTGGGCTGTCGAAAGGTTTTGAGCAACCATATTAACAATGGAAAAGATTTTTCAAAGATAATCTGAAATCTGGTCGTTTTCTTAATTTGAGGATATGCTAAAAACATTTAACCCTCCCCCCTGAGGGTGCACTAACTAAGAAGTCATTCCTGACCTGATTCTTATCTGGACTATCTTAAATCGAAAAATGCTCGGTGGAAACCCTTTACTCATTTACTGACACGTTTGGCAGAATTATTTACAATAGAATACAGCTTCTCAAATCCTAACAAAATAATGCAGAACTTCATTTGTAACTGTCGAACACTGTGTTACCAAAAGTTCACTTGTAAGTATTATTCAGTGACCTAATGACCTACCTGGAAGACACAGAGTTTCTTGTAAGCCTAGCACAGAATACAGGAGCATGATAATGCTACCTGGATTAAAGGTTTGTATGTATAGCTAAGTCAATGCACCTGTTGTGATTCAAACCTAATGCTGAATTTTGCGCAATGTACTACTCATAAGGTTGCTGAAAATTCTTCGACAGCCCACGACCGGTTTCGCCCTTTTTGGGGCTCATCAGGCAGGCGCAGTCCCCGAGTTTTCGTCAACCTTATGTTCTACTTGAACCCAAATTGGACTGTTTTCAAGAAATACACTCATTTGCAAAGCAATTTGGTTTTTTTGCTGAAGCTTACCGAAGGAGCGTCTCTGAACTTTTAGTTCGTGCTGCAATTAACCATTTGGCAAAATAGGGGACTAGCATTCAAATTAGGGTTTCCATGGAGGGTTGAACACAATTAAGCCGGTTCGAAAGCTGCCGTTCTCTCCTCACATGCATATTTAAGTCCCTTCTTGACTTTCGATGGAGATAGTCGACCTGGTAAAGTGTGTCCCCAGCTATTTTTCACACTCAGTTTTCACAAACATTCCCCGTTTTCGGAAAGTTCATTGTCCACTCTGTCGAACCGAAAACCGATTTTGAGGCCTGGGCCATTATTTTCTTATGCGTATGTCCATCGTTGTTTTGGTGGCGTGGCCAGACAGGCAACCTAATTCACACCGGTGATCTTCAGAGTTGTTATCTTATTTTCGTTTATGCATTAAATTATTCGAATCGTCGCTTGGATAAACAATGGCACAAGTCATAAACAAACCCGTAAACTACAAAACCCTAGTTAGGTAGACTGGGTTTTGGTTCACAATGTTCCAATCTAAGTGTTCGATAGAACCGAACAGCCCTGATACACCCTGATGCTAGTGAAATTTGTCGTGCTGCCGTAAGATATTCTACTTTTTTCATAGACTCTATTTTTTGTCTGCTGCATTTATCCCGTTTTCACTGAGTCTGTTGAAATTTGAATGCTGAATTACATTCTTCAAGGCTGAAAAAACGAGAAGCACAATACGGCTGTTTCATGAATTATCATCAGTGCGTATCTCACAAGTCCCCATGGCACATAGAATCTCCGAGCCTCCAAACAGTAGGTGAACTCCACCATTCAGCAACGGATGGTTAATCAACAGTGGAATCAGCTTGCATATGGACGGTAATGGCGACAGTAATTCATCCAGCACAGTTCACATCACCTGACCTGATGTTTCCCAGTTCACCGAGGGACGACTTCTCAAAAGAAGCCTCATGTGAATTGTGGGGTGTTTTATTTTTTGGAGCATGTCACTAATGGAGTCATTGTATGCTTGAATACTAAACATCATGTATTAGACTCACAGTTAGACCGTCCTTCCAGCTGTATTGCAGGTCGATTGGTAGCGTCATGCTACAACTCAGGAAGACATCTTGGTGAGATGACACAGGGAGGGGTGGCCTGCCCCGTTCCAGTGGCGCTTCTTTCAGGGTCAGGTTGCCTGAGGCGAAATTACCTTTAGCAACCGCAGAAGTTCGAAGGGAAGGAGGACTTTCGTTTTCCTGAAATCAACCACCTGACTACGAAGATGCATTCACGTATGCCCGCATGCCCAGACTGAATGTACTCGCAGTAGAAATTCAAATACTAAACAGCGTTCAAATCAAAATTTCAAACTGTTTAAGCGAAACAGCGGGGGATGGAGCTAAATTCTGCAGTAATAAGGCCGCCAACTTCATCATTTTCTAACTTTGTCTGTCTTCTCATATATTTTTTCTATTTTCTGTCGTATTTCTTTCGCAAGCCACATCTAGGTTAATACGCTTAGTAAAGAAAAGCCGTCCATTGCCGTTTACAATGTTTATTAACAGTAGAATGTGTAAATTGTAGAACCATATCCAGGGTTTCATGCTGAACTAGTTTGTGTGTCCACATGATTCACCATGAATTATCTTGCGAACACTAGCCACTCCCCCAGGGGGTGTGCCAGATGCTCCTCAACTAATGTGAGCCCCACTCCCCAGAAGAAACCAGCTATCCTCTTCCCCGTAGTGGTCTCTGTTGTGTCCTCCTTCTGACTAATTTATCCTTCATTTTTGCCCTTCTTGTTCTACTATCTTCATCGCCACACATATCGTGTGCGTAGTCGTTTGTGATCAAAGACTAGCCCATTGCGCTGACTGGTACCTATTACTGTATTCCTCTTCCATCAGATGCAGATATCTGAGTGTTCATGTGGTTCTTGCATTTATGCTGATCCACCGGAAAGCGAACCATTCTTACCTCGTTGTATTCCGTCTACAGGACAGCAAAATGCGCTTCTCGAAAAGATGGTCACTGAAATGCGTGCCATTAGTCCGATCAAAATTCACCAGTAGCAGTTCGCACACAAAAACGGCGGTGATATTGAGTTATGAATCTTAGCTTGACTGCTAAGTTGCTGAAGCATGCTCACAATAACGATAATCGGGAGCATCATTGCATTTGTATTTAAAGTAACAAAAGAGCACTTCATTCATCCGTATCTCGAAAGACAAGTCGTAATGTCAGGTACCGCCGTTAGGAAGAACTCTGTCCTCATAAGAAGATGCTTGTAATACACTCAGTGTATTCAAACCTATGACATCCAGCATCTTACTCGGTGCAACAGCAAATCGGTACACATCGAGTGCCATGGTTTTTCCGCTTGTTGTTTGCAGGACCTTAAGTGTGTTTATTGGGAAACAGCGCAGCAAACTGCTTTCTATCACCTGTGACATGTGTGTGACAGATGTGAAGCGTGATAGAACAGAATCAGGCTGCCCGTATCGGTGCTCGAAAACAAGTGTTTTTCTTCTGTCTCTGGAAAACCTGCTCTTAACGCTCCAGTACATTAGGAAACACCTAACGCTGGAAGATCGATGTGATTACCTCGCATAGTAGAGACTAGCAATGTCATTATCCTCAGATACGTTTCCGTGAGTATGGCTGGTAAATTATTGATACTTTTCTAGGGGCTCATCAGGTAGGCGCATTCCCCGAGTTTCCGTCAACCTTATGTTCTACGTGAACCGAAACTGCACGAAATTAGCGAAATACATTCATTTACATACCAATGTGGTTTTGAGGGAAGACTCTCCCGGAACATAAGGTTGACGGAAATTCGGGGATTGCGCCTACTTGATGAGCCCCAAGAAGGGCGAAACCGGTCGTGGGCTGCCGAAGAGTTTTTAGCGACCTTATGAGTAGTGTATTGCGTCTATAGATATATCGCAATACCTCGAATATCGTGCCAGCTGAAACATTAGACGGCCTAGTGCAGCACATTCAGTTGCTTAAAAACATCATAAACGAGAGATCCACTTGGGTTCCAGATGAGTCTCCCGTCAAAATCGAATTGGTATGTAAATGAGTGTATTTCGCTAATGATACCTTCCTTCGCACACAGCACACCTGTGTTTGTTTCCCTATCCATGTCCGTCAGCGTTCATCCCACATGAAACCGCCCTCACACCCATCGTGCTATTTGTTGACCTTACCAACTAGGTACTTGATTTGTCATGTCACCTCTGTATTATGAACCATTCTCTTGTCCCAGCCGGTCGTGATGTTTTTCTCTCAGAACCAGTTAGACAGGTAAGTAGTACACTGTCACTTACGACATCACGTCAAGCCGTCTCCTAAATCTGCTTAAGTCCATGCCCTTAACAATATCCAATAGTATTTCCAGGCAACTCACACCTATTTGACAAGTAACTTACGGCAATACACGATGATAGGGTAACAACGTCATCTGGCTCGTGACACTTTCAGGTTGTTTGAGCTCTCGCATTTTAAAACACAGTATAACACTATGGCTGCACAATCTCTCTCGTAACTGGCTGTCATAGTGTTCCGACATACCAACAACTGACCGGAACAAATCCACTTTTGCCGCAACACCCTGTTAACTACAATGCTCATAAAACTTTGTGTGAAGTAAATGGTTGATGGCTACGTGCAGTAAAAACGGCAAAACTCCATCTAATTAGACCACAGTTGGTCCCAATAGCGTACATTTTTCACAAACCACGAGAATGGCTAAAAATGGAATGTATGTGGGTGAGAGATTCCATGTGGGCGAGATTGTAAAACAGGGCATGGAAGTATTCATGGAATTTACTGTAGAGACATACGTATTTAATGTAGCTATTTTATTTGAAGATCGGTTGCAACCAAGACACGCAACGTGATTAGTTGAGTGTTGGTGTAATCTGAAAGCCAAAGGACATCCCACATGGAATTCATCCTTAGACAGACCATGTTTACAATATCATGTACACTCATATAATGAACGTGAATAGGAACGAAAGGTCTTGCGTTGCTGGGCTATTCAAGAGCAGATCAACGTTGTTTGAAAGTACAGTGAATTACCCCCAAGGGTCACTCGAAATGTTCCTCTCCAGGGTATGACTAGTTTGGATGCCAACCGTAAAACAGAGTCTTGACAGAAGAAGCGAAAATAGTCAGCACAAGAGAAATAAAAGTGCACCGTTAACGCTCCAAAACGTTCCCGTTTGAAATGGAGCAAACGAGTAGCCTTCACGACTCGCGGCCAGGACATCGGAAGTCAACTTAGTCAATGAACAAGTTAAACCGACTAAAACCGAGTGACATCTTTTAGCAGTGTATTTATATCGGCACTTTCGTGTAGAATTATTGTGACAATTCCAGCAGTCCTCTTACTGTTCATGCATTTTATACTTAGCAATTTTTTTTTTAAATTTGTACGATACGGTGGGCTTTACTAATTACAATAGCTTACCGTTGCAGCATTTTTTCCAATAAAATTAGCTATAGAACTCTCTAACTGACTGTTTGGATTGCTGCAACCAAGACCGAAGGTGGTGCAAGCATCGGTCAAACACCATTCGAATCGAACGTCATTGAGAACGAGGGATGTGCACCTTAATGACCCCGTTGCTTGCTCTAGACGGAATGGAAGGAGGCTGATCAGGTATTTCAACAAGGGCGACAAAGCATACGAGTGCAGGTTCAGATTTGGGTGTTTTGCCGAGGTAGTAAGCAGACAGATCTGTATCACCTGTACCGGGACCTTTTTTTGTAGAATTGGGCCAGAAAGCGCTTCACACCCGGCTGCTGAGAATTCCCACTGTAAAAGCTCCAAAAGTGTTACTTTATTGGAGGCATTGCTTGCTTGAAAATTTTCTCTAAGAGATGAGCAGTGCAACAGTACGAAAGACGACGTATAACGTAGTTATGCACATAGGTGAGACGTCATGATCAAATTGAGGCTGAAGTGCTCATCTACATTGCCAAAATTTGTGGCATGAGCTCTGGTGATGTATCCCAAAAGGGATAAAGTAATTCGACAAACTGGAACCAAAACCGATAACCAACTATCTCATCATTTACAAAATGAGAGGTACTTAACGGAAAAAGGAAACACCCACACCCGCATCATAAGTTAAATGGACCTTAATTTGATAGGCCTCTCGGGGAGCTAATGAACACTATGTCACTTTCTCTGATGAAGGTAATCAGTGCTACATCGTGGTTAGTCATAAATCTGTAGCCTAGACATCAAGTAGCAGTTTCCTGCACAGCGGTTTATGGTTTGTCAAACGCTAAACAGTACCACCAATCACAAACGACCTGTGCTGTCTTTCCTCACTGTTTGGTTTAGTTTAGCCAGCAGCGTTGGCAACTCTGATCGAAAGATATCTCATGAGGAACTAGGTTCTATGAATTAAACAGGAGCACTTTTGGGTTCAATTAGAATTGGGGTGAAAGTAGAAAATAAATAGTTGATGGAAAGTCGGGGACTGCGATTACCTGATGAGCCCCGAGAAGGGCGAAACCGGTCATGGACTGTTTTCAGCAGCCTTATGAGTAGTATATTACTTCTATGCAATGTATTGCGATGTATCGAATATTATGTCAAATGAAGCATGAGGTGACATAGTGCAGCATATTCAACTGGAGAACATTATAAACGAGAGATTCAGCTGGGTTCCAGGTAAGCCCCCATTGAAAACCAAATTGATACTTAAATGAGTGTAGTAGTCGAGTTACACTTTTGGTTTTCACCTAAAAAATTTATGCGGATATGTACAGCACGTATTAACCTTGAAAGGAGATCTACGGCAAAGTTCTGTCAGCAGAACCAAACAGATCTATCATGGAAAGAGACTGTTTGCTGAGAGTTTATTTTGACCCATGTTGCCGGCTGATGCCCGCAAATCACTCGAGGAGCCCTTGTCTGAAACGGAAAAGCATGCTTTCTTCCGCGTTACGGTGTCCGATAAACCTATCATTTTTTTCGTAAAGTGGCGTACGGTTGAAAAATCCGTTTTCTTCTGATTGTGTCGATTTAGTGTGGCTGGGTCCGTGAACATGATGCAGACGATGTCTCTTCGTCAGAAATAGGGCTTGTTGAATGCGAAAATTCTGTTCACCAAGGTGTGTAATAGATTGACAACTGAGGTTCCGACCTGTAAATGAAGTCATTCTATGCGAAAATGTCGAGGAGCATTGCACAGCCGTTTCATCCTTATTGGGAATCATCACGAGACTACAGGGAGCGTCGATCCAGTGACCTCCCGGTTAGTAGTTTAGAGATTTGACCGTTCGGCCAGGAGCGGCTGATAAACGTTGTCATTAACTCGCATTTAGGCTGTGCAATGTGTATGACAGTCACCTGGGTCGGTTACTGGTAGAAATCCCTTCAGATGTAACTTAACTACCAAAAAGTACCTGACATTCTGCCTTGAGAACCAACTTGCAGTTGAATGGATTGATGAAACCTACACCTATCGTTATGAATACCTATATCGACCCATATTTGGACTGTGTTCAACTATTCAATGCGCTTACAAAAGTGTGGAACAGAAACCGCTTATTGCACAGCAGTACCAGTAACAGTAACAGTAACTATGTTGAGTTGCTGTGCCTGATAGAATACAGTAAACTATCTTCCTCCCTAAAGTGAAACGGTCCATGCTGAGCAGTTTTTACATGCTAACTGATAAACCCTCTAAATTTTGCTGACCAGCACATGCGTCGCATTATTTGACATAAGTAGATACTATGCTACTGACTATAAATTTCTGCTGTCTGACTAGCCTTTCACTCGTTTTCTGGGTTTAACGCTGAACTCATCTCAATTTGAAACAACTGAACGAACTCAACTGATTGGCTCACTCTGCGGTAGAGGCCTCAAAAAAGGAATTTTCCGCATGTAAAATTGTTGGGATAGCATTCACTCCAGGTAATTCGATTAGATACATCGAACCAACAGATACGACATCCGTGAAAGGGAGTAAGTCTGACAGGTTAACGCAGGTGGTAAATTCGTGTGTCATCCGAACGACTACGGTAGTACAAAGTACAATAGGACTCGTCAGCACATGTGTAAGCAGACAAATGACATAAAATGATGCGTATCTTTTTGTTGAAGCGCACGTATGCGGAAGAAGTGGGGCAAATAGTTTGTAGGGTTTTGAAATCCATAAAATGATCGACCCAAATGATAAGAAGCTAGCCACGACATTGCTTGAAAGTCATACGGTGTTTAATACCGAAAGAAAAACTTGCAAATGGTTACTACGTGCAAAAAAGCACGTATTTATTCAGAACCCCTTTTGGTAGAGAAATATAACAGGATATATATATATATATATATATATATATATATATTCTGATCTGTTTGTAGAACTGTATATGGATTTCAGACGCGGTATACACACAGTATATACAGATTGGATCAGCAGTAGTGCTAGGGGAGCAGAAGAACTGGGAGAAAAATCTGAGACTAAACCAGTAGACACCGCATTCTCTTGGATTAGGACTGAATGAGTAGGTAGAAGCTTTTTGTGTGGTCCTAACAGTATGATAGATTCTCAGCAGGTTTAAAACGGCTCGGCTGTTCTTGGTGGGGTGTCATACTTTTCGATCTGTGGTGATACCTTCGTAAGGTAGCTTCGCTCAGATGTGGGCCCATTTACATTTACAAGGGCGTATTTTTTCAGACAGGAATCTGCCCATCTTCATTTCAAGGTCAGAGAGACTTGAACGAAGCCTTATTTTCAACAAACTGGTGAAGTGTGGTGAAATTCACCTGTCGTAAGTCTCCACAAGGTTCTTCAGGGACGAAAATTACAAACACGAGGAAGAACCTGGTGATCTTCAGTACCAACTGGTCGCAGTAGGTAAAGATCGCTGATGTCAGTAGTGTTCGACAGAAAGACAAGGCCAAATACGAGTTTTGCACAGTAGCCAGGAATTATGCGAGTAGGTGCCAAAAGACTGTAAGCTGTATTGCATTTGTGTGTTCTCTCAGCAGGTTTGCAGAAATGACTGTGTAGGACAGTCACATGAAATAAAACCTCAGTCAACAACAGGTACTTTGAAGACCTGAACCAATAGAAAACTAATTGTTCCAAGAGGTCCAAGCACATCTAAAACAGCTCACTCATCGTTTATTGATATTTATCGATCACGCCGACATTGTCTGACTTCGTTCTTTTGAAGTAGGCTACAAAGGGATTTGTGATCTTCATCTTTACTACGAAATTACTTACTCATGTGAGCTCCCAGAGTCCCCTTCCAGTAGGCCTTTACTCCACCCACATACCTATATTGTTTACGTCCCATTAGTGAGATAAGATAACCTTGAGCGTCAGTCTGTCAGTGTGACTCTTCCGATGACTACCGGGTTTCGGTAATCGTTTGCCTACCTTAAAAAGGTGCTTCCACAGTATGATGCAGTTTGGCCCTCTTACGCTCAGCATTGCGTAAATAAGTAGAAATCGTTCACAACCCACTCGGTATCTCTGGTATTACAACTGAATAACAAACTTTTCTCCCAACGCCTTTAGCCTTTTCGCCTGGCAGAACTTCCACTCCCAGGTAAATATCTTTGGGGAGGCCAAAATGACGCTTCAGGAGGGGGGTCTTCCCGAGGCGGAGGAACTAATAAAAACTGGAGCGCACGCTTTGTGCACCGAAGTAATGAGAATTCAGTCTCATCCAACAGACTGTAACAGCGTTCGTTTGTACGCGGTTGTCTATTTCTCCTAAACTAGAGTATGGACGCCAGATATCCAAATTTTTTGACTGCCAATGATTGCAACATACCAACACAATGTGGTAAACCAGTATTAGGATCATCAACCCCTGCTGTTTCGGTCAATACGAACAAGTCGGTTTTTGTGCCAACTAGATAAGTTCGACCAAGAACCACAAAGCAAGATAGTTTATGGGGAAGATTTCCATTTATACAACAACGAAAACAGTGTAGGCAAGTCTTCGCGCACTGTTTCATCCAACATCCCTGCTCGATAACTTCGGTTCTTGTTGCAAATCTACTGTGCATGTATTTGAGGCCAAGTCCATTCCATTCCAACTGGGAGATGTCTGATTATATGGCAGGAAATTGCGTCACCAGTGCGTAAGACATCAGCCGTTCGTCGTTCCAGTTGACAGACACAACGAGGATAATTACTGGATTGTCGTTAGAAGCATCGGGCTAGCCAATCACACTGCTCGCGTGTAAACAAGTTCGCCTGTTCACAATCCAGGTGCGTCTAGGTTGTGGCGGTGTAGTGGTGGTAACACGTTCACCTCGCATGTAAGATGTCCGGAGTTCAAATCCCAGCACGACCAAGGATGTGCACTGCTGATGAGCTTTAATTAGAGCAAAAATCAAGTCCAATACTTCTCGCCTTTGGTGTAAACTCATCAGAGTAATCGTGCCAGGACAAGGAGTGGGACTGTTCAAATGATGTAATATGAATATGAATTAAACCTTTCACGACTTTGGGCTTTCAGAACAGTAGCTAGTCGATTACTTTTGCTTTGTATTGGAAAAAAGCAACATCTCACATGACTAATGAAGTCACCTCACAGTGCCCTTGTCCTTAACGGTAGAGCACGAAGCACACGGAGATTGGCGCACGACTTTCTTCTAAAACATCATTCTTCCTACTCCTTTCACCAACTGTCTCAAACTCGGTACCAAAGCTTTTCAATTTTTATTTGTACTGAGAGGCCCACTCCAGAGAAGAAAACCTTGTTAAGCTTAGCTGAACCGAAAACGGTCCATCTGACCGGGAGCCATATTCCTAGACTGCTGGTTCACAGAGAAGAACCATAAGATCTCGATGGAACACGTTGCCTATAAGGTTGTTGAAAACTGTTCGACAGCCCACGACTGGTTTCGCCCTTCAGATAGATATAGTCTACGAATTCCCGTCAACCTTATTTGAAAACCAAGTTTTAAGCTATTCGCGCAGTACATTCATTTGCAAAATAGTTGGTAGTAACGGGAGAATCGACAAATCCCGGTAGAACTGCTCGTTTGTGGCACTCTTCAAAATATACCGAGATATGTCGAATATTATGCTAACTGAAACATAAGGCGGTCGTCGCACAGCACATTCAGTTGAAGGATATCACAAACGAGAGATTCGTTAGAGTCTGCCGTTAACACTGACTAGTGTATCTTACCACAGATTCTCCTTCCTCCGTATCCACAACACCTGAAGTAGGCTACAGACTACGATTGCCGATAGACAAGCCCATGCATCGTATCTATTACAAAACACTTCTGCCCCCCCCCCCTTCCGATTAATGTGAGAAAGTGTGAAAAATGTGGTAGCTTGACGGTACCACACATTTGACTAAAAAAATAAAAGACAGATCCAGTCGAGGCTAGCCCGCATCTCGTGTTGACGCCATTTCCGGTCGCAGACGATTTTTTCATTGATTCATCTAATCACGGAGCAATTTCAGTTTGATTCTTTTTTTCCTTCAAATGACGCTTGCACCGAAAGTTAAGCAGCGTCATCCTATTATCACTCAGAACGGATAAAAAACAAGGGCTTGTGTCTGGACAGACAAGCGATAGAAACACACGTGGATGTGTCAACAGTAGGCTAGTGATCACTAAGCTGCGACTGGCACGCGAATGTCAGTGGACTTGATGAAATATATATATATATGAGGAATGGAATGTTGCACGGATGATACAAGCATAACCAACAAGAATCCATCGGAAAAAAGACAGAGGTCAATTGCATAGGGAAGCTTTTTGTCGTCAATCGTAGATGGACAATGTAAACAGCTGTTTTAAAGGTCGCACACTGGGTTTCAGTCAACAATAGGCTGGTGCTTTCTACAACTTGACTGACGCCTTTATGCAGACTACTAATAACGTACTTGGGATGCTCTTCTTGCATTCAATTGAAACGTGTTGGTGGTTTCTGCATATCGCTGTGACGCGCGAGTTCATCATTCATGGTTATGAACCGCTCGGTAACCTGTGGTTGAGAAGCAGATTGTACAGCACTTACCCTACATTCGTCAAGGAACAAAACAGCTGTGCAGTTCACGGTCTTCAGTACAAGTTAAATTCATCTTACAGTGCAAACAGAGAAACGACCGAATTCCAAACAACAGTTTACACGAAGCATTGAAACCAGCAGTGGGTTTGATCTCACTTTGCCACAGTTTATTGAGTACACATTTAGCTATGCATTGGAGATTAACAAACCCACCGCTCCCCGCTCATTTGTGTGCACTAAAAAGCTGTTTCTCTCCAACAAAGCAAAATTCGTCCTACAAAGACCACCAGACTTGGAAAATCTCGTTTCAACTGGTTCGCTATGCTCAAAATAGTCTGCTCGGATCGTTGGGCAGTTTCGATCACATGAATTGGTAAGGTTCTCCTGATGTAAATACGCTAGTAAATAGCAACAAAGTTATGAGACAGACAGAGGAAGAAGTCGCACAATATGTGGACCCAAGGGAGACCTGTCTTGGGCTGGACCCATTGCTCGAGGAGTTCGAAACAGCGCCTTCCGTTTATGCTCACCCTCGAGGAGAGACCATATTCAAGAGAAGTTGAATTCAATATTGTCCACGGTATTTTCTTTTAAAAAGACTGTTGCAAACGTCTAATAAAACCGGCTAGCAAAATCCGTTGATAAAGTAGATCAGTAGTCATGCTGGATTCCAGCCAATGATTTAGGCCGCCCCAAGGTAGACGTTCCCACGTAGCCTTACTGGTGATGAATGATGGGTTTCCTCAGTAAGAATGAGTGCACTTTGTCCTGCAACTTCGCTGCGACTTGTTGATTTATGGTAAACCACACTGAATGATTTATCCAGGTTCTTAAGGAAACCCGCACAGACCAAGCGATATGCACTAGTCACGTGGTTCATTTTGTGGACCTATTGCAGAATCGCAAGTGCTCAGCCATCCTGTGGCGCCATGTCGCACATTCCGGACGGCATGCCATGCACTCACAAACAAACGAGTAAATCAGTAGAGATGATCTGTGGCACAAGAAGTACCACATGAAAGCGTCATTGCATTGGTGATCCACTAAGGCTCTGAATGAAAGTTCCCCTGTTATGACAACAGCTCTGTCGGCTAATTCCCTGTCCTTCTGTGTTACGATTTTGCTCTCTAGCCTGCACACTACTTCCATAGTGCCTCCATGTATGTTGGTCTGACGAGATCATATCATAGTGATCTTGGGGGGATTTGTGTTTTGGTTTACGGTATGCGTATTCACTTGGCGTGAAAGTATTATTGCGAAGCTCATCTACTCGTTTTAACCCCTGGCAAATCAATAGGGAATGAAACAGAACGGAGATGCGCGAACTGAAACCATGCTCAGGTGCATAAAATGGGAAGGGACATGGTCATCAGTCTGTATGATCCTTTAAAAAGTGTGCGTCCAAAAAGTAGCCTAAGTTTATCGGTTTAGGCATATGCAGCATGTTCACCTGTTGTGTTTCCACACTCCCATTTGGCTAGCATAATACCAACAACAAACCATCAGTTGAAAGATAGTTGTTTTCCAACTTCGAATTAACATTATAACGACTATGAGACCATTTTTGCTATAGGCTGTGCCTGAAAAATGATATCTTTGGAACGAGGTTATAGTGGGATTAAAAAACCCAGATACTATTAATTCAGGAATGATTGTGACGTTGCAACAAACTCCATTCTTGTGCGTTTTTGTCTGTGGACGCAAGAACGCACCAAAGAAAGCCACACCGATCCGGTTAGTTGAGGTCAGTTCTAAACGCGACACACTGAAGTGCTTAAATTGAAGACCTCATTTTTCAAGCATCAACATGATATTGTATTGGATGGAGAATTTAACCTCTTCCGAAATAGTAAAAACGCAGCTGACTAACAAACTGACAACCAGGTTTTTGGAACTAGTCGGGGCTCGAACCCTTTGACCAAACTCTGACGAATGACAGACTCGTTCTCAAGGAATTTCCAAGCAATCCTTGTAATTACGAATAAACCCCGCAGCCACTTATGTAATTACTCATGTTTTTCACTACCGCTGCACTCTCAATTGGTAGAAATGAATGGCTACCTGGTGACAGGCTTCATCAGAGAGCAATCCTACAATCCGTAAAAAATACTAATTTGATCAACTGGTGTAAAAGTATCATAGAAGGCAAAGTAGGCGCAATAGATTTATGGTGCCACCTCGTCGAAAGAGATTTCGATGAACCTTTCCGGCCTTTTCACCTCAAAAATATTTCCTGAACTGAGGATGACTGTGTGGATAGCACTCTAACTGAGGGTTCCCCAATACTGCCTCAAGGCGGCTACGAACTCTGTTGCTGGGCCATTGACGTTTGCGCTTTCGTTGTACTTGTATTCGATTGGGTGGATATCAACACCATCGGTTGACCAGTTCATCGTCTTCACGTGACTGACAGAAGACATCTGTAGACAATGTAGTCCTGTTTAATTGTCCTGCCTTTCTGTTTACCTATGATAATGACCGGCAAAATTAAGCTTATTGATGTTTGTGTGCACGCACCAGAGTCTTAATAACTTGTCCGTATTGCTAATCTGTTCATTTCGTAACAATAAAAGGCTCCCAATTCATGTGTGAGTTATTCGAGAACTAGAGCAGTGATCACTCACAGTGTGGGCAAGAGGTTCGTTCAGAAAAGGTACAAAACAGAAAAAAATTCCGAACTTCAATAAAATAAAGAATTACAGTGCCTTCTCACACACAAATCACCTTATCTTAGACTACATCGTCTGACACGTGGAGTCAGCGATTGAGCTACACCAGCATCAGTGATCGGAAGAACTCCCACATCAATGAGCCAGGCATGAAAGCAGTACAAGCGATACCGCCGTTCCCAGGAAATCAATTCCAGATGGGTGCTGTTGGATTTGAGTGATATTTTAGCTTTCATAAAGGGAAATCTGGCAAAAACGACCAATCACTAAGGCACTGGTACGTACACTGGTACTCGTCGTCACAAGCAGAAAGGAGGGTGGGTTAGCTCAACAGTGTTCCACGTATCTCATATCATCTGAGGCTGGCTTCTGTCAAGTGGGGATGATAAGCTGGCCACCAGGTGGGGTTGATCACACCCGATCAAGGTACGATTGAGAATACTTGCACAACGAAAGGAGAAAGGTCTAAGGGTCTATGGCCCAACAACAGAGTTCGTAGCTGCCTTGAAACAGAAGTGGAGAAGCTTCTATCAAAATGCTATCCGCACACTCATCAAGATTACAGTGGAGGTTTTTGGAGCGAGAAGACAGGAGAATTTCACCGAAATCACTCTCGACTATGCGGCACCATAGTTTTTCATGCCCATTTTTCGTTGTCTAGTACTTTTACAGCTGATCCAAGTAATATCCTTGTAAATATCTGAGATTGTTGGAAACTTCTCACCTGATAGTCAGAAGGCTCCCAGTTCTAGTAAGTGGAAGTGGAGTGATGGATGGTCCTGTAATTTTTGTCGCGGAGTCTGCCTAGTAGAAGAAAACCAAAGGATCCAAGACTACCAATTTTTTGGGTACTCATCCGCCTACCGCTCGTGACTAGGTTTTCGTAGCACCATCGGGTCTGGCACATGAAACGAAAATGCGGTAGGCTGACCTGTGATCGGTCGGTTATGGCGATTCTTCGTCAGTCCAGTGGCCAGGGTTTGGGCTTTTGAGACACCAATGATTCTGGGCGATGCTATGCCTTAAGCAAGCCCCAGTGTTTTTTTAGGGGGGGGGGACATAACACTACTTATAAGGTTGATGAAATCCCCTCGTCATTCTTTGTTCTCATGAGATACGCGTAGTTCCCGGAACTCCATCAGTCCTTTTTTCCACTCCTACTCCAACTAGTACGTAGTTACGCGATACCCCATCTGCAAATTAGCCTGGGGATGACGTCCGACTGAACCGAACATCAGCTAAAACTCTCGTTCATAATAATAACTTCTGTTTTTTTTTCAGGCCAGTTGTCACCAAACATACACATCGGTATTAGCTATGGTAAACGTGACCCCTTGTTACTGCCTTCATGGCAGCTTCGTTGAGCAAAAAATTTACGCTGGGCGTGAATTAGTTTTTTAGTTACCTAAAGTGGGTTTCAAAAGCACAGGTTAAAGTTCGCGAAGTTTACAGAATGGCATGTTGTGCATAAATGTCTCGCATTCATCTTAGGTATCCTTCGCATCATAGCCGGATAGATATTAGTTTCAATAAGCATGCCTGTGGTGGCATGATTGCATCCGTAACCGTTTTTTTACAAATACGGTAATTCTATCCTGTAAGTACCGGTGATAATTTCCTCCTTGAACATACGTAAAATTCATAAGGACAGATATGACCGCAACAACCATATGTGAATACAGTCTGCGCACCATCCGTCCATTTCATGATCAACGTCATGGATCAGCAAGTAGTTCACGGTTGATAGTATTGCTGGTTGAATGCAGAAACATATAGTAACAAACCTGATGGTTTTGCATTCTGCACGGTTCCCTGAACGCAGTGCCCACGTGTTCCTGACTCCTTGGATGAAATCCTCCAAAGGAGACTGCTACAGGTAGTTCAGTATGAGTAGGTCTTTTTGGCGTATTCGAAGAAACCTTAAGTCCTCTATCGAGCAGTTCATGACACTTGATGCTTCTTCACTGATACATTCTACTTATTTCTAAAATATATTGCGAATTGACCGCGGTGAGTCGCATTAGAGTGGTAAATTTTGGAGTTGTTTTTGCTGTTAAGAGCATGTTAACGGATTGTAAACTCAATATCATTTGCATCCACTGTGGTATTTAATGAACTGTCATTATCCACTGTGTGAAAATATGTGCACTTTCCCCAAACTTAAATGCTTTTGGATGAGTGTGCATGCAGATGTCCTTTGCGTTTCCTAGGTAAGCTGTGACGCTGCTCCAGACTTGTGCTAACAACCGAAGTTGTACAGTGTTTCGCAGCCTGCTGCAAAGTACAATGCTGCTAATTAGAGTTGGCTGCCATCACCACCGTTGATTGCTGCTGTTCTTCCCCTACTCTTGATCCAGGCCAGGCCTCATAGCACTGGTTTTCACTGCCCTGGGCTCAAAGCCACCCTGGATTTGGCGCAAGCCTGTCTCAATTCACGTGCTCGTGAACGCAAATCCAAACAGAATCGGG
The DNA here is from genome assembly GCA_004794785.1 of Opisthorchis felineus. Lineage (NCBI taxonomy): Eukaryota > Metazoa > Platyhelminthes > Trematoda > Opisthorchiida > Opisthorchiidae > Opisthorchis > Opisthorchis felineus. Next base: position 181,376 of record SJOL01003976.1, on the reverse strand, counting down.
GCGACAGCACAGGCGTGCAAATGTGCGTGTGTATGGCTCGGCCACGTGTTCTGGTGTGTGAGCCAGACAGATCAGGCGACACAGACACGTGCCCATACATGCGTGCACATACACGTACGCACGCACGTGCAGGCATCTGAATCTAACCAACCGGGTTGAATCCGCGTACTATCTCGAGCCGTAGCGCGTGTGACAGGTAAATCCGTGGGATGGAGGTGGCCTATCCGTCAGCCGGCGAAGGCCAGCAACTACAGTTGCGTAATTCCTTTCGGATCCATCAATTTCTTTTACAACAAGGACTATGCTGGGTACATTCCGCGAGCATCCAGCGGATAACTCCTCTGTCCGATACCGCTCCGAGATAAATAATCTGCCGGCTAGCTGTGCAATTTGAATGTTCTCGATTACTTTACCCCAACATTGCAGCGGGTAAGCAAACTCTGCCTATATCGTATGCATGTATAACACGCATCTAATTTTTTATTCGCATACATGCCAACGGATGTCGGAATGTTTTCTCCAAAATATGACTTAGTGATTTAAGGTGTCAGAGAAAATCCAAAGTCATGGTTCAGTTAGGTGGTTAGCGGATGCAAGTAATCAGTGGTTTATGGCACGGAGTTTATCAAAGCAAATTAGTAGGCTCTTGGAAGTGCCCGAAAAGAGGTTGTTACTACTTTATTGAGATTTTCGCAGTTGATTAAAGTATCTGTAACCCGGGTGAATTTACCCGTGGTTGGCTAGTTAGTCGAGCCTACAAATTGGTTCCCAAACGTTCCGCCACCAGTCGAAAAGATTCCGTCAGTTTGCATACTCATGCTTGGTGACAAAACCTCTGCAAACCGACCGCTAAGCTCAGTCAACAGAACATGACAGTTACTTAGAGTTCGTATGTCTCTGGGACACCGCGTCGAGGCAATGCAGATGAAGATAAGTTCCTCTGTACCTTACTTGCAAGACTCATAGCTTGGTCAGTTCCATGTGCTAGTTTCTGCCACCATGGTTCACTTCTCTTGTTACTGGTCGGCACCCAAACGAAGGTAACTAGTAGGTGGTGGCAGACGAAGTTTCTGGCATTTTTTCCCAATTTTGATGGCTCTACTGATTAATACGAATACTTTACTCCAATGACTCTGGCCATTAACATGCCATCCTAGTCAGTCCCTAGTACCGCTGGTGATAGTTAATTACGGCTGTATTACATTAGCATTACTCAGGAATTGTCCTTAATTTTGAGGTCTTTCACACGTTTTACCGGACGGTATTTCATATTTGCGCTAATGCTTATCAGTTAATCCGGTCGAAGCGGCAAGTTTTGCATTTCAATTTATTTATTTTATTCAGTTATGACACAGAATGGAAATTCATAGTTCATGAGACTATGCATGTAATTAACACTGAGACAACCGTTTCACACAACACCAACCAGTTTACCGGAGGACATTGCTCTAGTGACGTCGTCTTCCACAAAGTGCAATGTGCACACGATCAACGGTTTCTCGCTGTCTGATCTGGCCGACATCCGAGTGTGTAATTATTACTGGTCCCCTGTGAAACGCACACCGTCTTTTATTTCTGACCAGACGTAACTATGTGGTGATCAATGCCCAGTTGAAAGAAGGCCACTGTAGGCCTGCAACCAACTTACCCTTGATAACCCGATTCGTGGACATCCAATGTGATTGGCCGTCCGCGCGAGCGCACGTGCGCACACACGCACGCCTGGAGCCGGCAGACAAGTGGATGGGTAGCAGTTGTGGGCCGATCTGAGCTCCGAGCTCTGTGAAAGTGAAATCACTGGTCGAAGCGAAACATAGGTCAGTGGACACAACCCATCAGGTGCAAAAATGCGGACTGTTTTGTTGGTCAGTTGTGTGAGGTTTTGTCCTTCAGCTCGCATGAGTCTGTTTACAAGATAGTACCCAATTACACAGCACAGGTGCCGACAGGTCAACAATGGTGGATTCCAGCTGATTGACATCCCGACGCCCACATTTGTGCGCGTTACCGATTACCAACTGGCCGAACTTCGGATTCGAATTGAACTACACAATCACCTGCTAAAAGCCGGACCTTTCACGTGTAACCTGTTGGCTGCGGTCGCCATATATATGATGTTGCGTAGAGAAAGCAGCGCAACAAGACAATAATAAACGGGAGATTCAGCTGGGTCTCCTGTCAAAACCAAATTCGTGTGCAAATGAGAGTATTTGTCTAAATCTCTCCAATTCGGGTTCAAGTAGAACATAAGGTTGACGGGAACTCGGGGACTGCACACACCTGATGAGCCCCAAGAAGGGTTGTCAGAGTTTTCAGCAGCCTCATGAGTAGTGTGTTGCGTCTGGACAAGATTGATCACTATTTTCGGGTCAGTCGAAATTCCCATAAGGACATCTTCGAACCCAGCAGGAACTGGATTGCACTTCCTCCAACTACTGAAGATGGGCATTGCGTGAAATCTTTTCAACAGTCCCGTTTTGTATTTTATACATTTCACCGAAGTTCAGGACGTTGTACCGGCGTCTGAGCCAAAACTATGGATACCAAACAAACGTGAAAATATGTTCAATGGTTCACACAAACGAACTATCCGATGTGTTCACTGTGCTACTTATATGGCATAAAATATAGGTTCATTTGACCGGATTGAATGGTTCACGCCTTTAACGATTACAAATTTCAGATGGTGTTCAACGATATCCAAAGGTACTAATTCTAAGTCATCAGTCCTATAGCAAAATTGTTCTAAGCTCTACTATTAGTCGTCTTATCCAATCAACAACTCAGACTGTTGCCTTGATCTTTCGTTGTCATAAGGAGGTGATTCTCTTGTTAGATCAGAAGCGTATTTCTTATTGTTGTCAAGAGTTGTCAAGAGTTTTTTCGCCAGGAAACTTTTTAGTCTTCTTGGGGAAGGATTATCTAGTCGGAACTGACCTTCTGACTGAGAAGGGAGAGGAACACCATAAATCTCTTCAGGATTTTCTTTCTGAAGGAAGGCAGGCAACTTAAGTTCTGCCATAAGGGTAATTCCAGTTTATAGGTGAACATATTCAGAAGAGATTTATGACTGTTGAAGAATGCTGCATATAAACCATAATAACAACGGCAGAAATGTCATTTTAGACCTACCTACTTGTGTCGTCAAGTGACTATGTACTCTCAGTGTCCACGTTGTTTTCATAGCTTTTCGTAGAGTTCTGTTCGTCTGTAAGATGCACAAAACCTGAAGGTCTCCAAATGCATGAGTTTTCCTTAGCACTATTTGCACTTTTACGCATTTTTTCCATTTGCGGAATGTCATTCTCACTTCTGAAGTGATGTATTTTACATCCATCACTCCAACATCCAGTTTTTTAAAAGGAATATCAATGCTCATGAATACATATGGATTTAAGGCTGAGCGGATGTAGTTGATTCACGCGCTTTTTCAGTACCATTCATCAGCTACGTCCCTAGCGAGCTGATGGAGTTGATGGTTCCAGTAGATTACCAAAAAGTTGTTTATAACACGTCGATCTTAAGGACCATGAAATATTCATCAACTTGTGCGGAACTCGTGGTAGCACCCGCCAAGTTTTCCAACCAGTCAGAAGTCATCGTATTAAACCAAGGAAAACGTTACGTGGGTCAGAGCTTGGGCAGGGCATATTTAGGAATAATTTAGAGTTTGGACACAGACCTGGTTGATTAAGGTGAAACAAAACGCATTGGTTAACTTTGCTCATACCTTCATACAAATTCTGGCAGTTGGTTGCGCGCATGTGTCGTGATGTTGCCGATCCGTCTTATATCGATTATTTTATTCCGTTCTTGGTCGATTGATGTATACTCACTAGGCCGAGTTAACTTTGTTCACGTTGTCACTTCAGACCTACATATATTAAAAGCCTGTTGTGAAGCAAGTAGCTTTCTCTTTTCGTCTCTCTTACACAGGCTAGATTAAAAGAAACACGCCAGCCAACGGACATCCATGTGTTAATTAGTACAGAGGTTGGAAAAAATGGATTCCCCTAAGTTATAAGCCTGCTCTGACAACTACATCCGTCAGTTCTTTACGAAGTCGCACACGTATTACTGCCCGGGACTGGTTTTGTCTTTTTCTGAGTGCGTTTAAGTAATCACGCCTTCAGTATGGGCAAGTATTGACCGGAAGCACAGTTTGGACTGTGTTTCGGGACTTTCTTGTGCCTTTATTGCTTATACAGCTGAAATCTCACCCGCCACCAACGTGACGATCACCTGTCAACTGACAGAAACCCAAGCAGATCCGGTGGGATGTTGGAGGGCGAACAAAACTAGAATAGCCAAAATGTCATTTACAACCAGCATTAGAGGGGTCGGTTACAGGAAGAGCATTTGGAAGGAAAGGGACCCTGTAACACAGAATTGTTTTCATGTGGTTTCGCTTGTCAACAGCTTATTTCGTGGTACACTGACTTCCCTTTAATGCAAACACGCCTCACAAACGAACGGTCGAATGAAATCCATCTGTGCAAATAGTGTGCCCTGTGGATAGTTTCAGACACCCGTCTTGGCCAGACATGACCAAGTCGGTCATTTCAATTTCGATCTGTCAATGCTTCAATGCTCACGACAACGGTGCAAATGGAAACAGGAATGAGAACTAGACAGAGGAAGAAAGATAAGAGATCCACTACCAAAACCTCTGTGCCCTCATGGAAAACGGTCGAGAGATCTGAAAACATCGTTTGCCTTTGGGCAGCGTGTGAGCCTCAAGTGCTATCCATGGGACTGACGCAATGTTTTTTTGCGAGTCCTACCTAACACAAGTCCAGAAGATAATAACAGACAGACTGTATTTAGACGGCCCAGCTAATGAAGCTAAACATTTTCGCCGAAGTCACGTGCATGTATAATCGCATGAACCCCAGCCAAGAAGCCGCGAAAATCCTACCGCGCTCGGCTTGGCAGTGGTCGCATTGCCGTACCATGGCTTGTCCTCTACGAAGTGTTCGACGACATGGATTAAGAGTAGAAAGCAGAACTTTCTTGCGTAGACATTGGCTAGGCATATGTAACACGTGTACCTTAACCTGGAGAGTTTTATCCATTATTCCAGCGATTCCAGGTCGTTGCATTCCGATCCAAGTCATTGCGGATAGGCTGCAGTGATTGAGGACTCGCCATGCCGAAAAGACATCAGCCAAATAATCGGGGAAGTTTTAGTTATGTGAAATGGAACTGCCAAGTCTAACAGTCGTATAACAATATTTAGCTTAAGGTTGTTTTGTAGGCATGGCCTTTTGGCCACAGTGAAATACGTGGGTGACGCCAAAGATGACACAAACTGGCGAATATTGCGCGTGCCTTGATATTGTGTGCACTGGCTTCGTTCGTCATGGTACATACGTGATTTACGCAACTGACAAGGTACGTAGACCAATCAGTAAACTGAAGTTAATCATCTTGAAGTTTCAAGTGTGCGCCAAATGCACACCTAAACCGGAGCTGACATTTGATACTTCAGTTAGAGCAAAATGCGAGTACACTGTCGGAAATAATCAAACATATTCGCCTTATCCAAATCTTCCGATTTTTCTTCAGATAATAGTTTGATACTCTGATGTATGCATTCCACAATGGCCTCGGTGGTAAAATCGATCAGAAGGGAGGAGGAGGTACCAGTGTCGAAAAATCGGGGTGGTTAACTATCAACCCTTAGGTTGCCAAAATTATTGAGATAAAGTCCTAGCAATAAGTGAGTGGAGCTCACAACTGCCGCTATCATACCATGTTCTAACGGGGGTTGGCTCAGTAGCCCCGGTAAATTTAGTCAATCTTCTTCATTCAGATGCCATCTTCCAGCGAACTAGCTGCAGCCATAAATTCAGTCGGTTTCGAGGAGCTCTGTCGGTTTCCTTCGTTAAACAAAAAGTGACCCTACATACCAGCTGGCTGAAATGACATTTTGAAGTAACAATGTCTTTCCGTTATGTGTGGCTTCATAAGTCTTTTAAACACACCGCCCGATCCCCTAGAAAAAAAAAACGAAAAACCATGCACGAATATTGATTCATTTGGTTGGAGGGTTTTTATTGCTAGTCTGTATCAGGAGAGAATACTGTGACCTTCCGTATGTACGAATATTAATAAACATACCTGAAATTTTGATAACTATACGGCGAAACACAATTAAATATTGTGACCCTCGCTTGAAAGTCGCTGGACACAAAGATCGGCTTTTTATGATGACCAAATCTACCCTTAATAATAATGCCATGATGGTAAAAGATGGCAACAATCCATTAGAAAGCCCATGTGCTCCAACTCATCAGGTGAATGTAATATGTTGTTTTCGCTGATTATCATGTTTTTGTGATCTCTTTTTTGGTGAATTAAATGGTCAGGGTTTTATCAATGGGGTGGGTGGGTTTTCGGTTTCTGAAGTTCGTCTTTTCCTCTGTCACTGCTCGTTTCCTTCATCCAAAATGTCATGAAATCATGAAGCGGTACCAAAGCAACCAGAAGAGTGGGCTGTAGCTCTGTCATGGCCCCAGCTGGTCCATGGCCTCCTAAATACGAATAATGGAGGGTGAAGTTTTACCGCGTCATTCGTCCATTATTCATTGTTCATCATTACTCAGCGATACTGATCACTAGAACGCGGAGAGGATCCTGTAGAATTTTTGGCCTCACTTGAAACCGAACAGTCATTTTTGATTGTCCCATTCGTCCACGGTTTCACGATTATCTATTTTTATTCCTATTGTCCTACATTTTCTCTGAATTTCGTTTCAGTTGTTTAGTGCAAAAACAGACGAGAAGTCAGTTGAGGTCCTTGAATAAGAAAACGAATAGTGGTTCATTAGGATATTGGTGAATGAATCACTAGTTGGTCAATCACATAGGACGGTGTGCCGAGGGATGCATGCTTTCTGTGAATACCTAGGGTCATTAGAGTGAAATTTTGCTGTCTGTGGGGTACGCGGCCTTCTAAGGCCAATGAGGGTCAGTCGCACTGGGGCATTTCAAAAGCAGGCACACTGAATGGAATTTCATCTTCATCGTATAATAACCCAGGACCGTTTTTTGATGACCATGGCTAACGGATTTATTCACTAATCACTAGGAAGATTAGGAGTTCCGACGCAGTGCTCCGCGCTTTGTCGTGCGAATCCAACTGTAATGGCATATCTGTTGTAGGCCCAAGCCTAAAAGATGACTGGCGCATTTGTACGCATAGAAATGTTGATGCGAAAATGCAAAGAAGTGCCCTGAGCAAATGCCCGTAGTGTATGATTATATCGTGTACGCGAAGTCACCTAACACATCCGTGAAATAGGTATTTGTCGCGTGAAATCAATCTGTAAATGAGTGTATTCCGCGTGTAATTTGGTTTCTAGCAGAACATCATGTTGACAGAAACTCGGGGACTTATGAAACCACAAACTCTGGATACACATAAGCGTGTGTAATTTCACTCAAACGCAGTCAAACGGAACAATCTGTTTTCGTTTTTTATGGTCTGAGTGTATAAATCTGAAGTTTTGTTGACAATGACAATGAGGAAAGTGACGATGATAAGTAGATACGTGTACCATTTCCATATGTGCAGAAAAGGTTTGATAAAAGTAAGCGAATGCCTTAGTTTGACCATCGTTGCCTCGTTTTTTATATACCTAATTACGGCCTTAGGAATGTTCCAGTAGACTTTCAAATGCATTCGTAGTTAACCCTTCTCACCAAGGCACAGTTCATTTTGGGAGGAAATGTCCGTAATCAAAGGTGTCAGTAACTATAAGGAAATTCCGCATCTGGTAACAATCCTCATTCTTAAAGTAGTAATAAACTTCCACCAAAGCGAACTAGGAATACAGGTAGTAACACGACATATAGGGAGAGTGCAGTTCTCAGTAGCTAGGATGATGTAACTGGATAACTTTTCGTACAGAACTCACTACCTTGTTCCATAAACGACATGATACTGATACTGTTTGATCCTGGCTTCCAGAACAACGTGGCGTGAATTCACCCGATTCGTTTTATTTCTCAAACGCGGATGGATCGCTGGATGCTAGTTTTCGACTTTACTGACAGTCTCGTTAGTTCAGTTATCAGAGTAACACCAAAGAACTCTTTGTACTTCACTAGTTCCGGACTGTCGCTTTTAATTTTGCCGTCTAGGCGGTGGTGAAGCTCACAAGGGCCATGTGCCTGGTGCTCTGCGTATCCCCCGGGGTAATCACAGTAATGGGAAATAATGGATCATTATAGTCCTTTGAAATTCTGCAAGATGCAATGAACTGTCTACCGCTTGTACAAAATAACCTATAAAAGTGACTTTTGAAGGAATAACATGTTGTATCATCAGATTTATGGGTTATGAATGTCAACACCAGTTGATTAAGGTATGAAAGTGAGATGCTGATGCCTCACTCATTTTGTACGCTCACATTTGCAGGCTGCGACAATGCGCACTTGCCTTTAGTCATCCACAAATTTTGTCGTTATACCGGATTGCGTGTCGATGTAAAAATTTCCTGTGTGACGTATATGCTGCATCCCCGGCTGGAAAACTCACTGACGTAGACAGTGTGGGACCCAGGGAAGGTTGTCTGGCTGTTAGAAGCCGGGCAACCAGAGAAGGAGGAAATGACGCTGCTATCAATGCATTTTCTGCAAGGACCTGAGGGCGCCGGTAGGCCCGAGCAGCGTTACAATGCAATCTGGTTTAAAGAGAGTGTGAATTTATTCCCAAAGCTAAGTGTATTCCAAAGCTACCAGGCATTCCGTCTTTCCTTACAGTTGATTTTGTTCGCCTTTCTAGAGTTAAGATGTAAAATCTGTAATAAGGGTCAATCAGCACCAGCAGGCTGAAGGTTATGCTTCTTGAATTTGGGGGTTTAAATACCGGTGTTTTCGAATTCGAAAACTTAACTCATTGACCTTTTCTGATGACAGCCTCTGTAGACTATCCTCTAGCCACTTATTAGTTGGCGTGTCACAGGACTCGTATGGTTAGTTTTTGCCTACCAAATGAGTAGCAAAAGCGATGTAGTTCACACGACGGAATAACGCTTGCGACTGCAATCTGAATCGGATACCGTTAGACCTAATAGTCTCTGTCGTTTTATAAAAAAAAATTGGTGTGCGCAAATCAAGGGCAGCACTGAGCCCATTTCTGATGCATCCATACGCTAATAAATAGCCCAAAGATGAATGCCCTCCCCCAGTGTGCGTTTTAAGACGCAGTGTTGCGCGGACATTCTCACAGGTCTATACACTGTCACCTTGGCGCAAAACACCTCTGACGCAAGGTTTACTGAGACCCGATCAACCGATAGTGAGTGTTCCCAAGATTACATGACAGCTGCTTACAGGACTAAGAAGCCAGGACAACGCTCGATGGTCCTACCCACCATGCTGGCTGGGCAGCCGTCAAAACAGCAGACGCGATCGGCACATTCTTGAATACCTCAAGAAAAACTGACACTAAAGACCGCAGCTTACAGCTCGTAGGGCATTGAAAATGGAAGGTCATGGTTCACCGTCTACTATTCATGCGGAACTCGAGAGACGGTCGCATCGAGACTGTGCGTCGGTTGAACAAAGTTAACACTGATGTATGGCCCGACAAGTCCCGACCCCTGCGAACTTTTGCCGAAATACAGACGTACCAGCAGCGTAGACAACGCAAAGATGGTGCAGGGCCACGTACTTCCACTGACGATTTTTCTGCGCACGAATTTTTTCTTAGAACTGTAAGGGAAGTGCGAAAGGAACATACGGAGAAATGTTCAGAACCGTGTCCAGTGTACAAGATGACAAAAAGGCACCGAATTCGAAGGTCTGGTAGACCATTGATCCAATATTTTCAACAGGATGATTTGGAGAAGTGATAGACCCTCTGAAATTGGTTGTTAGGTCATTCAGACGTGTTGTCCATCGCGTTTACTCGGCTGTTTCCCGATTGAATGGCAAATTTGACAAAACTTGGTATTGGGCCAAATACAACGTGTACCGCTACAGACCGTGTTCAACAGACCGCTAAGCTGGTGGTTTTGGCTGTTTGTCTTGGTTTGAAAACCGCCGGACCATTTTTGAGCTAACCTGAATGTTAAGTACCGTCTAATTTATGTTCGTCGTAGTCTGATCACACGAACACCTGTTGCAGTACTTAGTGACTTCACAGCTGTAGGAGCTTAATCCAACCCGTGGTATTAGGATCCAACGGGTAGGTGTCTCACAACACTAAGCCAATAGCTGAGTGAAATATCCGGAGATAGTCGAGGATCAGCGAGTCAGGATGTCGGAAATGATCCCCATAGACTCTTCCCTTTTATTAAAGTTGAAGCAGCATATCCACAGGAATAGAACATCGGATATCATAAACCGGATGTAAAAAGATGACTTAGGCAACTCTGGAGAAAGCAATGATCCGTTGTTATAGACGGATGTTCTTATGCAAACAAAATGCTGGTGGGCATTTTGGATAATGTACTTCAATGGCCTGTAAACATTTTTGATGATCTATCGTGTAAGATATCATTGTACAAAATGAATTTCATGTGGAACTGTACAGAGGAATTGCGGTAATATAGGTTGGAATGTTAACGATATCACTGTGGAGGTAGTCGGATGCAGCCTAATATGAGAGGAAGGACTAGATTCGTGGAGTACTGTTTCATCAGTAAAAACAGGTGCTTGCTAGATGATAATCAGCCACATGCTTGGCATTGAATGTACAACGCTTGGGAACCTTTAACCTGCGCAATTTCTCGCCTCTGCGAACATACCAACGAATATCTACGCTACATGAGCTACCAACATTCTCCTCAATAGCATTATGCAACCAAGAAGCTGTTCTCTCCCTAACATCAGATTGAAAATGCAGTTGAAACAGACCCAGCGAAAAATGCCGCTCTCCTCAAGTTATCCCAGCAATGTGTACTGGCTGTTCTGACTGAATTCGAGTTATCATTGATCGGAAGTACTAAAGTACTCAGCCAAAACACATTTAAGCAGTAAAAGGGCAAAATCTGTCATATCCTTAAAGCTTAAATCTGGGCTATCTTCACCTAAAGATTAATATGGTCTCTTCATTAGGTTACGACCATCTGTAACTACAGTTCACCTACTCGACTGTGAATGGATATTGCATCAAACAGCGGACAAACCTGTATGAGCAGAATCTTCTTGCTAGAAGCCATTTTTCGGATGCTGTATTATCCGCGAGGCACTGAAGGGCAAAGCGGGGATAAGTCTCTTCTTATTCGCAAGAATGAAAGTAAGCCAGTGCTGCTCGCTTGACTATTCCCATACTTTCAACAAGTAGAACACAGAATGCCAAACACTAGTGTTTTCAGGGTCTCGTGGTCAGATCAGTACTTGTCTAATGGTTAAAACAGGGATCAATAGACCCAGTTGCTCCACGACCCTCTAGACCACAGCATTTAATTAGACGTGACGTGGGTTTCACTGACAACCAGTTGTCAGTGTTTCCGCGTTTTTAATTTAGTAACCAGTCTCAGTTGTTTGTTTCATTCTTTATCCCTACTTTAACCATTACATAAGTACTGACCACACGACCAGATTCCAAAAGCAACACTACACCGTTTTTCCTCTATCAAAACCAAAAAGGCTCTCCTCCAAGCATTTGTAGTTGTATGGCACTGAAGAGCAAAGAAAATTACCGATGAAACCAGTATATTATCATTTGAATGTAGTGATGGTACTTACTGTAATGCCTTCCTTCTTAGGCCGGCTGATTAATCTCAACAGGCGTTTGCCAGTTTACTCGACGATTCTATTATATCACAGGGAGTAGCAGCACATCCGGTTACACGCAAGTTGGGTGTGTTACCTCAGCTGTGCTCAGGGTCCAGTGATCCAACTAATGTCGACTAGGGGGACCAATATAGGATACCACTCAACCGTACGTGATTGACCTAAGTCTCGTGCAGTGTATGAGGCGTATGTGACATTTTTGGGGTGAATCGAACTCGGCACATTAGCCGATGAAGTATCTGAATTCATAGGGTTGAATAGACGACCTCCAACTAAAAAAACTGTCACGGTAAACTGCATTCATAATGAGTATGCTGAATATATGCCCATAAGCAACTTACTAATGCAAAACCTTCGAAATATTTCATATTGACCCGAGTTACGTGAACGTGAATTAAATAACTTCAAACAACAGAAAGACAGAATGTCTTTCTCTGTGATTTCGGCCACTGCATATTATGTTATAAAACTCAAATATATGAACGGTTCAGCTCACATTCTTTGTCCTCACTCAACATCGTTTTCTTCCGTTCATGATTCCGTACCCGTCTTGGTCCTCTACAGTTTATTCCTGGGGTTCACCTCTTTAGCTGGACACAAGCAACTTCCTAATTAGTCCTCTGTTACTCAGGCGATGTTTAATCAATAGGGTTCATGTTGTCAAAAAGCAAGCAGAAATTTTTCTGAACCAGTACATTCAGTAACCACGTAGAAGCACCTTACCCCATTGTGAAAGTGATAATTCACGCACCTCAGTGCACAACTGGCTTTACCAATCCAGTTCATTGGACGATGACAGTATTGCGGCAAAACACTTCTTTCAGACTAATTTTCCTGAAATTTGTAGCAAAAAAGGGTAATTCGCTAATAAAACATATGTTGCTGTACTTGCATGATCTTAGTAAGGTACTTGTTCAGAGTGTCCTCCAGCATTCAGCTAACATAAAACATACGTCTAGATAAACTAGCCGATGTTTTTTCCAAAGTTATTTGGATGACCCTGTCATACTCAATCGAAAAATCCGTGAACCTGTATGATCTTGCTGGTGGTTGTTACACTGCTGCGATGTTTTCCGTGAATTGCTTTCGAATGTGTAACCTGCTTCGTGTTCTCTGTCCTACTAGTAAATCGATATTTCGTCACAAGTTCCTGAACGTACCTATCCGTTACTGGTTTTGTCGCATCGACAGTTATATTGAACCAACGCATAGTCTGCCGTCGGAATCACGCTACTGTTATGACACATTCTACTGCTGGCTGCAATATTCTTTTGGTGGAACCAAAATGCACATTTGGGAACGTCCTATACTGCAAAAATATCCCATTTGAGTGTGCAAATCAACAGGAAAACCAACCAATCATCTGCAATAGCGACTTGTCGATGTATGGACGAATATGATACGTGTATCGACTGTCTGATCGATGGGCGAACCCAATCAAGATGCACTTAAATGAGCCTGTGTTTTGGTGCAAGCTGAGGAAACAATGCAGCTCAGTTGTCACGTGGGATTCCTTCTAACGGTTAACCAAATGGCACCACTATGTCTCCGGTCACCCAGTGCCAACTAGAACCGGTTAGACGAAGTCGCAAGCGTTCTGTTTTCAGCGTCACGAGTCCAACCTACGGTTGACTGCATCAGTATTGTTTTGTGACGCACACAGCCGTATCGATTGTGTTGTATCTCTCCAGCACATCGAAATTGATTGGGTGAGGCTTCCGAGTCTTCCCTGTGTTTCTGATTCCCGTTTGCAGCTGTCGTGCAATCCAGATAGAATTCGCCATTGCTCGTGGAATTTCAGCAGGTCTTGAACTGGTTGCAGTTAGACGACCTGGCTCATAGATCCATGTGAGTTTGTGTGCGCATCACCGCGCGTCGGTGCGGTGCTCATGTTTTTTAGGGAAGGGGGTTCGATGTTGGTCTCTTTACTAAAAAAAGCAGGATGCTTTACATGCTAAAGGCGCATGAGAACTGAATACCCGTAGCAAAGTCGCCCACACGTGTCGGTCTCTTGTCCCGTACAACCGAGACTGGAATGTATGGTTGCTGCCTTCCTTCATCAGCTGACTGATTCCACACGGTTTTCGCTATTGCCGTAGTTTGCAGCACCTAAGCTAAGCTGGTGGCACTACTTATTCACGTTTTTTTAGCTCTCCAGGTCCCAAGGCTTGTGACCTCAGCAAAGTGACTCACGTGTTCCTACGGCTGTGAGCTAAACTGACCGATAGGTTGCCAAACAGTGCCCAACGGAACGGTAATCGATTGCGCAAATAACATCCAGGTTGAACGGGCAACCAGCACATTACGGTTTGCTCCGATCAGCCAGCAGCGGGGAATTAGCACAGTACATCGGCCTTTAAAACTGCGATAACACCGATAGGATAGACTATTTCACAATCCAGCCTAGTAGGAACAATTGAGATGGAACCTCAGCCTTTGGACTTCGGTTGTTTTGGAGAGAGCGAAAAAAAACTGGCAACTGAGGTCCTCATTTTTACACAGTGCGGGGTCGTTGAAGTTGATAATATGTGGAAAATTCAGCCGTGTTTGCATATTTCTAATGCACGTGATGAATAAGCGTTTTGACACCTTTCGAGTTACCAACACATGCTTCTTCCCAAACGTTTCTCATTACCTACCAAGAAAAGTGAATGAAACGGGAAATATGTCGTGATTGATTGAGAAACTCTAAGCAGTACATCAGCTGACGCATGCAACGTCTGAATATGTGGACCGTGATATCATCAGAGTGCCAAAAAGTCCCGTGTTGGTTTACGCCAAAATTGCAACATATCAGGAACACTTTTATTGCTATGTCTGCATAGACTGTGTAGCAAAAGTTATGTGGTGATTTAGTCTATCACTTTTTTGCCATGCACCCACGGTGCGCTTTGACACTCGTATTCTGGTGGGTCACATGTTGGTGAGTAATAATATGATAAATTAATAATCGTTCAGCTGCGAAGCTCTTCCGGCACATGGCTGCCGTGTAACTCAAACTAAGAACGAGGGCTGACATACTGCCGGATTTCCACGGGATGGGCTCGAAGGCCTCCGGAGTCTAGTCTCACGTCTCGACAGCTAAGCCATCTCGAGCTCGTGTCGGTGATTTGACACTCCTGAACATTCTCAAAATGGCCGCAGAACCTACTCTGATTTAACCGCATTTCCTACATAGTGAAGTAGTGCCTCTGGGTTGGCTTGCAGATTTAATCAGCAAACTACACAAGTCTTATTATTTCTGGGGCTTTTCTACAATAGGCATATTATAACTACACTTTCCTATATTTAACCATAGAACTAAGTGTGTCTTCAGTTAGTAAACTGAAAAACCCATATTGGGGACCGAGCTTTGACTTGTCGAAGATTGACTTGCCCCACAACCCGACTTCACAATAAATGGAAGGCTCGGCGCAATTCTGCTTGTTCTCCGAAGCAAATGCATGAACTTTTTCGCATCAGTCATTGATACGATACAATTTGATCTGCAACACCGACTTATGAAGTCTAACATCATCGACGGCTTCCAGAATTATCCGAACCAATAATCCGTTCTTTTTGGTGTTGTCAGAATAGCTGAGAACTTGATCACCCTGTCTGAACCTCAGCGTACGATTAGGGAAGATAGGCCGGTAGCATACTGAGGCGCTTTAATACCAACTTATGGGGCTACCACTGCTGATAAATTCAAATGGCTTAAGACATGACTACTCAACTCTGTACACGAGTTGGTGGGTGGGTTACTCAGCAAACTTTAATTACTATTGTGTGATGAGTGCTACTGAGTGTTCCCACGACGACGCAGCGGTTTCAGTCACTCAGAGTTATCGAAACATCCTATGTAATGGGTTAGGGATGAGCTACATACTATATACAAGGGTAAATCACTAACTCCTTTTTACCATAAATTTTACCACACTGATGATGAGCTACCCGTATCTCAGTGGTACTTTCTACGAATCATGCCATTGTCCGGACCTTTGTGAGACCTCTTAGAGTTGACATTGCTGATCACAGTAGGCCAAAATTATATCTGCAAGAAAATGAAAATAGTTTTCTTTGCAAAACCAATACATTCAAAAGTAACTTAAAACTGAGCACTGATTAACGTAAATTACAAAGACAATATAGGCAATTCCGGTTACTTCATTGTCCGGTTGGTTGTTACGTTATTATGATCCTTAAGTGGGCATCAGTAGTTCGTTCACTCACCCCATGCGGTTGGTTGAAGACTTGGTCTGGTTAGTTTCAAACTGATCTTGCTCGTACACTGTGTTATTCTGGGGCCTGAGCGGTGCAGTTAGATAAGTTACTGCCTCGCTCAGGGGGTATTAATGCAAATACAGGCCGATTCTCTCCGTACTGTTGAACACTTTTCGGTTAGGCTGTATAGACTGGCTTACGATGACCGATCACAACTAACTGAGAAATTACAGACAGTGATGAGGTCTATTTATGGCTTTGTACTCGATCGAACTTCATAAACACTAAGGAAGAAGGGAAAAGAGAAGATCATATTGTGTATTCTTGCGGATTCAATGGCGAATGTACGAAGGCTTCACATACCTCTTAGGTTCAGCGTTAGCGTATGGCACGTACAGCTGTGGCTAGAAGGTAGCTTAAATCAAAAGTACAGGGAGACGGGATTCATACTTGGACGCGCAACGATCATGTTTCACAGAGAACGAATCGGATCGCGAATCATGTCACGCGGAGCCTTGAATGGAATGATGTTCTAACCATAAAACAGAAGTGGTCATCCCTGGACAAACAATCCATCGATTGTTTTGTCATGATTGGGACTCGTCAATGGATGTCATTACCTGATATCCACCGCTAAAGTAATGACCAAAAAATAGTGCAGCTCAGAGAACAAGTGAGCCATAAACAGCACTATCTGATCTAGCAATCTTCGCTTCTGTACTACACTCAACACTCAACCCTGAAACCGAGCGGTCACCGAAATAACTAAATTCAACTGCTTCAGAGAGGTTTGGTAAACAATCGGTGGATTTATTGCTGGGCAACGTTTCGCTTTTGACACAAAAGCTTCGTCAGGCCAAGTGAGTAAGTTACCAGGTTGATCGAGTTTTAAGGCAGTCAGGGAACCAATCCGTGAGATTTCTTATGACTAGCCGAATTGATCAGTGCTGGGTGTCAGTCTGATGTTCCCGTTTGTTGGTCAGTGGGGATGACTAATATCTACGATAGATTGGTTAGTTAAGGGGGGAGTTGTGTTCATGTTTACCCCGGATTTTGCGGCCTTGATTTTTCTGTCTAGGACACCTTAATGGAATATTCCTCTTGGGGTCGTTCACAGAATTTGTTCGCCTGTGTTCGTCGAGGGGTGTCGGGACAATTGGTTTGGGGTTGGGTTGGGGGTGGGGTTGGTTAATTGGACCTTATTCTGCTTGGATTTTGTACTTTTAGACCCAGACCATTTTGCTGATAACTGCGCACCACCTCATGTCATCTCGGCTGATCTAAAACCGCTCTCCACACGCTTGCCAGTTCTACGCCCTCTATTCTATTCACGCTGGGATGCTTGGCGATTTCCACCGCCTCGGCCACCAGTCGCTGTGGTGTGAATCTTAACCCCCGTCTTAGAATGTCCACATTTTCCAAATCTATCCTGTGCCCAGTGTCTAGTGCATGCCCTGCCATTGCCGAATCTTTGACTATCGCCTGATATTCATCTATGTTTCTCGGTGGTCTGTTAATGGTTCGCTTATGCTCACCGATTCTGGTGTGCAGTTCCCTGGCTGTCTGACCTATATAAACCTTCGTACAGTCGTTACATTTTATTTTGTATACACAGTTCCTAGTCCTATCAACCGGAAGGCGATCCTTCAACTGCACCAACACTGAGCGTAAAGTCTTTCCCTTCTGGAATGCTACTCTAATGTTAGCCGTATTCAGTACCCTTCTAATGACTTCAGATGTCCCCGTTTTGTATGGAATGACTGCTGTTCCGATCCACTCCTTGTTGGGCCTTGGTGTTGGCACCAATACCCGTCTTAGTTGCCGCTTAATTAAACCCACTGGGTATCCGCTATCTTGAAGTCGCTTTTTTACCTCCAGTAGTGCTGCTCTTCGGTCGACCTCCTCTGTGCACAGTGCACTTACTCTCCTAAACATCGTTGAAACTATGCTAGCATATACTGCTTTTTGGGTACGCTACCTTTGCTTGACTGCATGACACATAAGAGTGGTGGGAAATTGAAAACCACTATTTACCGGAAATCAACAGATAGTGGTGCGGTCTTAAACTACTCCTCAGCTTAGTCATTAGACTAAATGGCATGGGGAACAAGCTGTCTATCATCGAGAAGTGATCTGATGCAGATTTCGGAGATGCACCCTTTTTGGAACTTTGGAATAAAATGGAATTTTTATGTGGACAGTAAACGGCTGTTGGACTCTCCCACTGAATGGAGAGGTCACGTGCCTGTAAACCACCCAGTTGATCAAACGGTTCGGCTTTATTATGTATCGATAATTAAATGGATAATATCCAACAGGTAAAATGGTCAATAGGTACGCGTTATCGGTTTCTCCGCAGCACCAGCAACTGCAGATATGGTACTTTACGCATGACTATGCATTCACATAACCATCTGCTTCCGGTCCAACTGTCCTCTGTCAATCGCAGCACCTTCTGTTTGGAGAGATCCACACTTAGGTGTTTCATCTATCCCTAGATGCAAAACGACTGGCGATATTCGACGAAATGATATTTTTCTGGTTTGTTGGTGGTCATGGCTGTAGCTGATAGCCGACAGGTTATTGAACTTTCACTGCACAACTTTTCAAGGTTTATCCTCGGCAGTTTAAGTCGGAAAATGTCTGCACAAATTTCCATAGGTTGCTGATTGCAAGCGACGGTAGCTCGCCCTGTGTAAAATCGGGCCTATATGTGGGGATGTAAGGCTTTTCATAAGTCATCACAGGAGCATCTTCAGAGCTTGTGGCTACCGCCTTGTTTCCTTGTGATTTGTGGTCAGAGTGCCATTGACTAACGTCAAACCGAGCTTTCCGCTTCAAACCTGAGTTGAGGGTTCTAAATGCCGAATTCATTGTGTATGGGTCCGGATGACTGATTTTGTTGTCTCGATATTCCAGAATGAACATTCTGCTTCGTTTTCTGCACTAAATCACATTGCTGGTGCTCTACTCTTATGCGTTCTACTCAGTGGATCCCGTTACTGTTCTGTGACCAAGCTGAAGCCACCGCTGCCGCTAAAATAGTTACGAAATCAGTTGTGCAGCTATCTCCTTGAGCCAAACCTCAGCTCAATGGTCTACTTCTTTCCACATAAAATTATGTTCATCTGGGAGAACCATCCTTGGAAGAGAACACTCCTCAAGGAGACTTTAATTGATCTATGCGAAGTGAAAAACTGGGGAGAGAGCATCTGAAGACACAGGCTGAAAGTGTTTTGTTTTGAGACTGGTCTATTCTGGGTGAATTTTACCTGTCGCAAAAACCTTGAAGTGACCAGCTCAAAGTGGTCTTTCGAATTTCTGTCTCGACAGAACTGCAGTAGTAATGTGTTACAGCGGTTTGACTTATCTTCTGAAACCAGTGACCACGTAGAAGACGATATTGTCTTACTGCACTTAATCAGGTGTCAACTTGGTGTGCAAACCAGCCGAGTGAATGTATTTTGCATGCTGGTCTTTCTGAGCAGGGGCATTTACATCATACTTAGATTGGAGTCTTGGTAGAGACTCGAGGGACGACCAATTTGGAGCTAAATCCCAGAGTATATGTGGGTGGGAAACCACTGTGCGTAGGGATTCAGGCACCGTAACAAATTGCAACCTGTTGCGTACAGAGGTGTTCGAGGTAGTGAAAAACAGCGGTTCTCTCGCTGTCCATGCACTACAATACATGTGTTCCCAACCTCCATTCATCCCAACGATTTGAGTTTCGCTCAAAAAGTTGAAAAAAAATTTAGATGAATATATCTATATTCCACTATTCCCCGTATACAAAACAAAATATTTTATCTGGATTATCTGCATATGCAAGGGCACTAACCAAATCGAACTATATATATATATATATATATATATATATATATATATATATATATATATATATATATATATATATATATATATATATATATATATATATATAATATGTATTTTTTCCATACACTGCCTACTGACTTGAGCAGTGGTTTGTTTGTACAGACGGGAGATGCAGACAATCAGAATCTGTCATTGTGATATGTACAACAGCGTAGACGAGTCCGCCACAAGAAACGTCACTCGGGTATGAAAGTTTGTTTTCGACGGTTTGATTGAATATGACGGTAAAAAAAGCAAAATTTAGGTCGAACTGAATCATAGGGGAGGTTGTACAAACAGCTCGGTTCCATTTGTACTCTCGGGGACGCTCTTCATAACTGCACTGAATTTAAATTTACTTTTCATGGTTTTTACGTTTTGTTGCTAGATAGGGGACGTGTGTCTGACTGCGAATTACCCAACTAGTTCACAATATCCAGTACCCAAGTCTGGGACTTGCCAAGCAACCTATCCTTGTTCTCTTGTGATTCCAGTGTTTCTCTGATTCACCCCCCCGCCAAACAGAGGCCTCCATAAGAGGACCGGTTTGTCTCGACTCCGCCAGCTTATCCAGTAAACTAATGCCGAAAAAATCATACCTCAAAATTTCGACAGTTTTGCCTTGTCACTTCGAAAAATAGATAGATCCCTTTCGGAATTCAGAAGACTCAGATATTCGGCAGCTGATGTCCGCCTTACCATTGCAAAACAGAATGTACTGACACCGAACTAAGCCCGTTGGTTAGCCTTTTAATGCATTACTGGTGCCGAGTAACGGGCCTGACAGTGAAAGGGCAACAGACAAATATGGTTCCACGAACCGTATGTTGAAAACCGTGAGGTGCATCAGCAGGGGACCACTGGTTTTGTCATTCTAATCAAAGAAAAACAATTCAATACCAGTTTGCTAGATCGGTAAATAGATCCACAGTCCAGTGAATGCTTTGGTTGTACTGAAGAAGTCTGAAGTTTAGGACTTTATAAGATGAAGTATACTTCAGTCTTCTGAATACAACTCGGCCATAAATATAGTCCCTAGAAGGCAGTGCTAGTCTAATGGAAATCGTTGGGATAGCTTTTCAGCACGCTGAGAAACAGTGAACCTAATATGGGTAATGCACCAGGTGGTTGCAAGATCAGCAGTAAACATTGAAATGATAGGATTTTTCTTTTGGAGTATGGTTAATTCGAGCTCGAGATGGCACAGTGGTTAAGGCGCGAACTTATTACCCTCAAGGTCCGTGGTTCGGACCCAACCTCTGCATCTTGACTGCTTCTATCTAGGTTTGAGCTACCTGGCAGTACTTCCACCCTCGTGCTTCCTTCTGGTGGCATGGCAGCTAGGCACCAAAAGGCTGTCACAGCTGAACCCTTTTGTGATGAATTTAGCTTCTAGAGATCTCCACAGTGAGCAGGTACTTCACAGTTGCATCTCAGGTACAGATTGTTTGCGATTTGGGCTGAAAATACCCCAGACACCAGTGGCGGATTGCTGTTCCACTGTGAAAACTGACGTAAGACAGTCTGTTTTCCGATGTATGGCTAACCAAAGAGAATTATTATCATTGCGATTAACAACTGGAAATTAAGAACGTTTCACAACACATCTATGATAAAACCTAGAGGTGACACACGTCTTATTCTGTAGGATGACTTTCGAAGGACACCCTGAGTACTAATTTGAGACAGCAAGAAACTCGGCCACTTTAAGGCCGGTGGAAAATGGACACGGTGACTGAAGTAGCCAAACAACCTTATACTTTCTGGAGGTGGGACTGGATCCATTCTGAATAGTTGAAAACTGTGGAATCGATCATTCTACCAGGCAGTCCACATATAAACTACGATGATTTAGGCAAGAATACTTCATTCATTCATTGCAGGTACATCGCACTTGTATGTGATAAACTAAAATCTAACGGCTGCGCACGCCTTTACGATTGATGACTGACATAACAGCTGGCCCCCCTGTAGATACCACTTCTCTAAAGATCCAAATGTGGAAAGAATACAGGCGTGCGGATGGTTCAGGGTAGTTTCCATCCAATTAGGGATACCGAATATTCAGTGAATCAGCACACACAACCGCGAGTTGTAAATCGGGCCTTCTAATGTTAAATACCTAGTACTTAACAGGTTATGACAGTTGAACCTTAAGCCACACTTGGTAGGGAAGTGCGCCAGTGTGTAAATCTCTGTTGCTTCCTGAGATTGAGGAATTTGAGGATACCCAAGCACATGGCTCAAACTATGTCTCAGTAAGAGTTCGACACTACCACCAGGGAAGCGCTTCAGTCAGTTGTTTGGATCAGTAGGTGTTTGCAAACAGCCAACATTGTGACCTCATGCAACTACCCAGTTTGTGAAAGGTATATTTAAAACAGGCTCATGTGGGGAGAAAACCCTTCAAAAATCAAATGAAGCCGACAGATTTCTTCAAAATATCAACCACTAGTCCACAGTAAACTCATTATTTGCATAGAACTGGCAGATCGCTTAATCACCGTAACAGGAGTTCACCCCAATAAAGGTTTCAAAAGAGGTTCCCCTGAGCGGGGAGCACAGTACGCTAAACGCCGAGTCAAATGAAGACCGGAAACTTCGTAGGTTATAAGTTCTGGGCCATCACCGCAAATGTCCTGATTCACAGCCGGTCAATACAAGTCCCTTCAGGTAGTCTTGACCAACGTTGTCCATTGGCTACTTTCGAATTTCCCCTATCGTTCAACCGATCACTCCTTGAACACCTCCACTAACATGATATCAGTCGGCTGGACTGTTTAATAAGCGTGGATTAATTATTATCTTTTTTCATAGCAATCAGTTGTCGAGTTCCAGAATAAACCGAAAAGCCGTCAGCTGCCGAGTTCCCGCTGATTTTGGCACCAACTTGCGAGTGTTGCCCCGTTGATCATCCTCAATCCTTATCTACTCACGAGTAGTTAAGACACATAACGCTTTTTTATGGAGGATGGGAGGCAGCTGCTTGGGAATAGTTCCTCTCAATTCTCTTCAGAAGTGCTTACGAGATGCCATTTGATAGGACAGCCTCCGACTAGATGAAAACACGTCTCTCCGACTTATTCATCATTGGTGTATTCCTTTGGCATGTAAGTACACTTGTGCGTTGCCACCTGTTGAGACCGTTATTGCCTCTTGCAGGACCAGTATCATCCAGCTGGATACACCAGAAATTTGGTTCATGCACTGTGTCGGCGACAATTTTCTGGAGGATGGTGCATTATGACGAATTCATTTCCCAGGTGCAAACCGAAGGAATCCCAACTATTCTTCCCTTCATCAAATGAGCACAGGCAATATTTTGCGTACTATGGTAAATTAGACAGGGTTATTGCATCCGCTTTCTTTTTGGATTTATACTACAGTTACGAGGTACGGAAAAACCACTTTACACCCTGTTGACTTTAAATTCATTCGAAGTCACATCAAGCCGTCCCAGAACTGTTCTGGAGACGTCACGGTATTCATTTCAAAATGTACTGAATGGCAGCGAAGCATCAGTGTTGAACACTGATATCATGCTATCGATAATGATGATGATGATGATTGTGACGATGTACTGAACCCAGTTCTTAAGTGTTTGTGAAGCATTTTTGTGGTTTTCGGATTGGAACAAAGGTGACTTCATAGGCGAAGATCTCTCGCATGCGCACCCTTCGACATATCCAAGCCACACGGTCAGTCATCGGGCGCTCAATTGAGGCATCTCGTAGACCTCCCGTTGCGTGTTTTCTTCATTTACAATCCGATGCACAAGTTACTGCACTCGTCACTGTCAAGTTGGTTGGTCGGTTGGCTGAAGACAAAAGCTGACTCTCATGGTCACCAGGGCAACTTAAAATTCCAAGTGTGAACGGTGTAAATGAGCAACAAACACGTGGGAATCTGGACGTCGGAGTGAAGGCAACAGACAGGAGATATTATGAGACTCGGTTAATGGATGAAAAACGGTCGCACCTACCGGAACTGAATCGGCACCAGCACAAACACGAAAAGTCAATAGACAGGTCCATTAGTGACCGGTCAGCGTCGACATGGCCGGAGCAAAAGGGTCGTTCGGCTTGGCAGACCACTCGGCAATAAAGGAGAGCAAACGATTACATCTGCTGGATTTGATTAGGCCGATTTGTGTCATTTTGTGTTGTGGCTTTTTTCTGAGAAGTGAAGTTGGACACAAAATTACACTCTTCTATGATCTTCTATAACATTTGACTGTACCTGCACATTAGGTTTATGCATCCAACGCCGACAGGTACTCTGTTGCGTTCAGCCTCAAGTGGAAGCCGACAGACACACTGGAAACGGAAGCACGTAGTTGGTCAGAAAAATCAACAAGACTCGTAAAGCCACCCCATAAATTCACTTAAACAAACGCTGTTTGACTGAGTTTCACCAAATTCGGGATGCGAACTCAAAGTGTTTTAATGCAGCGTTACTTCCTAGAGCTATTTCAGTAGGGTTTCTGCAGTTGCACACCAGCGGTGGAGCCACGGTGCAACTCAGCTGTTCTAGATTCTTTTAAAGAAGTTGGATCTTCACTCGTTTCCTTTCAATCAGCACATGCCTTTACGTTACACACAGCTACCATTGTTACTGATTGCCTGTTGCTTCAGCCAATTTGAACGTCCTTCTGTGGAGATTCCTGTACAAAATGTTAAACATTCCAGGTACACTGGTATCGACAACCATTCTACTCACTAACACAAGCCTGGACCCACTAAAATACCCTTCTCGTCTTTGAGACCAACCATATTTATTCTGCACTTAAATGGAATTCTAGCTGCAGAGTGGATTTGTTAATTGGACGCTGGCCAAGCCCAGAATTCCCTCAAAAACTGAAAGCAGTGCTGACAGTGTTAGTTTCATAGATTTGTAAACTTTATCTGAAGTGCATCAACCCCTGAACTGATGCACCAAAATGAATTAAGTGTGAACGTTTGTGTCTTTTGACTTCCACTACTGTAACTGTGATGTAGTTATGTTAGCGTCGTTCCTGTTAGCATTTGCTAGCTGCAACTGTTATTATTACGGATGAATTCTTGCAGAGTAGGCGATTTTAACCAGCCGAATGACTGCCACCCTGCTTGTTATTCTCAATCAGAAATAGATGGGCGGCCTATAACTAAAACTGGAGAAAAGCTGATGTGGGATCGCAAATTGCATTTTCTGGTACATGGTGGGGGCGAGCGTAGGCAAGACAATAAAACAATGAAACAAACCATGTGAGTTCGGTGTGCGGGCAGTAGGCGGGACTCCACTACGCATTCGGGGAAGTTGGACCATCAGCATCTATGTAGGCGTGACTGAAGCAACCTACGCATTGTTAATAGTCGAAGCAGTGGACGGAACCAGAGTTGGAGGTCATACTGAATGCTTGTGTTGATCTCTACAAATGCCTAATATCCGTGAGCCAGAACATCGTTCCCACATATCCGGTGAACAAAAACAGAGTAACGCTAGCCCGAATATTCACTGTTTAATCATCTGCCTTGTTTTCAAAACCAGTGTGAGAGGATGTGTAAAGGAATGCTCATATCTTTTTCGAGGTCAGAAGACAATTATGGGTGTCCAACTGCATGGAGCATACAACGGAATTTCAGCCCGGATCTCCTTGTAGCCCGCTACAGAGAAGGGCATCGCAGAAAATCAAACGGGAGCTCCAGAGGCAAACAACCGAGACTTTGAGAAAAGGCATTATACAGAAAACCAAGAATCCTTGTGAGTCTTTCGTGTTTCTAACTAGGAAGTCAGACCGGGTGCACGTATTTTATGTGGATCTTTGGGAACTGAATAGAGTGCAAACTAAAGACGGCTTCCTATTACCGGCAACGGGAGAAATTTTGACGCATCTCCACGTCACCAAAGTGATTTCGTTTGTCAAATTGCGACAAGCTCTTAGTTGGAGTAAAACTGTCTTTTTCATCAAGTGACAGCACCAGGAGATCTTGCGGATGCCTGTTGGCTTATCTACTACACCGGCACAGCTCAAACTACTTTTGCTGAAAATTCTCGATGGACAGGAAGGTGTTACGTTTACTGATATTTAGGTGTATACCGAGGCGATGAAAGAACAAGCAGAAAAACTCACAAAAGTTCTTCAGAGAATGAGAGACAGAACTGGAACACAGTAGCTAGAAGTGCCAAACGGCCATCGATTATGTCTTGGCCAGATGATAGGAAAAGGGCGGAGGAACTTCCAAAGGAATTGGACAGCATTATAAACTGCCATGCCCCAGGGTCAGTGAGACAGTTGTGCTCGTCTTAAGGTAGTCTACTAGTTTAGTCGCTTCAAAATGATGAGTAGTTTGGATGGACTGGAGGGCCGAAGAGCGCTTTAAAGCAGCTGAAAGATAATACGGTATCCAACGCGAGACACTTAAAAATATCAAGGCCCAACGAAATGCTTTCCCTGCCAGTCAATACCAGTGATGCTAGAATTGGGGTGATCCTGTCGAAGTTGTCCGGAAAAATGGACTGCAAGCCGAACCATCATATTAGTAGGAAGGAACAATCCAACGTCCGATAAAGTGTTTGTAATGGTGTAGCCTTTCAAAAAGTGAGGCACGTATCTCGTTGCCACCATATTCGCCGTCAAGAAGGACCATAAATCCCTAACTTGGTCAATTTCTATCAAAGATCCTTGAGGACAACCAACAAGATGGGCATTAAGGCTTGGAGGATTCAGCCTCACGGTGAAACGTCAGCTGAGCTGTAAGAACTTCTTACATTATTCAGTACACTCTGTTTGGATAGTGGAGTGCTGATGGCTAAAGTGGACATCCAGAAGGGGTTGGGGACCCAGAACGTGCCGTACGTGCCAATCGAACGTGGAGATTGCAACTATTTGGCGCTGGCTTGCTTATGAGTAAATTTGCAGTAAAATTACCAGTAAATCGTCAGATTATTAAATTACTAAATCTTAACATCTCCTTGCAATTTACAACAGCGGGGACCACATGCAATTGTTCACAGATGGTGAAAAACTGTCGATCAACATCTTTAGGTGGCGCCTTTCCTGGCTTGCAGCGGATGTAACCTCCAAACTTAGGCAAATCTCGGGCTACCTCGCATAGAAAGAAACACTTTTGTAAAAAGTTCGAAATTCTGTGTGGTTCGCCCTCGTGACCCAACTCACGTCAGTGGAAGCCTGCAACGGAGTAGGATTTCATTGTCCAGTACAGACGCTATGTTTGATAAAGCTTGGAGAAACAGCCAAGGTTGAGATGGCACACAGATTACATATCGCAGTGGTTTTCAAAGAACTGTTATAATTTATGGATTTAATCCTGTAAGTGAAAGCAAACCTACGTTGAAAAGCCATGAAGCATTGTAAAAGTGATTCGCCCTTACTAAGAATCATTAGCGATGAGCATCTCACAATTGCTTTGGAGGATTTGAAAAGGAACATTCGATCACCGCACCATGAGCACCTGATCCACATTCCGGTTAAATTAAATTAAGACTTCGTCTGGTTCTCTAGAGGTGTGCTTTCTTGGCGATTAGAACAAGGCATGAGCTAGTTGGCTTTGCAACACGGCTTGCTTTTACCTAGCCATGAAAAACATGGGACTAAAACTTGATAATCTTGTCACTACTCACAGAAAAAGCTTAGAATGTTTAGCATCCAAAAGGCTCGCGTAACATAGAAAAGCAAGTGTGGGAAACTAGTCGTGATCTGCCAGCGGTCTGTTTGATAGCTTTCCGTTCGGCATACTGTTTAAAGGACCAACAAAGTATAGTTTTCACTGGGAAGGACTCACCATTCAGACTTGATTTACAGCCAGTTTATTGTAGCCACATGACTGGAGTTTGATGCTGTCACCTGATAATGTATGTCAGCTCAGTTCTTGTCAGCCCCTACTTGAAAATTCAGGAGACCACTCGTAAAATCATTGCTGATGCTATGAGGAATTGTCAGCTGTGAGTAGATCACGCTTCCCGGTTCAATTGTCGTCCCGATTCACTTTTTCCGTCCTTGGTCTTGATTGGTTTCGATGCAATCAAAAGAACATAGTAGCACACGACATTTAACAAAACTTTTAAACCGACCCTGGGGACATGGTGCTTCAGCCAGAACATTGTAACCTTTTCTGTCTGAATTTGGGCAGTTGTTCTTTCATGACCTGGTACAAAATCTGGTTTCACACATGCAATCCAAGCTTTATTTTAATCATTTGCACGGTTTACACCTTGAGTGAAGTGGCTTTATCTCCTTACCATGCAGTTTCTAACTTAAGCCTGGTGGTCACGCCATGAAATATGCCAAAACAGGTTACGAATTATTGGTTGATTTGCCAATGCCCGATTGTGGCCACAGACCGTCCCGTCATAAGTTCGCTTTGTCCTCTTGAAAGGCTTCAGCGGTGACCGATAACAGAGGTTCACTTACGTGCTCTCATGGCATGACAAGACGGTGAGTCGACAACAAGTCCGTAAGATCAGGCGCGGGGCACGCGTCTGATCTGAAAGCATTCGCACGTACACACGGCTCGTTTTCAGATGTTCAACCGCTGTTGTAAATTTGACGCGCCTCAGGCTTCAGTGAAGGAAACCCAAACACATCGACCAGCTGGGTATCCGAGGTGAACTTTCTTCTAATTCCTTCTTGTGTTTAGAAGATGTGCCAACAGAATATGCACTCAACCAGACGCATTCAGGCTGCACATTGGTGAGAGTATTTTATGCACCTTGCTGCAGTCTACTGCTAGTAACTGCTTACGAATGACAGTAATTGAGCTGATAGCACTAATCAGACTACGGTAAATGTGGGCTTTAGGACAATCATCACTGGTCACTTTTTGTGGGACGATGATTTGGTGCACAAATGTTCGGCAGAGTGATCGATTTTTCGTGATCTAAAAATATATCTGTGCCGTATTCGAGTCCCTCATAGATAATCGCCGAGGTGTTTGCCTCCGTGACTTCCGTTTGACTGCTGACAAATAACTTATGATCTTGGAGTCACGTTCTTAGTTCTTTGAGCCGAATAAATTGAATAAATTTGCTATTCCTACCGAACTTCAATCTGCAGAAGGTTGCCCTAAAATTCGGGTACCTACGTGTATATACTACTTTGAGCTTCACGGTGACCTTTTTATATTTGACATACCAACAACTTTTTGCACTTTGGGCTAGTCTTAGCTTAGTAAACAAGTAGACAACATCCGTGTAGAGTGCATTGCTTCTCTTTTGCTAACCTGGTTAGGTTTGCTTTCAATGCTTCGAAAAACTTGGGAATATTTTGTTAGGCCGATGCCATGGATTTCTGAAACTAATCGAATCATGTTCAGTTTGCCCATTGTTCTATTGTGGTAAACTTGATCAGAGTAGAAATATGGCTGAGTTAGGGTTGTTTTCACTCCTAATACTTTTTATTGTCAGGAGCCAAAATACTGGTGTCCGTGGCTTATACGGTGGAATAATAGCGCCACCAAGCAATGTGTTCATGATATTTTATTTTCTCTCAGCGTTTCAGGTAGTTCTGTCGGAAAGTCTGATTTAGCGTTTGAGTAACTTGGCTCGGATCCGGGTTTTACTTAGTAGTTTGAAGAGTTTGGCAAAGATGTCCACGCCGTCCGTTTGAGAGCTTCACCTGTTTTCGAAATTAGTTCAGTTTACCTGGACAGCTGTGTTCAATCTTGCCAAAGTGACCGCGGAGGATTAGTGTGTATACTCATTTTCTGGGGGTTAAACTGTTGATAAAGATACTCACATGCTCAGATTTGTTGTTCCGTGGGTATACAGCACGCAGTAAGTCTTTTTCATTGTCAGGTCTCCTGGTGAGAACATGAACATGTTCAAAGTGGAGTCTGAGCATATCCAGAGTGTGCTTCAAGTGTCCCAAAGGCACACAGTCCTTATACATACTGTCCCAGAATTTAACACTTCCTTCGATAATATAACCTCACTTCCGGACATCTTTAGATTCTTATCAGAACATCGTAACATAGCAACGCTAGGGATCTGGTATGCTGAGTGGACGCCTCAAAATTTTCTATAAGTGTCTGGATAAGACCGTCAAGATTGCTGGACGTGACGTCAAGGTGACCCAGGGTTGTGTACGACATTCCGGATACAGTGCCACTACCTTGAGATACTTTCATTTCGCATCAAATCACCCAAAGGTTGCAGAAATTCCAGTGCCGCCATCTTCAGAATTACTTAAGAGATTCTGCGAAAAAAACAAGACATCCAAACATGCAAAAGATGAAGAAAGATATTACCAGGGTGGATTTGGATAAAAGTGAGTTAACTCAAGTGGTATTTTTGTTATTCATTCTAATGTCGTTTTGGATCTTAACACTTGGATTTTTGCAGTGCTTATACAAAGCAAACCGGGTTTGAAGAAATGATCGCCTTATTCGTTGCTTGAGTGAGAAGAAATGAAGCAAATAAGAGCCTATCTCCGTCTAAATCACAACAAGTGGCTACTGAGGGATTTATAAATCCTTGGCACCGGTTGCAACTCGATGTAGATGTCAGCGCAAACATTAGCTTTCAAAGATTTTGGTGATCAAGCTGGTGAAAAAGGAATCCTATTTATTCACCATTTCTCCATGTACTTTGATAAGCCATCTTGAAAGTAAACTTATTATGAGACTTGTGGATTTATCCTGCACCAGAACCTTCCTGTTTCAACTATCTTTCAGTGATGTTCGCTCGCTATCCATGGCCCGAAGGACAAGACTTCGATAGCCTTCGCCAATCGTCATCGGCTCCTGGACCGTCCACACTGGTTTCGTCCGAGTCCAGTGTCAGCTACCGAGGACGAATCAAATGGTTCAGTTCTACCAGACGTTTTGGCTTCATCATTGTGGATCCATCAGAGGAGGAGATATTTTTTCATCAGGTACGAATCAGATATTGCCTGATGATCAAGTGGTTGAGTAGCACTAATATATTTAATGAAACGCTGTTTGCCACATTGAAAAGGATCTGAATCCTCCCGGTG
This sequence comes from Opisthorchis felineus, assembly GCA_004794785.1. Taxonomy (NCBI): domain Eukaryota; kingdom Metazoa; phylum Platyhelminthes; class Trematoda; order Opisthorchiida; family Opisthorchiidae; genus Opisthorchis; species Opisthorchis felineus. The sequence continues at coordinate 150,574 of SJOL01003976.1, read as the reverse complement.
CTCACTTTTGGCCTTTTTCAAGAGTGATTCTTCAAGCTACATCGATCTATCTATATCGACACTAATCTACGGCACACTGATGGTACTGCTTAAAGTTGGTCGATCTTGAGGGAAAGTTGTTCTGGAGAAAAGGAGTTGCTTTAGCTTGCTGGTAGTATGGAATTTGAAAACCTCGGTTGAGATTTTGTTCCTGTGAGTGAGGTCACTTTGTGCCGAAAAGCCGAGGACATTTAGGGGGATTCGAATCCGCGACCATCCTAGAAATTCGCAAGATCCTCGGAGGTGATGAATCTCCAACTAGATTGAAGCAGCTGTGCAATACTTCTCGAGTTTATGGAACAGATTAGCCACAAAGGGTGAAAGCTAGAATAAAATTTCCAAATCTGGACCAGAAAAAAGAGCATTTCACAAGTTGTGTGAATCTTCCATATGAGAAGTCGTCACTCGAGGAGTCAGTCAACATCACGTGGCCGCGTTATGTGAATTGCGTGATTGAACATAGGTAGCGTCGTATTTTGCCTAAGTGCAAGTAAATGACACTACTGCTCGGCCGCTTGTGGCGGAATGGTGTGGTGTTCAACGATAAACCATGAATTACTGGTTCGGATTGCCCTAGGGATTCGTAAAATGCGCGCCAATAGTGATTCGTAACGAGGATGAAATAGTGCTTCCGGCCTTTTCGGCATAGACTAACCTTAATTACACGACTAAATTTTGATTAACGTTTCAACCTTCCTTGATGAAGCGCATTTTCCTTTGAAATTGGAAGAGGTAGGCTGCCAACCGTGAAGGCATACCCAGAGTGACTGCCGACTTCGTCCGAACACTAATTTGTCTCCCTCCAAGCTGGAGCTCAAAGGTTACGTATCTTTTTCGCAATAGTGATAGGTGACAACCATCTTGCTCGATATGATTCAGGGAAATTTTTCGGTGAAAGCTCTCTAACTGAGCTGCACACCAATCACACTGATTTACTTTAAAGTCAGCGTCCGTTCGGCTAAGTTACCAAATACCAATACATTAGGACAAACAATGAGTCATTTGTGTCGCCCTCTCGGTGGACAACTGCAGTGCAACTCGAAAGAGGTACTAGGGATGAGACACTACCAGGTTACCGAAACCTCGACAGGAACATCCGAAAACCTAGAGTTGGAATCTAACCACGGACCTTTCGATTGGTGTTCTCGCGCCTTAACCACTAAGCTCTCTTGAATTCTTAGTTACCAGATAAGATCATTAGGTAAAATTCCATTTCCCAGACGACCGTTCACAGTTAAGGTAATCCGGCCAGAATTGAAGCTTCACCATCTGATACTTCTATTATTATTATTATTACTACTGTTATTATTAATGCAGTTTGACCGACATTCAACTTTCCTCCTTTTCCTAGTCAAACATTCGCGGAATTCTCACCCCGGAACTCACTCCTAACTTCCCAGTTTCCTTCATGATACGATTAACCACCAAAGGCCCGGAGGCATTCAATGTCCGACCATACGAAGAGATGCACACCTTTACATACCCACAGTTGTCACGCACAGAATCTCGGCCTCAGCTGGCTGTTCCAAGTTCGAGCATGAGAGGACCCTCAGGGGTTCATCCTCGACGGTCTGTGATAAGACCAACCAGACGATTTCGGTAAGGCTGGAATACTGACTCGTAAGAAAGTCTGTGCCTCGGTTTGAGAATACCACTGGAAGATTAGTCTGGAAAATATATCCAAGGAAATCCTTTGTACCAAAATGTAACATTTGTACAAGAATTGATAGGCCCAGACTCATCATGGAGTTAAGCTTATGCTCCGGTAGTAATCATCATCATATCATCAGCTGCAAAAACAGCGCGTTTGCCGTACAATAATTCTAGCTGACACAGTTTCGCTCAATGATGATTTCGGGAGGTGGGATAGATAACTGCGCATTGGAAGCAGTAGCTGACATAATTGATGTGTCAATATAGGAGTGTCATTGGACTTTTAGTTAGGAAGACTGGGAGGGGAGCTATGCATTGAAGACAACAGCTTGGAGGAATGAGCACCATCGAGGGCAACATCTCTACCCATTGATGTGTCCCGTCTCGGGGTCCTCATCGAGGGAGACAGCAACGACCAGCGCAGCTGAGTTTGCTGGTAATGTCCTTCATACTTCGCTGCCAAGTCATTGTTTGACCTCCCGTTGCTCGTTTCCACCATCCGCCTTGTTGTGCGAAAAGAGACCTTTGAGGAAGTCGGTCGACTAGCATACGGGGTTTACGAGCCAACCCAGTCTTGCAGTAGCATGTAAAAGGTGTGAATTGCACGTCAAACCGTGAGGCAGACTTATTAGGATTGTTTAATAGTGCTTGCAATATGAAGGCGTTAGATCTAAGAAGAGCTATGTCGTCTGCCTGCTCGATATCTGTGAGCAAGTGTTCCGGGAGCAGTTCGACCCCACAGGAATTAGAGCCTGGAAGTGAGTATTCCACAACTGTGGACCTGAAGGGAAATGAACTGTCAGGCATGTACGCATCATGGCGTGATCTGAATCAGGTTGTGTGCCAAGAAGGAACGGCAGTCTTGACTTGTGGCTCTCCAGCGGTGGCTGATGGCCACGTGATACAACTGGATACACGGTTGATTTGGAGTTGGTGACCGCCAGGTTACGCGATGCAAACGTTCATGCTGAAAGTTCGTACTAGCCAGAAACAGTTGATGATCAGCACGCAACTGGAGGAGTCGCTGTCCGCTGTCTGCTGTCTGCGCGACGACCATCGACTCCGAATCGACCGCCCAGATGTGATTCCAAGGTGCTCGGACGGCCGACTTGGGCATTCACATCGCCCGCAAGGATCATAATGTCAGTGCTTCTTGCTCGACGAATAAGCCCGGATAACTCTCGACAGAAAGTATCCTTCACAGCTTCAGAACTGCAGTCCGTTGTGGTATATTCCGACACTAGAAACAGGCACCGTATTTTATGTCGAAAGGCATTGAGCTTGATTGAGGGGGATAACCGAACGGCACAAAGACGACTGTTCACTGGAATCCAATCCAGCAAAACGCGTTAAGGCCTGGGGCCGTTTTGAATAATGCGCCGGTGGTCACGTTCAACCGCTGGACGATCGGAGTGGGCGGTTTTTATGGCCAACATTTTCTAACCCATCTTTCCTCGGGAAGCTAGCATCGCTGCTTCCATGAATAAGAACATGCCGCTCGCCTGTGTGAAACACCTCGCTGTCTGTACACCCTTATCTCAGAGCACAGTACGTCTTTACCCCAAGACCCCCTCATATTTCAATTACGCGTAGTACGAGATATCGCTGCTCTTGGTTTGAGTGCTCCGCTTTGGCCTTCGTGGCATGGTTGTGCCTTGTGGAACGACGTTCCAGCCAGTGTAGCCCGCGGGATCATCGCTGGATTTAAGCTTGACCGCCATGTCACGGTGGAAGCTTCAAATCAGCAAAGTAATCATAATTTGGAAAAGAGACCTATCTATAAACCTGTCCCTTCTTTAATGGCCTAATTAGCTATGGCGTGATCGGTCTAAGCTGAGGCTGCATAAACAGTGTGGTGCATATTGATACCGGGACACAAAAACATTCATCTGAGGTTAGCATGTCTGGAGATTGCAAATTTTCGTGGTTTATAGGAGGCACAGTTTTTTCCCTAAAACTCCCGAGATGTTCTTACTCTAACACTTGTCACTTCGCTTTTGTTGGAAAGCAAAGGAAGTAAAAGAATTTAATGTACTTTTTCAACATGGATCACTGTCGAAGGTTTTTCAGCAACCTTGTAAGTAGTGTATTACGTCTAAACCGGCGTTCAGATTTTAGCAAAACATAGCTCTTCGTTGTGAGACCTAGGCAGTTCATGGATACTTCGGATGAAGATAATTTCACTGCCAGTAGTGATTTTATCAGAGGACTTCAGCATAGGAATTAGCTCACGTTTCTCGCTCGCAAATGCATTAAGAATGTTACCTCTGTCTATTTCCAGTGCCGTCATCTGAAGGGTATTCCTAAGGCGGGTTGAATTTGAATATGAAGGTACCACCCTTAAAGGGAACAAGAATGAGTAAGAAGAAAGTAACATCTACACCATCCGATAACATGACATGGCATATTCAAATTGCCATCCCCAGACCTACCACAATCTCTCGCTAGTTTAAACTGTTTACAGACATTTCCTGGCGCATACTCGAGTAGCATGAAAGCGCAAACAAGCAAATGACCTTGTCAGCTGGACAGAAGATTCTTCTGTTTGTAGGTTACCCCCAGGACACCAAGACTAGATAAAAGGACGAGTTGGATCCTCAAGTGAAGTCTTTGGCTTAAAAACTCAGACAGATAGAGCAGTCTCCAGAGTTAAAGGATACCAGACGTTTAGAGGAAGGTTGCAAAATCCGTCCGAGCCCGCAACCTGGAGGGCTAGAAGGCTGTTTGTCAGACCTATATCCAACGACCAGCCTATCGGAAGAGACTATGGGCATTACTCAGTGCAGCTCAGTGGGTTGCTCATACATGGGGACCGTCGCTTCAAGATAAGGTCTAATCACTTCTCGACGGAGGCAAGTAACGAACACCGAGCATTAGTAATGGTCTGGATCACTTAAAACATTGAAGCTCAAAGAAGTCGATAAACCGAGTAAAAAGGAATATCTTGTAAGCAGAAGTACGGTTAGCTCCACGGATGGGTTGAGTGTGCTGCAAGTCTATGTTTCATTTGGCTGGCATTTTGCAAAAAATCACATCCAAAACCTACCTGGAGCCACACTAGATATTCGGCTAACTAAACGTGATATTTCCATTCAGAAGTGATACAAAAGGAATTTGCAGCTAACCTGATTTCTTGGAGTAGGCGTGGATTATTAGTTATTCCCAGCAGGGTAATTTGCATGTTTGTACGGGGTTCCTGGTTTATGTACCTTTTGTGAAAGTGTGTGCTTTTGTCAATGCGGATTATAGGTGGTTTAGTGTTATCAAATGTCTATAATTCACTTGCTACATTTCAGGGTGACATAAAGATTACAGACTGATCCCTACGCTTGGTTTTATTTCGCACCTAAGGTGTATTTGTCTATCGAGCTTACACGGTTAAAGGAAAAGGTTAAAGTACCTCGTTGCCCGGAGTTAGTAACACTCAATGTGACGTTAATGTAGGGACAACCTGGCGAGCAACCAGTCGGAAGGAACAAAAGCATTCGCATAGGACATTGGTACTTGTTTACAGTGTCACCCTGACCGATATATACAAGAGTGTCCACCTGTCCATCCAGAGGATGATGATGGAGACATCAGTAATGCCTCAGTAACTGGAAACCAGAAGGCTGACAGAACGCACAGTTAGTGAAAAGTGAGAATTGTCTTGCATGAACAATATACACGTGGTTTTCGAAAACAGCTAGTACATCAAACAAGAATGAGATTTGACGTGGAACACTAGCTCCAGTTTGGTTGTGGGCAAATTCACGAAATCTGAACAGGATGGTTGGTCTTTATCAGTCACACCTGTATCTTGGCTACTGTTTGCATATCTTGTTTATACGTTGAACAGAGAGCCAACTATTCATATGGTGTACGTTCTCATTTTGCGGTTCCGTTGCACTTATCACGTCGTGTGTCCACTATCTCGTTTCCTAGCTGTTATAACTGTGGTCAGTACGCATCTCATAAAGCAGCTTTTTGCCCCATGGAACCGATGCGCAAGTGCTGCTACCGGTGTAGAAGTTCCACTCATCTGTTGGCCGACTGTCCCTTGCCACCAGCTTCTTTTCTGCAGCCACAACGTTTCGTAAGCCAATCCATACCGTTCACTACTGAGGCCGGAATTAGCAGTGAACATCGATCACCAGTTCTTCGAAAACTATAACAATTTGCGAACGGATCATTTCTAGGATATATTTGTATACACATCTTTGTTTATTCGTTTTCTGTGATGTTAAAGCATGTCGTTGTTGGAAAAGTTCGCTTTTTATTTGCAGGGACAGGTTTTGTGTTCCTTTAGCATCTTTTAATTGAAAAACAAATGAAAAAACGAATACGCACATCTTCGATCACATCAGTAGGCTTTTCATTTGCCTCCCAACATGAACAGGCTCATTGAGATACTGCCAAGAAAGAGCTCAACTCGTCCCATTTTTTCATGGACTCTAGAGTCTGCCCAACATACCATCAACCTTCACGCATTCAAATGCGCGCACTATCCCAACTTCGCTTTTCCACAGGCAGTGAAATGATCCGGTTTCATACTGTTTGCGGCATTGTTTATTTTATGCTGTAGTTTTTGTTTACTGTTCCTTCCCTCAGAACTTTTGCTACGCATTTAGTATACTTCGGTAGAGAACATGTTAATCAGATGTGTTGCTGGTCATCGCAAACTCGATTTTTGAACAATTGCTGGGTACAATTGTAATCTTTAAGATGATTTTATCTTCACGTCGTTTTGTCCTTGTTTATTTTTCTGCCGATTGATGCAGTTCGTTCGGTGCGTCTACTTGGAATCATCTGTATTTTTCACTTGATGATTTATTTGAATCGCAACCACTCTTACGAACTGAGTACTGAGCTGGTCTCGTATTCTTTCTGAGCCTGAGGGTCAAGTTCGAACATCTGAATCTGCGTGTAACTCTGGTCAATAAGTATTTCCATATTTTCTCGTTCTATGCGATCATTTCTTTTGATCAACAATATGGCGTTTTCAGACCATGGGGATTGCTTCTTCTTGCGACGGTGAGCCCGTGAGCAGAAGCCCTGGGCTTTTGGTTGGATTACGGCTCTTGCTGAAATTTCCCGTAAACAACTACATATGAACTTACGTCAACTGACAACTGAATATATTTGATGCTGTTGTCTGAAAGACGGCCTTTGAAGGTGCTGAGAAGGGTTACGGGGATTGTATGGGAAGGTCTCGAGTAAACCAGGGACTAATAGAGGGGAACACTACAATAGGGTGGAGAGTGCACAAACCTATACGGGAATGGCGAGAATACGAAAATAAAGTTGGCCTTGAAAGATTCATTTCGACGTAGACAGTCAAATATAAGGTGAGATGTAGGGTTCCCTACATATTCGATAGCCCCATTAGTTCACACCCTTGCGTGGGGTTACCAAAATCACTGGTTAAAGTGAGACAAGAGTTTTACTAGCTGACAACACTATCGGTTAATTAAAATGTGGATTCAGAAAATCGCTCTCCAGTCACTTACCAGTTTTTCAATGCGCATGAGCGAAGGCGAACTTGGGGCCTCGGTTGTTCAATCAACTAAGGTCAATTTGTCTTGGTACTGCAGATGAAATAAATCAGCGACTTTGAACACACAGTGATTGACGGACACGATGAAGGGGCAACTAGACGATGGACCGACTACAGTTAGGCATACGATGAAACATGTGGAGGGCGGCAAACAATGCTTTTTACACACTGGGATAAACCCAGGGCCTTTTGGCGATTTCTGTAGACAGTGCGGTGTCGGGAAAGCAGAAGTTTATGGTTCCGCTCTAGCCGGGCCCACCTAACGTCCTCGTGGATACATCGAGGAAGTAAGCTGAGGATTGGTGGCGATGTAGAAAGAGTTATGAGGGGGTTTTGGTCATGAGTGAATTCCTCTTGACAAAGAAAGGATGACAGATGCTCCGGCATACACGTAGTGGAGTTACTCGTGTAATCCTCATTCCCTCAATTTCCAACCGAGAGGTGATCCTACAGACCCATCGATAGAGCTGTACTCGAAGACTGTTGTCTGGGAAAAGCAAATGACATGTTCCGGAGACTTCATTTGGCTAGGTGAGGCCATTTAGCCAGTGAATATATCTCTCAATAGGTGAATACCTTACGGAACTTAGCAAAATCATACAGGTTCTGCAGCCATATGAATGAGTCTCGTTCGGATCTCACTTCGCCTGGAGTCGGTTAAGATAGCACTAGCGAACTTTTACTAAAGTTCAGACAGCCAAATCTTCTCGGTGCATCAACATTTGTTGTAGTGAAACAGCTGCCGAAAGCACCAGGCAGTATTTAGCAGCAGCGGAACCAGGAGTAGATCAAAGGCCACCTCCTACAACTGCTTACCTTATGGAACGGAACAAGCATTTTACAAAAATGCCCAGCTTGATGTAAAATGTACACGAAGTATCAAAAAAGGATCAGTTCACACGCTGGTTTGTAGTCCGTTTCACAGAGCAGTGACGATCACTGAGAACTTAACAGGAATCCCAAAGAGTTGTGAGGGAAATGGTAATTTACGGAGTATGGCGTAAATCTCAGATCCAGTCCAGAGCCATGATGAACATAATCGCAGAAGACTGAATTGGATAGTGCATACATCAAAACTTCAGTGGCCAGTCTGCGAGTGTGGAACGGAGCAAGAACAACGTTGAGGCGCAGACTACATCCAGCTGACGAAGCTGCTTAACGCAGCAAGCCACAACTCAGACTTCTTGTGCTCGCTGCAGTCCAGAAGTGGAAAATTACTGCCGTTCTGAAAAGTACACTTTGTTTATTGCTTCAGAACTGGGACGTCTTCCGGAAAAAGTCAGCTCGTCTGTAGAAGATAATACAGCCAGTGTTACGTTGCTAGTAAAAGGGGACAATATTTGAAAACATTATGGCTAGAACCAGGTGAAGACTGCGGATTGCTGTTGCATCCACTTAATACATGCATAGGGAGCAAGACGTCCATTCGACACCGACAAGGGTGTAAGTTCTATCATGAATCCAGACAAGCTAAGATGGGAAAACTCCGACCAGACGCGCCCAGGTTAATTGGGAAATAATTGGCGGGGTACTGAGAGCGAGCGATAAAAACATCGGACAAAGCGGTGAGCAACGTTCTGACGGCTCCTACGTTTCTCCCCTACGAGGATGACTAAGTGACAAAAGTAGGATGACCTGCGTGGTTTACACAGAACTTCTGTTGAGACAGCCGTGTCGAACAGGCTGGTTTGATGTTGGGAGAATGTGTTTGGTAGATAGGTGTGCGATTGTAGCTGTAGTGACCACGGGATTAGCTCGATTCCGTAGAGTTTGTTATTGTCAGTGAGGTGATTGATGTCTGGTTGATCACAGTGGTTTACCTGCACTTGTACGTCAGATATGACATGCTTTCGACGCTTTGGAATGTAAACTTCGACGCATAGTGGAACTCAGCTACCAAAGTCTCGTATAGGTACGGAAATACAGGAGTTAGACACCCCTATTTCGAGCTCTGACTATGGTTAAACTGTTGTCTCATGGCCTTGTTTCGGCTTAATGTATTGGTGTATGTGGATTTTATAGCATCATAAGTGTTGCGTAACCTTCGACCATCGATATCAATTTTCAGTCCTCTCAACGGCTGTTCGGATTAAGAGAATAAAACGCCGTGTACGATATCATCCGTCGTCCCCTCCTTAGGCATTAAAAACGTTGTCTTGAAAGTGTAAGTGAGACGCTGTGCTTGAACTTTGGACTGGATGGTACGGCTGGGGAACGTATAGGATGAATCCAGGTCAGTGTTGAATTTATCAAACTTGGTAGAGGCAAACTGAGTCCCACTGTCCGAACCTAGATGTTCGCGGTATCCAGACTGACTCGAAAAACTCTCCAGGGATGTGATAAGTTGGCTAGTGGTTGGGATTATTATGGTCGAAAGGTAACTGGTGCTATAGGTAGGCCCCACGAATCAGTGTACACTTGTAACTATAGATGTTATGAGTTTGGTCGTGATCTCTTGGGTGATAGGAGCCGGGGGGAAGGTTGAAGCTTGGAGACATCGGAGAGCACGCCTGACTATATATTAGATATCAGCGTCAGTACCGGACCAAGGAAACCAACTACATGCCAAAGCTCTCATTCGACTGACCCCGAGATGACCGGAAAGAAACTACCCGGGAAGTGGTGAACTCAGTTGTGAAGGAATGACAATCCTATTGGAAAAAGTAGACATTGGAGGAAGGATGACAGTAATCTTCTATTATGAAATACTTGTAACTTGCTGGAAAGCGATATGCGGGGCCGTATGCATAAGTTTCGAAGGCCTGCAAAGTTTGATCGCGCATAATGGCACCATAATGACGCATATTACACCAAATGTAGCGGGAGTTGTTCGGATGGCATCTGGGAAGACACCTTCCGAGGCGTTCTCAATCGCCAAGATGACTTTGACGGTATGGTCACCTGGTGTAGACTGCGAACATGGTAGTATTGAATCTAACTTGATAACGATAATTCATTTGCTTACTCTACCTATGTACTTTTAATCTCCCCCTGTTTTGCTCACTTGTACGCGCCACTCACCTTGCCGCAAAGGCCATCCCGTCCAATAGTTGTGTATTAGAATGTGTGTGTGAATGTGCGCAGCTGACCTACTTACCCATGCGCGTCCGTGTCCGTCTGCTGAGCCTGCTTTGACTTGTTTTCCCATGAGTTCCGTGTGATCGCACCGCCACACTACTGAGCCACCATTGGTTGGTGTGCGGACGTTGACACTGCACTGTGCCCGTCAGTGGCAGACTTGTGCACTTGTTGTCGCTACGATCATGGACAACTGAGCACAGTAGGTTTTCGAACCCAATTCTTCCTTTTGACATTCGGGATTGTCGGACCTACGCGTCACTCAGAGTTCCGTATCGGGAACCTCAACAGGTAGTGCATTCGTTTGTTTGAATTCGGTTGTCGCACTGTACTGCATGTTGAAATCCTAATATCGTAGCAGCCCATCGGTGAAAACTGCTTGCCGTATACGTGAGGAAATTCCGAAAATAGAAGACAACAGACTGTGATCAGTAAAAAAAGTTCAATGGTATCCCTGAAGCATTCTGTGAAATCTGACGGCAAACATATTAGCTGAACCCCTGCGCTGCACGCACACCCTTTGTGACCACAGCGTAAAATGTGTAGGCGAAAGGTCCAAGCAAAGCTTGAACTCTAGTTGGTTGAAAGCATTTTGGTAACTTTGGGAACAACTCCATGACACGCCTTCACTGGGACGTTGGTTCAAGCAGACAATGCCTCATACATTGGGAATAGGAATGCACTGTAGTGACTCTAGTGACTCCCGACCTAAAGCTGCCACCTTGACGTGGTGGTCAGGCTTGATCCCGCGGGCTACACTGGCTAGAACTTCGTTCCACAAGGTACAACCATGTCACCAAGGCCAAAGGGGAGCAGTTGGACCAAGAACAGCGAAACGCACTACGACTAGTCGAAATAAGAGGCGGTCTGTGGGAAAGACGTACTGTGCTCTGCGATAGGAGTGTACAGGCAGCAAGGTGTTTCCCACAGGCGAGCAGCATATCCAAGGCAGCGATGCTGCCTTCCCCCGAGGAGGGATGGGTTAGGAAATGTTGGCCCCAAAAAACCACCCACTCCGACCGTCCAGCGGTTGAACGTGACCGCCGGCACATTATTCAATACGGTCGAAATACTCTTAAAACCAAAGAGTCCTGTGCTGCTCAAAAGGTACTTGCTGAGCGCAGCTACATCAGGAGTGAGACGGTAATGCCTTACTCCATGCGTCCTCGGAACAGCCCGGCGCCCTGCAGCCAAGTGGTTTATAATATTGAGTCATTGGATCCGGGACGGGTCCCCCAAGAAAACCCTAACAACCACCGGCCTCGCGGTTCAGACTTTTGAGTCGGAGGCTGTGAGCAGGGTCCCCGAACAAAACCATGCATCGTTCCACTGCCTTGTGGGCTCAAGTTAGGGTAACTCAACCAAACTCCCTTCCTCGGCCTGGGTAACTGGGAAGTATCATTTGCTCTCACAGTTCTTTGTCTACCGCTGTCCCTCCTCAACTTCTTCCCACTGCACGAGCAAACGATACTGGGTCATTGGATTGTCAGTTATCTGACCGATGCGCCTTATCCATCCCGCTGCCTCTTACCATTGAACAAAATAACACCCTAGTAAATTAATGAAATCCTTTCTACATAGGAGCTTTTATTGTTCGTACTGTATGTCAAATTGACAAGCAGGCAATGCCCGCTGAGACCTTATACTCCCTTACAACTGATGCATGCAGTGTCTCTGAAACACGCACATAAGACCCAAGAGTGGTTATGCACCTAAAAACTCCGAGGACGAAGTCAGCTCTTTCACATCTCTCTCTTCGTGATTCCGGTGATCCAGAAGCAATAGCTAGTGGAATTCATGGTTCGGGAGTTGCGCTCAGCCCCACGCCTGAACGCGTTTTGCTGGATTGGATTCCAGTGAACAGTCGTCTTTGCGCCGTTCGGTTATCCCCCTCAATCAAGCTCAATGCCTTTCGACATAAAATACGGTGCCTGTTTCTAGTGTCGGAATATACCACAACGGACTGCAGTTCTGAAGCTGTGAAGGATACTTTCTGTCGAGAGTTATCCGGGCTTATTCGTCGAGCAAGAGGCACTGACATTATGATCCTTGCGGGCGATGTGAATGCCCAAGTCGGCCGTCCGAGCACCTTGGAATCACATCTGGGCGGTCGATTCGGAGTCGATGGTCGTCGCGCAGACAGCAGACAGCGGACAGCGACTCCTCCAGTTGCGTGCTGATCATCAACTGTTTCTGGCTAGTACGAACTTTCAGCATGAACGTTTGCATCGCGTAACCTGGCGGTCACCAACTCCAAATCAACCGTGTATCCAGTTGTATCACGTGGCCATCAGCCACCGCTGGAGAGCCACAAGTCAAGACTGCCGTTCCTTCTTGGCACACAACCTGATTCAGATCACGCCATGATGCGTACATGCCTGACAGTTCATTTCCCTTCAGGTCCACAGTTGTGGAATACTCACTTCCAGGCTCTAATTCCTGTGGGGTCGAACTGCTCCCGGGACACTTGCTCACAGATATCGAGCAGGCAGACGACATAGCTCTTCTTAGATCTAACGCCTTCATATTGCAAGCACTATTAAACAATCCTAATAAGTCTGCCTCACGGTTTGACGTGCAATTCACACCTTTTACATGCTACTGCAAGACTGGGTTGGCTCGTATACCCCGTATGCTAGTCGACCGACTTCCTCAAAGGTCTCTTTTCGCACAACAAGGCGGATGGTGGAAACGAGCGACGGGAGGTCAAACAATGACTTGGCAGCGAAGTATGAAGGACATTACCAGCAAACTCAGCTGCGCTGGTCGTTGCTGTCTCCCTCGATGAGGACCCCGAGACGGGACACATCAATGGGTAGAGATGTTGCCCTCGATGGTGCTCATTCCTCCAAGCTGTTGTCTTCAATGCATAGCTCCCCTCCCAGTCTTCCTAACTAAAAGTCCAATGACACTCCTATATTGACACATCAATTATGTCAGCTACTGCTTCCAATGCGCAGTTATCTATCCCACCTCCCGAAATCATCATTGAGCGAAACTGTGTCAGCTAGAATTATTGTACGGCAAACGCGCTGTTTTTGCAGCTGATGATATGATGATGATTACTACCGGAGCATAAGCTTAACTCCATGATGAGTCTGGGCCTATCAATTCTTGTACAAATGTTACATTTTGGTACAAAGGACTTCCCTGGATATATTTTCCAGACTAATCTTCCCGTGGTAGAAGAAATAAAGTACGAAACACTCGTGCTGAAACGTGAGAAGCCACCAGGACCGGTTGCTCTGTCCCAGTCCTCTTCACAGAAGACGGGGAATCGCTGGTGGCCCATCTACCAAAGCGTATTGGTGCGATATGGAGTGAAAAGAAGGTGCCTGCAGAATGGGGCATGGTGACCGTTATTCGTATTTTCAGAAAAACTACGCGGACGCTGTGCAAAACCCACCGCGGCATCAGTCTGGTAGATGTTCCATCCAAGGTGCTCTCTGGTTTAATACTTCGAAGGTTGACTGAACACAGAGAGAGACAGATCCGTGAAAACCAAGCTGGGTTCCGTCCTGCAAGAGGATGCATCGATCATATTTTCACCCTGCGGCAGATTCTGGAACAGCGACACTGCTTCCACCAACCAACAACATTTGTCTTCCATGACTTGGAAGCTGTCGTTGACTCTGTGGACCGTCAGGCACTATGGCAGTGTCTGTGGGGCACAGATTTCCCCCCATAAATACTTGTCCTTCTTAAGGCGCTGTACACCAACTCCCGCGGACGTCTGAAGTTCTGCGGGAAGCTCTCGCCTGAGTTCACCACATCAAGTGGTGTCAGGCGAGGTTCTTTCACCTTTTCTCATCAACTTCGTCACTGACACGATGCCTGTGTTCGAAGTGCTCCCGCGACGTTCGCTCACAGATATCAGGTACACAGATGACAGCTCTTCTTGGGTCTGACGCCGTCGTCATGTGAGCAATATTAAATAGTCCAAATAATTCTGTCTCACGTTTTGGCATGCGCTTCACACCTGCAAAATACAAAGTGGTGCTGCTAAACTGGGCCGGTTCGAACCTTAGCCTCATGCCTGCGGATGAGCCAACTGAGGTAGTAGACAAATTTGTCTACCTGGGTAGCTGTGTCAGTCCCGGTGGTCTCGCGAAAAATGACATTTCCATCCGGATTGGGAAGGCCAGAACAGCTTTTGTGAACCTGCGTCACCTGTGGTGTAGGCGTGACATCAACTTACCTGTCAAGGGTCGAGTTTACAATGCTGCGGTGCGCTCTATATTACTATACGGATCAGAAACCTGGCCGCTGCGCGCCGAAGACGTCAAAAGGCTTTCAGTGTTTGACCATCGATGTCTTCGAAGCATTGCCCGAGTCTGGTGGGAACACCGGATAAGCAATGCTGAAGTACTTCGAATGGTATTCGGAAGAAATAACTCAACCTCGATAGATGAACTGATCACACTGCATAGGTTGCGCTGGCTTGGCCACTTGCTCCGTATGCCAGTTGACCGACTTCCTCGAAAGGTTCTTTTCGCACAACCGCGTGAAGGGTGGAAACGAGCCAGAGGTCAAACAATGACTTGGCAGCGAACTATGAAAGTCATTGCCGGCAAACTCAGCTGCGCTGGTCATTGCCGTCTCCCTCGATGAGGACCGCGAGACGGGACACCTCAATGGTTGGAGACGTTGACAGACATGGCCCAGTCGCGCCCTCAATTGCGCTCATACATCCAAGCTGTTGTCTTCAATGCATACCTCCCTTCCCAATCTCCTCAACTAAAAGTCCACTGACATCCCTATATTGATACATCAATTATATCAGCTACCGCCTCCAATGCACAGCTACCTACACCACCTCCCGAAATCATCGGTGAAAGAAAGTGTGGTAGCTAGAGTCACTTTACGGCAAGTACGAGGTTTTCACATCTGCTGATTTTGATGACTACTGTAGTGACTATGTGGATCAAGGAAAAAGGGAGAGTGATAACATCACTAGGTCGCGGTGTGGTCTGGATAACGTCATCGTGATCAGGAAATAATCGGAGCTATTTTATGGTTTGTAGAACCATCTCACAACATCCGAGTAGTAAACGAAAACATCATTCTTGTCTGAACTGTATGACAGTATCGACCCACTACCAGATTGTCGTCTACGCACGTTGTCGAGCCCATTGCCCATAATTTGTTGAAAAATAGCAGGGGCTGTTTTGACTTCAGATGTATGACTACCGTATTGAAATAATCTTCTCCGTTATATCAGGTCTAACTTTGCAAAATATCGTCCGTTCTTCATTATGATCAACAAAACTTTCGAAACCGATGCCGGTGGACAGACCGCTTTTCGTACTAGGATGACTGGAAC
The DNA here is from genome assembly GCA_004794785.1 of Opisthorchis felineus. NCBI lineage: Eukaryota > Metazoa > Platyhelminthes > Trematoda > Opisthorchiida > Opisthorchiidae > Opisthorchis > Opisthorchis felineus. Next base: position 134,945 of record SJOL01003976.1, on the reverse strand, counting down.
CGTCCAAGATGAATAAGGCACAAGCGTGATGATATTAGTTGTTTATAAGCTGTCTACTCCCTTACCAGCTAAATGTGGGGGTGCGTGCGACAGTGGCGTTTTGGGACGAACAACGGAAATAAGACAAGCTTTTAGTTGACTCACAGCTTGTGTTTTCGCACAGCAATCAAAGTCATCATCGTTGAAAGCGTCCAAATGATGTTGATTGATGTTACTGTTGAATTCAGAACGAGAGGTGGGAATCTCTTTGGCATTCTTAGCCGTTCTGTCGCTGCGTATCTTCTGAGAGATACGGTTAAGTGCAGCTGAAACATCTCGAAAATCTAAGCCTGTCAGATTGAAGTCATATTCCAACACAGATGAAATTCACCCGTGAGTCGCAGAATATCGTGCTGTGTGCCCTTTACCGTCTGAGACGCGATGTTAAACTGTGGTTGGCCTATTTTTTTGCCATGTAGCCTGAAAAACCAGAGGTATGTCTGACACTTTATCTAGCCGTAAATGAGCCTCATTATAGCCATTAGTTATCAGTGCATACTTCTTATTTCGCTGAATCATACTTGAACAGCAAAGGGAGAATCAGCATAACTCATCTAATTCCGCATGCACAGTGGTGAGTTTCTCGTGGTGATGAAATCTTTTTATGCGGTCTTTGGCAGTATCTCCCTTTGTGACCTCGGCCTTGACAGTCTCGACACCTTTTTTTCTAGGGAACCAGATGCGTCACAGTACAAACCACTAACGCTGAGGTTCGGTTCAGAGCATTACCATGACTCACGTCTGGATTACTTGATGTCCCAGTCCCAGTCCCAGTTAAGGTTACTCAGGGGTAGATATTCAGCTGCTACTTGTTGTGAGGTCGTATTTTCGTCGTTCGAATTCGCAATCCACTGAATCTAGGTACGCAACGAAATGATTGGCCACGTTTTTAATAGTGTCCGTGCATTGGTGGCGGACAGGACACAGTGAACTGTTCTACCCGAAGGCCTGACTCAAAGTCTCGATTGTTTCCTTAGAATTATTCTTCTCAAGAACCCATAAAGTTGACAAAGCTACCATGTCAAGTTTGCGAAACAGAAGTCTAATTTTCTAAACATAGTCTTGGTAGAAACGTTTTTTTTCGAAACATCCCTTCGTATCGCTTGTGCTACGTGTCGGAGGTGCATTCAGAGTGGGTTTGAAACAGAGGTCCGCAGTGGCGTTACCCAGTGAGTTAGTGGGTAGCTTGGCTGGTGATGCAGGCTTATTGGTTGTATACAAACGTTGCACAAGTAATCCCATCGAGTTAACCTGCTGATGCAGAACGAGCATTAAGCCTTCAGCAAATATGATCACAGTGTGAAATATTCACCTTCAGTAATGTTATGAAAAGAAACAGGTGAAGACTAAGGTTTGTGAATATGGCTGGCTGAATCCGAGCTACTTTCCAGTATCTACCCACTACTTGTGCGAGAGGCGAGGCCGATTGGACTACGAAGTTCGTTTGACAAGTTCACGAGATTGCAAGTTAGCTAATGAGCCAACATGAGCAGATTTAAACAGGACAGACAGCCTAAGCTTGTGCGTATGCGTGACTTGTTCAGACTGAATGGACAGATACTGATGAGGGAGTGCGATCACTAAGTCGGTAAAGGGAATGGTGAGCAAAATTCTGGATATTCTTTGAAACATAAACATGCTGGACCGCCAGTCAGAATTACAGGTTACTGCAAGGGTACATGGCGTTACAGATTGGGTTAACCAACTTGTTAGTTAGAAGCAATTCGACTATCACTTTCCCCTAAAGCTACTAGTGCTGTGACATAAAGAGAACAATACGACATCTCCACCTTAGATGATCATCTGATGAAATTCGTTTGGGCTGGGTTTTTCCCCAAGGTTGATTCATCTACGACATGCCGTCGATTCCGTTTACCATTTGGTTTTAAAGCCTTGCATGAGGTGTTTCAGAAGTGCCTTCATAAGGTCTTTGACGGATTTTCAGGAACTTTATGCGCAACTAATGATAAGCTGGTCTACAGTTGGATCATTGGGAGGCACAGTCTGAATTTCAGGTGATTCTTTAAACGTTGCGCTGAACAGGGCATCAGCAGTGCATAGCTGTGCGGGGTTTTGAACTCCGGACATATGACATGCGAGGCGGGCTCAGCGCACGCTCGACGCATCTGAATTTTCACGTCCGAACTGGCGAACTTGTTCACGCTCGAGCGATGTGGTTGGTTCGCCCGACTCCTCGAACGGTGACCCAGTAACTGTCTTATTTGTCGGTCGGTTGATCCGTCTGTCAGTACTTCCCAGTCAGGTAGCGCCATGCGCACCTGAAACCTCGTGGGCAATTTTTGATTAGTTGTAGGTGTTTGCGGGACTTACGGAGTTCAAGTGCACATCACTCTTACTTGAACAACTTTAAAGATAGATCCCGAGAAGGTCAGGGCGATTTTATCACTGTCGGCTCCAGGTAACCCAAAATCAGTAATTAGGTTGGGCAGAATGACGAACTAATTGAGTAAACTTCTCCAATATTTGGTTTGCCTAATAGAACCGCTTTGAATATCAAAACGCAATGGAGTGTTTGTCCGTATACATGAAGTGTGCCAAACACATCTAATAGCTGCACTCGTTTTCCCAGTCATCCTATTTCGTTCATCTTTGCCCGAGAAAATCCCAGCTGTAGTGATTGATTTTAGCTTCATGAAAGTTTTTTCGTTCGTGGCAACTGTTTAACGGGGACATTCCCGGGCCTCCAGAATAGAACAGCAGATAATTTCTGACGTAGAAAATGGACGATTAACTCCGCGAATAGAGAAGGCAGTAAAAATGTCCTATGCTATTTGTAGGATACGGGGGTGACGATAATAGTTGTGATTCTGAGTTCACGCGTTCTTGTCTCAATAACGCCAACACACAGCAAATTCTTGCATTGAAAGAGCGAGTCAATGATGAGAGGGGAACGACAAAAGTTGATCAGTGACAGCAAAACAACATGCATTTGAAGTGAGGGAATGATATAAACGACGTAGTCAGTAGGGGAGCAGTCGGGGAAATTACAGACTACAAAAGGACTGAGAATTTACTGTTGCAGAAAAGGACGATTAGATCGTCAGCGGTAGTATGGAAAAATGCAGAACAGCGGAAGGAATAGCATCTGTTGACTGAACGCGAGCATGTGTATCGGTAACGCAAGAGCTTGAGTTGAGCGGACAATTAAAAATGGGAAGGACAGACTGTTATTAGACTGAGGATCAAATAGGTCGTCAACGAACGGCTACCAGGTAGCAGTGGTGCGGTGATTTGATGCGCTGAAGCCCAGAAGGCAGGGGCTTTCGCCAGGGCGGGTTCGAACCCCATCTGTAGCCCCCTACTGCACCGAGCTGCTGGATATCGGTTAGTGACCAGCGAAATCAAGATACACAAAAGAACATAAAAAATGTAGCGGGCTTTAACACTAGGTCAGGTCAAAATATTATAACAAACAGACTAAACAGGATGCCATTGCTTAAGCAAACGTAGGACGTGGGATGGAAGAGCGAGATAAAACGCGTACGTAGGCGGTGTGCGTAGTCGGAAAGTTTGCGTCTAGTAGCCAGAATGCGGAGGCTGGATGGAAAGATGTGGTTAAAAGCGGGTTACTCATAAGTAGTTGATAAAAATGCAAGTTACACAACCGGGCCCGAGAGCGATCAACACCATCGACTCAGAATTGCTTGCAGACTATCACTTTAACCGGCTGATACACTATACCGTCCGGTCGGTTAGACCACATCGCGATAATGTGGACAAAACTATTCGTCAGGACACGGCACAGCTGTATTGTCGATTGAAGGCTGAAGCATAGGGATGGATAATTCAATTATCAAACCTTAATTAACGTTGGTTTCGTTGTCACAAGAGAATCCAACTTCGTGACCAACTTCCTTGCTTTGTGGTCCTTAGTTGAGTTTAGCTAGTTGGTGGAAACGTCGAGAGGGATATCGACGACCATTATTCAGGTTAGCAATGTTGGGCCAGTATCCCATTTGCGAAGATAGAGTACTGAATATCTGGAACAGTTCAAAACACATGAATACAATGTAAGTTTCACTATCTCAATGTTGGGACCGTGAAAGACGGTGCCCAGTAAACAATCTTCAAACAAGGAAACTACTTTGTCGAAAGTGGTCTCGTCACTGACAGTCGTCAGACTCAAACCACTCCGTACCTTTGGGCTCACATGATTCTTTGTGTGGAAGTAAAAAAAAATAAAAAAATCGTTCAGCTGTAGTACCCTTTCGGTGCCTAGCTGCCATGCCACCCGAAGGAAGCATGAGGGCTGGGATACTGCCAGGTTGCCCAAGCCTAGACAGGGGAAGTCGAGAGGCGGGGGTCGGTTCGAACTACGGACCTTCTGGTCAGTAGATTCGCACTCTAACCACTTGAGCCAAGTTAACCTGTATGTTCTTTGGGCCTTCAGTGAGGTTACTACGGTCGACTGCCTCGGTTCACGTTTCACCGATTTAGGTGTAATTCATTGGAACCAATGGATGACCATTTGCACCTGCAGCAATAATAGTAACTTTCTATCTTGTATCTCAAATGCAAAACTCGAGAGCAGAGTATCACATAAAGTAGCACAAAATTTCGCTTATACAAAACGAATATTTCCCGGCTCTTTATTGATTTCCTATCACGGGAAAGGACGCTTAGTCGGGTCCTCCGGTGAGAGGACAAAGCTTTGGTGTTGTTTTGGGGGAGAATAAAACGTACTGTTATCCACCACTGAGTCTAATGGTTGACTACTGGGGTCAATGATTAAGTGGTTTGAGGGCTCGCGGATAATTCGACCATGAAGGTTTGTTGCAAGCGCTCTACACTTAGGTCCCAGAACTTGGCAGTATCCAGCTTGTTCCTAATAAGTGGCATGACTGGTTGGACAGAGGGGTCGTTCTCCACTAATCAAAAAGAACTATTCTGAGTTATCCCTTAATGTAGGTTGACATACGATTGTTTGAGACAGAGACAAAATTGCATTTGAGAGATACAGTTCGCCTGATCTAGAAAGAACGCCTCTTAAAATAAAATGCTTCTGGGTGGTCTCTCAAAAATGCATTGACTTTCAGGACTCTGACAAGCTTAATCCTAAGCTCGGAAGACCAACCCGTTTTTCAGGCAAATGTTGACCATCTCATTCTTCTAGAAAAAATCCAACTCCATTCACGTGTGCGATTGAAGAAGGAAAATGAAACGATAACATTTTGTAACTTCTGATTTCTTTCCATCTCGAGAAGCTGACTAAAATGACAGTATTTTGAAGTTCACGCACGGCCTCCCAGGCCATCGATTTCAACTGAGAGTGGGGCAAGGGTGAAAAAAACAGATCAATTCTAAGTACAGTTTTTTCGGGCGAAATCGAATGTACAAAAGAAAGAAAAGACAAAAAACGCAAAAGCAGTACACGATGCATGAGAGAGTAATGAGCTTAGTGGCCGAAACTGAGTTTTAAACGTCATCGAACAAAGTTGACAGAAGAGTTGGACACAATCACCGATTTACGAACGAGTTAGAACCGTTCAAAATTCGACTGGATTGTTCATTAAGTGCCTGTTGCAGAAGCTCCACCTGTAACTCCCAAGCGCGCTTTTGCAGACTGAGTATTTCCAGTCGCATCGAATGCTCCCTGTTTAGGTGTTCCTGCAACTGCCTTTGAATTTCAGGTCCGCAATTCCACAGATAGGAAGGTTCACTCAAACCAGGGCTAGGAGCCGATAAACGGAATGGATTAGCTGACAGCAGTGGGTGACTGTTGATGGAGCTGGTTCCAGAAACCGCAGGGGAATTCTGCAGCCCGACCGTCGTTTGGAACCTTGTTGGAAACAATAGGGGATAGTGACAAAGTAAAAAGGTCATGCAGTAGCTTGAATGCAGTGCATATTCTAGTTAAAACTGTGTGACCTAATACAACAAACACAAGCAAACCAAACTGCTCTCAATCAGAAAAGTTCACCCAGAGGAAGGAAGTTTCCTTTCAGTTTAATCCTTCAACTTTAAGGCGTAAGATGAGACGTGATAAAGGAAGGGACACGCACGCTACTGGAGATGATGGTATTAGTAGGACTAGGCCACTTTCAGCCCATAGTCAATGTTTAGTAGAATCATTTAGACGAATTCAACTTATCCACACAACCTAACTGCCCTCTATACGGTCTATATGTGTGGATCGTCGGTGTACGAGGAAATACGGTGTCTTTGTTACACCCTCGCTCGTTACATCGGCTCTGGTTAGGGTGGTGTTTGGCCTCGTTTGACCGTGCCTGTTGGTTTAGACAAATCTAATAGTGTGCACTGGTGGTGCAAATGGATGACGTGAGATTCCAGCGGGGGGGGGGTGTGCGCATAAAGTGTTACGTCATCGGTGGTAAAACGGCTATTGTGACATGAAAATGAGTAGGACAGATTCATGGAAAAATTAAACAGTTTCAATATGATTACAAATTTCAGTCATTCGCGGGACACAAGAACCAGGAGTTGAAGGGAATGCGATATTTATGGTTCAGATAACTGGACTCAGTGGAAAGTCACCTGGTAGGTCACGCTGGTATGAGTACATTTTGGTTAGTCGCAATAATGCTGAAGCATTCGACCGGGAACTTTGGCATTTCGCTACAGTTTGAGAAGACAGGAACTCCTTTCAAGTGAAGCAGCCGAAACCGAACGAGATGGAAACTCTCTTAAACTAAACCAACCTAAGTAAACCAAACGAAGGTAAAGAAATTACGCTGCGGTTTTTCGAAGCCTATGGAAGCAATGTCATTAGAGGTATAAATCCGGCCACAAGTCGTCGAAGAGTTTACACCATTTCATAAGCGTCACTGATAGAATACTATAAAATATCGAAGTCCACTGAAATAGTCAATCCATGCTGAATACGCCTTGTGTAATAATATAATTGTGCCCCTAAATGTTTTAACACGAATTTATCGAGAGGCTCGACAGGAGAACGTTGTCCGAACCCAGGGCTCGTGGTAAAATGACCACCGATAACTATATTTTTAAAAAAGAGAGTGGTATTGCAACGAGAGTGAGTCGTACAATCGTTACAGCATATTTCAGGCACGGGTGTACCAAGATAGCACGTATTATGAGTTCCATTAGAGTGAGCCTGTCTGGTGACCTACGGACAACTGCTAGTAAACCCTTGTTTGACAGAATGGCACCAAGAAATTTCTATCAATGCGAGTTCCAAATAGAGACGATTTATTGATACTAGCCTCACCATCAATAAACATTCAAGTAAATACACTGAGTTCATGAGTAGTTAACAAAACGAATCAGATAATCTTGGAGGTTAGGTCTTCATTACTGCAAATTTATTTCCACAACTTGATGTGATCGGAGCACCTTAGACCGGGACGCTGAGTATTTGCGGACGAACCGTTGGTGTAGGTTAAAAAATGTGCGCCCGAAAACCAATCCCTGTAGAACAATGCCGTCAACAGCCAACTGCTTCGATAAGACGACCTTCACCTAAGGAAACTCACGTCCAACAAATTCAGGCGGCCCTTGGCGGGATCCCCAAATTGGCAGTGCCTTCCAACCTTAGAATTTAAGTTCTACAAACACAAAACGGATCATCTCACACCCCACTCTAGCCGAGCCGCGTCTTACCACAGTGATTGCAAGGTCATGGCACTCAACTATAGTACCAGTTATTTGAAATGCTTCTGTTTTCCCGCGCACCTGAGGGAATTCGGCCACAGTGTAGGGAGAGGTTGAAATCTCACTCCTCAACCACGTTGTACGGAATACGAAACACTGTGCTGGTTGGATCGTTGGACTCAGACATAAACGTCTAGAACACATACAAGTCCCTGTGGCGGTCTGAAGGAATTGCGGTTCGTTACCGTGAAAGATAGTTCAATTAACCGAACTATTATCCTGGAAACATCACAAAAGTAACAGAGGTGTATTGCTCCAGGAAGGCTGACCGCACTTAGATTTGGACTATCCCGTTACAAGGCTCTGATTTACTTCATGTTGGCCAACCTGTCAGTTTTCGTGACGAACGTGGTGTCGTAACTTATAGGGGGTCAGTGTTGTTCCACACACGTCCGCCACACATATTTTACGAAGTGCATTAGTTGCTTAACTCTGGAATCAAGCCCCACTCCTTAAGTAACTGCCATTTGACTGTCTTCACAAACCTATGTACTTTTTGTCTAGTTTCTGGTGGCTCAAGTAGGTTTAGTTATTTTTACTTGACCAATACAGCCCCCCCAAAAGGAATTGCTCGTGGGACCTGGTCAAGGCGGTCCTATCCGGAGGGATTGACCAACCCTCCTGGGTTCACATGACAACAAGATCTAACCTTAACCCGGATATTCAGTTTTTACATGTTCTGTGATATGGTACTATATATTTAACATGTGATAGACTTGCCCGCAGAATCTCATTAACCGAAGTAGATATTCGGTGACTTTTCTCGTGGTGCTAAAATTGCCATATTTTTTTACTAGCTGTTCGCTGTTTCACTCGCCTTTAAGCTGTTTGACTAGCCGTCCTCAGATTTATCTTCCGAGAAAAAAGCATTATCTGCGACAAAGTTGTAGACCTCGATTCTGTGACAGAGCAGTGTCAACAGTCGACACAGTCCTCTGTTAGAACACAGTCCAACAATAGGATAATTACAACCCATCCAGTCGTTATGTATCCCAATGAACTGCTCAGTCAGCAGTTGAAACCGGTTGAACCAAGACGAACATGTCAGCATCTTGGCGTTTTCCCACATTTACACTATCAGAATAACCGATCTTAATATATCTTGAAGAGCCGGCTTGACGACCAAACTTAAGTGCGATTACTAGCTCACGATGGAGCATGATAAGTCAGGATATGCTTCCAGTAAAGCTTTACAAAAAAAATCACATTTTGCATAGCTTTCGGCGGTAAAATAATCCGCTCTACGTTTAACAATCAGGTTCAAGACGCGCATGACCTACAAAAACACCTTCAGAAAACAGTAAGTGGAAATTTTCGCGACTCCATTGATTTTCGACGACACTGTAATCCATACATTAATATCTTCAATAATGACATGCGTGCTTCACTTGCCTCCTCCAATTAAACTGTTTGGAGCCTGTTCCACAAAAGTACACTCCAAGGACAAATATACGGCATCCGAATCTACCTCTTCGCTTATTAACATCAAAACCGCCTCAGTACATTTACCACCTTTTTGGCATCATGATCCTCATATCTGGTTCACTCAAGTTCAGGCCCGATTTGCGCTCCTAAGTATTATGATGTATTGGCCGTTCTTTCACCAGAGGTCGTTTCGAACTTGCGCGTTATTGTTACTGTGCCTGATGCTACTCACCCTTTCACTTAACTTCGGTGTACATTAATCAGCCGCACCAGCATTTCCGCGCACAAACGGTTAGAGCAGCTCATTAGCAGTGAAACACTAGACGGTTCCACTTCCTCGCAATTTTCGCGCGTCTATATAGCATCTTCGGTGATCGTGAATTAGACGACATCTTGTCCAAACAGCTTTCCCTTAAGCGCTTACCCAGCCATGTGCAATCTGTCCTCTTGTCCAATGCCGATAATATTCCACTACCACAACTTGCAAGCATAGCCGAGAAAATTCACGAGATTCAGCCAAGTTCAGTCGACCTCGAGGCGTCAACCATGAATTCCACGTTGTCTGCTCAGTTGGATGCTTTAGACAAACAGATAGCCGCCATCTGTTTCAGTCGTCCAGTTTTTCGGCGATTTCTGCACCGGTGCCATAACTCCAGCACCAGGTTCAAATCGCCTAATCATCAATCATCATTTTGATGGTATCACAGTACGTTTGGACGTTTTGTTCGTAAGTATGCCAAACCTTGCTTATTTTGCCCACCAGAACGTTTTCCAATGCCACCTTTGGGAAACTGCCCGGCCGGACAATAGAGGTGAGTACGGTCTACGGCCCTCTGCACAACCGACTCACCATACTGGACAAAACTTCCAGTTACCGGTTCCTTGTTGATATTGGCACTGATGTAAGCGTTTTCCCTGAAACCTTTTTCCATTCTACTCCACCACCATCCGCCTTTAGTCTGGCCGCAGCTAACGGCACTCATATCAAAATCTACGGTCAACAGGAGTTACGCCTCAACCTAGATTTACGCCGCGATTTTCCATGGGTTCTCCTCCTTCCAGATGTTCATCAACCCATCCTGGGAGCTGATTTTCTGATCCACTTCAATTTATGTGTAGACCTTAGACGTCAACGTCTATTAGATTCCACTACACACCTATTGGTCGCAGGCCACTCAACTGTCCCTCCATCTATTTGTCGGGCCACTCCACCATGCCACAGCGATTCCCCGTACCACGACCTACTACGTTAGTTCCGAGAGCTGGTGAAACCGAATTTCTATCAGTCGGATCCACAGCACACCACCATGCATCATATTGCCACTAAAGGAGCTCCTGTGTTTGCACGTCCAAGACACTTGCATCCTGGGATTAAAGGTTCTAAAGATGAGTTCCAACATATGCCACAGTTGGGGATTATTTGTCTATGGAATAGCACTTGGGCTTCCCCACTTCATATGGCATCGAACAAATCCGCAACAGAGTGGCGACCTTGTGGTGACTATCATGCGCTGAACAATGCTACCACTCCGGACCGATGCCCAATTCCACATCTCCATGATTTTTTTCGAGAATTTGCGTGGCTGTGTCATATATTCTCATTTGACGTTCTTCGTGCTTACTACCTGTTTGTCTTGTCAATGTTGAAAAATCATTCAGCACACCCGTTCCTTAGTCAACATTTTGGCTTCCCCCAATTCGATCATATCCACCTTTACGCCGTTGGCCCTCTAAACCCTTCCAAAGGCTACCACCATATTCTTACTTGCGTCGACCGTCTTACCCGCTGGCCATTATATTCAGAACATTTCAACAGAAACTATCACCCGTGCTTTCGTCCAGCATTGGATTTCAACGTTTGGTTTCTCATACATTACAACTGTTGGAGGGTCTCGGTTTGAGCCTTCTCATTTTAATACAGCTCCTAGGATGCAAACATATTCGCACAACGGTATATCACCCACATGCAAACGGTCTTGTCAAACGTTTTAATCGACACTAAAGAGCAAACCATAACCCCACCATTTGGTCAGACAGACCTACTGCCGTTGATTTTGCTTCACCTATGCACCAGGCTTCGATCTAGCATGGGTTGCTCACCGGCAGAACTAGCGTTTGGTACTACAATACACATACCCGGTCAATTTTTCCGGTCTCCTTGTACCTTCAGTGATCCGGTTACGAACTAAACTTTCGAAGCTCCGGTATCATTCCCCACCAGTGTCTAAGACGTCGTGCTACCTTCCTCCAGACCTGTCCTTCTGCACCCATGATTTCGTCCGGTTGAACGGGATAAGCAACCATTCCAACCTCCATACAATGGCCCTTACTTAAGCATTCCTCGTAAGGCCAAACACTTCACCATCCATCTGAACGACAAAGCTGACGAAGTCAGTATCGACCGCCTCAAACCGGCTTACAAGGATGAATTCGAAAGCAACCCTCGGGACAGAGAAGCCTCATCGGACACCATGCCAAGTAAATCAACGGCTAGTAGAGCAAAAAAACAACGCATCACCCGTTTGGGTCGTCAAGTCCACTAACCTGTGCGATACATCGCACAGGTTAGAATCCTGAATCCTTTCCCCATAGGGGAAGAGTATTTGCTTTGCTTGATTTAATTTTCAACCGTTTCGCTTAGCTTGATCAGTAAAGTACACTTAACATTTTCCATCAATTTTGTTTACGCTGCTACCACCTGCATCACGTGCCATACGTACGGCCTTGGTCAACATCAGGTCAAGTTGTTTTTATATAGCTGTCAAATGGGAATGGCCGTATGTAATTGCCCATAGTACGCTACGTACTACAAATACATCTGCAACTCGATGTGGCTGACACTCGCGCGTACACACGGCAAAGGACTCAACAGTTCCACGGACAATCAAGGGACCTCACTCAGTGCACATAGTGCAACAATACACACTTTTCCCAAGCTAAGTTCCATACACAAAACAGACCTGTGTCTAACAGTCATCTTGTTCTCTCTGCGTCACCACAGGCTAACGTGGAGAAAACTTCGCATATGACCCTGTGTTATCTTGCTGAGAACATCCACATCAGCACTAATAGGTTCTCTTCTCCACTACCCAGGCAGGTACGGAGGAAAGCAGAGTAGGCTTAGGAAAGAGAAGTCCATGAAGAGCATGAGCTGACGCGAGCACTCAAATTGGAAGTCAAACGCATCAATATTTATGTCAATGTGGCTCTCGCCAACTACAGCTTCCGTGAAATGTAGCCGGTATTGAAACGGGCTATGTGGTGGAGGATCAAAGTTTCGCTTTTTTTAGCCGTGACCTTGACCGAAAATTCGTAGGCTCCCAAACCTACCGGCAGGAATTACCGCCAGCAATGAGTGCGCTGTCATGGACAGCATAACACCAGAAAAGGGTATGGGAAAATGGGACAAGTAAAGCCAGACAAATCATGTGGTCGTGATCATTTCTCGCCCTTGGTGCTCAAAAAGTGGGTTCACATCCTCAGTGAACCACTACCTCTTACGTCTTCTGGGTGTCTTTCCGGTGAAGAAATTCCTTGCTGTTGAAGAGTACGCAAGACAACACCAATACAGAAGAAAAAGACGACAAATAGAGAGCCAAATGCCTCTACCTGTGTTCTTCTCAAACTTCTTGAACGAGTTCGCCTATTCGGATGCAAGGTACCCTATTGGCCAAGACAGTAGACAAAGTAGCGTACCGTCACTCTCGCTCTACAGCAGACGCTGTTGTGCACCTAGTTCATTCATTCTGTCCTGCACACTAAGTTAATATTGTACACCATTTGCTCACTAACTTTGGTAGTGTTGACAGAGGGTAGTTGCTCCAGCTTTTCACTGAGGCAAGAGGTGAACAGAGACTGGCCAAGCTAATTGAAGACTACTTTACAAAATGCACAATTCACAAGTGTGGGTGCCCACTTCTCTTCTGTGTGACGAACTAACAACGGTGTCCCCAGGTGCCATTCTTCCCCCTTTTCTTCTTGTAAGTATGGAATAGGCTCATCCCCGATTTTCTCATCCAGTGAAAATACGTTGATAATGGTGATCGACTGTATGCCTGGATCAAATGTGTAGCCGTAAACTACGCTGAATGAGGTGGCTGGTCAAATGAGCGCTCTCCTACCCTCAATGTCTGGAAATGTCAAGACAATCTTCTCCTTCATTTCCAGTCAACGTTCAATGGCCTGCTCGGCAGCTTTCAACCTCCCACTGTTTTCAGCGTTCCCCGCCTCAAAACGTCTTTTGTGAAGTACCTGAGTGTGACCCATCCAAGTAACATTGGTTGGTCCCTTACATCCAACCAGCCTTTGGCAGAGTTCTACTTGTAGCTTTTTGTGCTATATTTCTGAGAAACGCGTTCCGTCACCCACAGTCCTATTCATAGGTTTGTTAGTGCTTGCATTTTCTGCCGTTGGATTTATTGTTCTCCTGCCCTCTTCCCGAGGGTAATAGAAGAAGCTTATTGTCTTACGGTCACATCACTAAAACACCTTTCTAGGTGCAGTGGAGTCTTAAGGAATATCTAGGCTGACTTGGCAGAAGGCGAGCATATTGGTGCTTGTTCAAATTTTACTCAACCAACTCTTTCCGATGTGTTTTGCCTTCTACCAGTCAATCTGTAAAGCTAAGTCTACCTGATGCACTCGGTCCAAGTACAAACTCTTACCCGTAATTCTATGGTCCCCTGAATAACTCCTTTTCTAGTGAGTCCTACTGCCTTGCGTCCTAGTCTCGCGTTTCGTCCACCTGTGTAGAGTTCACAGTTCGCTAATTGATATTCTGCTCAATAGATGCGGCCGGTTTGCACAGCCACATTGGAATTGCTGGCTCAGGCTGCATTACAATACAGAACCACAGTCATCCGCAGACGGTTCTCTTTTACCTTGACTGGTGCTGGTGAGCTTAAAGTTTCGACACTCAGAAAACTTCACGGCGACGTGCCGACGTGATAGAAACCTGTACTATTCCAATCCCATGGGAGGATAGCTTGTCCATGGGGACAATAACTAATAGACACTGATTACGCGAATGACAGTGGCCTCCTCAGTTCCTCGCCCTCCCAAACGCAGTGTTAGGTCTTCAAGGGGAAATTGGGTTTCTACAGAATGTGCTTTCTTCAAGGTAAGAGTCATGGTCGGCATCGGATTAGGAGTACCCGGCTGCATACACGACAGGTGATCTGCTCGAGGCAACCGACCTGAGAAGTGTTTTATTTCTTTACTAAGGCCGCACTGGCAATACGCTGCAAAATATGTGCAGGAAGCTCCGCGTTGGCGAAACCTCATTGAGTATGGCGTTGGAAAGAAGTGAGGTTGTCGATAAACAGAGGACTTTCTCGTCAGGGTTCAGGAACTCGGTCTCTTTGCAGAGGACTACAGGCACTCGCTTTTCGGCCACTGCCGCGTCCACCAGCTGGTCTCTACCAAATGAATCGGATAAGCAATAATTAAAAAAGTATTTGACAATGGGTAAAATACATATCAAACAACCGATTTACAGCCTTAGCTAGTTTGACAGGCTCAACATTTTCGACTCTCTAGTTATGTTTCTGCTTTTGAAATGCGCCGCGTTGGTTAGGCCATGCATTGCACACGTCAAACCATCGTTTGCCGAAGGGAGTGCTGTTTTCCGTGCCCAATTCAGAGTGGTGGAAGCAGAGAGGTGGCCAACCGATGACCTGGCGGAGGGGTATGAAGGAGATTACGAAAAGTCTGGATGCTGTCCGTGCCACTCGTCTTCCAAGATGGGGACAGTGTAATTTCCACTACGCCTGGTGGGAGACGCTGCAGAATATGGCTGCTAATCGATGTCAATGGCGTTCTTGTTGTCAGTTTCTATCCAGATTGCCTGAATGAGTGTATGGAGGTGCAGGCACCTCGGGATGATTGTTGTAGGCTGGCACTAAGCCCCTTTCCCGTCCACTTTTATTCTTTTCTTCAAAGTAAGGCTTTCGAATAAATCATGGTTGTACGGCAGCGAAGCATGAGTGTTGAACAATGACGTCATGCTGTCGATGATGACGATGAGGATGATTCTGAAATGCGGTCGGGCACGACTGTTATCCAGTGCTCTTCAGCGATTAATCACGGCAAGCCTTTGAGTGTGAGGCTGTGCTCTTAGTGGTGAGGCGAAAGCACCGCGTATAGTACCTTAGGAAAACCCCAACTACATGGCTTCCTGATGAATGAAATGAGCCATAAGTTAACTTCAACTCTGTGAGACTGTCTCTTCGTATAACTCTTGGAATCTCACGTAGACACATCGTTTTACTTTTAGGTTGAATAGGCAGTTCATTTGATTCGTATGGGGTGGTTGTTACGACTGACCTTAGGAGGGAGTAAACCACTACACATATGGCAGAATTCAAGTCACCCTTTGGACCCCAATAAAGTGCCCCGAAATGGCCTGTTGCAGCGTAGCTTCTGCTGAGGAAATCCTTTGCGCTGCCTTCTTGTGGAGGGGCGGGGGTGTTTACACTAAAGCAAAAGGGCGAAAGAGGGTGTCCCGTGCTATAACATTGCTGAAGGTCCATTGTTCATTCGTCTAGGATAGTCGGGCAAACTCTCACCTTAAACCGACGAGGCTGAATATGTAGAAACGATCCCGGGGCGCATGAGATCGACTATAGTTCAACTGCCAAGAAAATGACTTTACTTGACAGTTCTCATGATGCTGCCTTGCAGCTCGCACTTGATCGTGCAAAGGTTAGAGGCACCCTCGAACGAAATCCGGGTAATGCTGGGAACGTAACCCATTACAACTCTCCAATAAACTTCATGACATATCTCTTATCAAATATCCTTCTTATGCTACGGCATCACTGGTAAGCCACATAACTTCGACTGTCTCAGTGGCAGAGGACCAGAAAGCAAGCTTGGAAACTCAATCTTAAGAATTGGATGTTGGAATGGATATTGTGAGTCAGGCGATTATCATGCGTGCCCTTCACGGCAGGCGAAATAAACTGTTCATTCAAAGTCCGAATGCTTGGAAAATGTTCTCGTCAAATTCAGGTTCCTGGAACAGACAGCTGTTCTATCAATGAGGTGTATGGTGAACTCTCCAAAAGCTTCCCTACAAAAAGTGTTGTTCCACAAGGATGCCCACTCTCTTCATTCTTGTCAAACTTCATCATTGATGAAATAATGAGGCAAACGCTGGAAGGTATTCAAAACCCTGGTGTTCAAATTGTTGCTGGTGAGAGCCTTGTCGATCTGGAGTACGCAGACGACATCGCCCTCATCTTTGAAGACCAAAGCGAAGCACAAGCCCTGCTGAATAGACTGATCACCATCATACCATCTTTTGGCATGCGCCCTGCACCTTGAAAGTGCAAAATCATGCTTCAGAACGTGCAGTCTTCGAACATATCCCTTACAATTTAGGGGGAACCACTGGAGATTGTGGAAAATTTTACATACCTCCGTAGTTGTACTAGCTCTGACGGAAATGTGTCTGATGAAGTCAGTGCAAGAATCTCAAAAGTTCGAAGCACGTTTGCTAATTTGCGTCACTTGTGGCGTCAAAAAGGCACATCACTAGATCTTAAGGATCGCATGTACCAGGCTACAATAAGGGCTGCGTTGTTGTATGGGTGCGAGACGTGGCCTCTGTGGACAGATGGTGTGAGGCGTCTTCAGTTTTTTTTACCACCGATACTTCAGAAGCGTTGCTGGTTTTGGATGGCGTCAGCGCGTTAGTAACGAGGTTATTAGAAAACGGGTATTTGATTGTGCAGCAGGTACTTCAATCAGGGAAAACATCCAGCACCACCGACTACGATGACTCGGTCATGTGCTACGCATGCCGAAACACCGTCTACCGAGACGAGTGGTGCTCTCCTTGCCTACTTCGGAATGGCGCAAACCGCGAGGTGGACAACGTAAGACTTGGCAGATGGGCGTGAAAGAGATCACCAAGAGTTTGGGTGTTGTTGGTGTTCTATGCCTTCCAGGATGGGGTCACCGTGACCCCACCTATGCTTGGCTGGAGACGTTGCAAGAAAAGGCGGCTAATCGATGTCAATGGCGTTCGTGTTGTCAGTTTCTTTCCAGATTGTCTGATTGAGCGCTTGGAGGTGTAGGCACCTCAGGATGCTTCAAATAGGCCAGCACTAGGTCCCCTCCCTCACCCACGTTTTCCCTTCTTTTCACTCTAGGGCTTTAAATATTATTAGACGAACTTTATGGTTGTACGGCAGTGAAGCATCAGTGTCAACACTGATGTTGCTGTCTTTGATGATGAGTTCCGCAAGAGGTCAGTATGAGGTAACCTATGCACTTAATAACCAGGCTCAAAATGCACTACCTTCATTCGAGCCGATTAATTCTGAAGTGCTCGGTGACGTCAATGTATAATGGTCACGTATAGTAGGTCCGACTAAGGATGCTGCTACTAGCCACCGGAGTACTACAACACTGAGAAACGGAGTGGATCTCAGAGTGCAGCATGCGGTCGTCAAACCAAGGAGGCGAGATTGTCAAACACGCCAAACTATCACACTCTACCTCGCCAAGCAACCTGCTCGGCCACGGCCGACCGAAGTCGCTACTGGGCCAAAATGGCGACCAGTACGGGAACTACATCAAATGTCGGTGAATATACGAAGCTATTTTGCTTTCTGTAACAAGCTTCCGGGAGGTGACCATCATCCCAGTCCACTCTACATGTTGCATTCCCGACACAGGCGGAAGCTTTATCGATGAACGAATCATTTTGAACAATTCCTCCATTGCATACACCCCATGCTTCTTCACTCATCATTGAGTTCCCTAGTTCGCTGTACGACCCTGACTGTGGCCATCCAGTGAAAGAACAAATTAAGCCGTTCATAGGCTGAAAAACCGTAAGGCCTTTGGTGAAGGTGGCATCCCTGCAGACATACAAGGCATGCACTATCGCTCTCCTCGTTCCATCAGCTTAACTGTTCAGTCTACTTGCCCAGTTTCCGTCATCTCTGCAAACGGTATACTGCGTACTAGAAACACGCGTATAGAGCCCTATAGTGATGAGATATCGGTTAGTTCGGATGAACTTTGACCACCCCTGTTTTACATTCCAAGTAGTCCATGTACTTAAAGACCCGAAATTTCCAGGGAACCAAGTGTGCTGCTATTGGTTAAGCACAGCCTAGCAATGTAATAGCAAACAATAACGGATTTGAAGTGAAATTTGACTAAACACTGATGAAGCTGACTTGTCCAAGACTACGGAGAATTCAGTATTTGAATTGGGTTATTGGTCATTCACTGCTTACTCTCTGCTTGTCCTCATTGAGTCCATATCCCGGCCACAAGCGGGGTTGTCAGTACCTCCTTCAACAGCACTTTGGGATGTTCGATCGCGATTGGACGCAGGATCCACGCAGTTCGCCAGGACCATTGGCTCGCATTTAACCGAAGCTTGAGTTGTGTCATCAGGTGTCAGGGTACCGTCCTGGTTAAATGTCGTATTGGTTGAGTGAGAAGGGCCAGAAGTTGGAAAACTGTAGGAACCAAACTGCGATTGAGCCCAAGCATTGGCATAGCGAAGTTTAATTAGGGGACTGTGTTGCGCCAGGAATTCGACAATGGTTGAGTTTGTCTCATTCCAATCTAATTCCGGAGTCACATGTCCCGCACGGATCTTGCGTTTCGTTGTAGAAACTAAATTCTCCCATTTCTTTTTTACCTAAACGAAAGAGGTGAAAATAATTCGTGAACTCATCACTGGAGCACTGTATTTCGGACACTCTTTGGAGCGAAACTGGGAATTGGGCACAAATGGCCCAGTTTTCACAACCAATTACAGTCAGTCATATTTACAAGCGGATCAAGATTAAATACCGAATTAGTCGGTATCTGACTAAAGCAATGTTTTAATCTCGACAAATACACTCATTTGCATATCAATTTGGTTTTGACGGGAGACTCAACTGGAACCTAGCTGAATCTATCGTTTGTGAGTAGTGTACTACGTCTACACAATGTTTTAATGTTATTCCCCAGTGGTACACGCCGGTCGACCGGGGTATGGGAAACAGCCTGAAGCCAGTGGTCAAAGGATCACGCACACCTCGTGGGCCCCAATAAGAGCGGATGCGACCATACGACTGAGTTTTTCGGGATCCAACCACATCTTTACTATAACCACCTTTATTATTCCTGATAGTCAGCTCTCTCTGAGAACACAGAAGTGAATTACCGCTGGACTGGATAATCATAGACAAAATACTGCAAAAGATGGGAGTGCGAGAACCCGTAAAACAGAGCCATAAAAAGTCATATAGACAGAATGCGAGAAGCAAGATTTCCCCAGTAGGCCGACCAGATGGTCCAGACACGCTAGTTATTGACTATGACGCATTTCAGTAGCGGAAAGTCTCTAACAACCGATGAGAGATATCGAGTGATCATCGTTCTGGTGAACATCTGTCAGTCATGTCGGTTAGTGAAGTGAATGCTTTCATCGGCCTCTTACTTCTGACCGGCTCCCACTGTAGGATGACGCAACTCCTCAAGTACAAGGACTATGGTTCTCCATGCGCGGCGACCGGTGGCAAGGTCTGCACTCATCATACTCGACGAACACCGTAAACTGTCCGAAGTCCCAAACAATATATGTCGGATTTGACTGCAGCAAGCCGTACCAAACTGGTCTTCAAAACGACGGTGATCTACTGAACGGCAGCGACTGGTTGGACAACGCCGATGAACTCAGGCGGAGGTTTGCCATCGACTTGTATGCATCTAAACGCTTAGGACCTTCACAAGGCAATAATTGAAGGGGACAACCTTGATCACCCAGTACTGCCATAGTTTCTGATGAGTGAGAGTCAAAAAAAGATGTCAAATCGAGAAATAAATGATCACCGTTGGGCGTTCTAAAGAGTGATGACCATGAAGCATCTATCTCAAAGTGGGGATATTTTCAATCTATCCTGGGCCAAGACATTTATCTATCGCAGTAACCGATCAACCTGCGGAATGTCAGGGAGCATCTTGGCTACGGCCACCAGACTGGTGTTACGATAGTTTTCGCACGATGTCCTTGCCCGCCTCCCGAAGATTGGGATCATGGCCGAACGGCTGCATTCTACCGGTGTTCTGCTTTTGTTCCAAAGTTTCTAGTACGGTCGCCAGTCTGCTCACCAAGTTTCACCACCTTCTTCAAGAAGTACTAGGCACAAATCAAGCAAATCGAGTGCCTTGTCGCACCGAGAGAATGAGGGCTTGCGCTGAATTTCTGTTGCTGATGGGAAACGAGTCTGGTGACAACTTTCCATCCAGGTTTACTAAGCGTTTCCAGGGTGATTCGAAGACGTCTAGCGGCATTGCTCTTCGAAGTGGTCAACTCATCTTCTGAGTCGACAATTCTGCAAATAATTGATGTTCTATCTTTCCCAATAATCGTTTCGCTGGCTCTCATCCTCCGACCAATTGCTCAAATCAGCTGAAATAAGGCACAGTTGTCTCCCGAAGCAAAAACCTTTTTATCATCTTGTACTTCGCAGTACACCCACGTTGTCTGCCATTCTTCTTCCCGATTATGCGGTGTGAGGGTTCTCCGTGCGTTATCTCAGTCTCTTGTTGTTGGTACGCTGTCTCTAGAAAGAGCTGTAACAGATGTGTATCTTGACAATATCTGGAGTTCTATTTGAATGGCTTGGGCAGGCAGTCCTAAAAGTTGGGAACACAGCATCTTCCAGGAGCCAACAAAAGAGATCAGTCTTTGCCGTAATCATCCCGCTCAACAGGGGATTCTCTCGTTCAGAATCTCCAGAGTGGCTAAACCTTTGCCGTCATGCAGCACTCACTGAAGTTATGACACAGAGCAAACCTGTCGTCACGATCCTGTATAAGTGAGTTCATTCCTCAGATCGGTTGTCAAGGCGGTTAACTATCCACCCACCAACAGTACATTTTCAGCCTTTTGCTGCTGCCTCCACCCAAGGTTATGCTTCGGTGGTTGTACATGGGAGGTGATTGATCTTCATTTAATTACTATCGAAATCTGTAGCTATTTTGGATAATCATCATCATGAGCCCTAATGCACTGGTTCAAATAATGACACTCAGCTCTCATACAACCAAAAAAGAAGGCCCACTTGGATATTCAAAGGAGTGAAAAGTGGTGATTGAATGCCAAAAGTCTTACGTCCTCTGGGTAAGTGGCTAAAGTATTGAAAGGCATCTTAGAAAAAACACCTTAGAAGAGTACAGGAATAAAAACGTTTCAAAAGTGTGTTGAAGTGATGCCAGGATTCGCTCGCTAGGATTAGTACAGTATCTTTAGCGAACATCATCAAACACAAGGCGACATACAGCATATAAATAGAAAGTCGGCTATGTGCGCTACTGGGATCCGTTATGTGCCACACACTGAAGGCTTTCACGCATGGTATAACAAGTAGATAAACTCCAACCAGGAATTAGCGAAGGGTTACTGATAGAAATTCGAGGACTGTGGCTACCTGATGAGGCCCAGGAAAGCAAAACCATTAGTGGGTTGTTGGTGGAGTTTCAACCAACCCTATGAATGGTGTTTTACGCCAAGAGCACAACCTGTAAACTGTTTTGCTATTTCACCGTCATTAGCCAGTAGGTCTCATGTGATAAACACGTGAAACCTAGCGACGGCGCATCGCATACAACTGAACATAAGCATGGAAACCCATTTCGCCAACTTCACGTCATGTCGTTTCCGAACTCCCTGCGTCATTTGGTGCTTTTGTCGCACATCTCTGCGTACTGCTCCAGATATTCTAAGCTCAGTTTCTTCGCATACTGCTTTTAAGCCCCGTTTTTTTAATCTGCTCATTTTTTAATACTTCCAGCATCACTGGCGGTGAGATTTGGAAATATCCATCTGGATGTATTCCTGAAAGTAAAGCCAATGTATACTAAGAAATTCCCGAAACATTGCACAGCTGTTTCATGCTCACTGGAAATCAACAGTGTGCAGTTCACGAATCCCCATGGAGATACGAACCCGCGACCTCCCGGCTAGTAGTCAGAGAGTGAATCGTTAGGCCACGAACGGCTCATCAATGGCGTGAGTAACTCGCACCTAGACAGGACGTAGCGTTACTCACCCTTCAATCACGCAATTCACATCACGTGGTCACGTGTTAACTGGCTCCTTGAGTGACAACATTCCAGGTGGGAGGTTCACGTAACTTGTGAATCATTCGTTTCTAGACT
>SJOL01003976.1:98434-112604 GCA_004794785.1 Opisthorchis felineus | reverse complement strand
GGGGGGGGGGGGGGGGGGGGAGATGGCTCTGGTTAGAGTGCGAAGTTACTGACCAGAAGGTCCGTGGTTCGAACACGTCTGCCCCTCGACTTCCCATGTCTAGGCTTGGGCAAGATGGCAGTATCCCAGCCCTCGTGCTTCCTTTGAGTGGCATGGCAGCTAGGCACAAAAATGGTGTTACAGCTGAACGATTATCTTTTACAGTACTTCGATAGTGGGAGCAGATTTCACCCTGAAATTGAAGCCAATATATGCCAAAAAGTGTGGGAGCATTGTGCAGCTGTCTCATTCCTGTTGAAAGTCATCAGCATTGCGCATCTCACGCATCTTGAGAGCTGAGCAGGTGGCGAGTGTGCTGTAATAGGATATCAATGCACGCATTAAAGAAATGCGAGTAAGACTTGCCAACCTGGGTTGCTTGTGGCACCAAAGGCGAATTTCAGCTAGAGACAAACGGTCATGTTTATGAGGTAACCATTAGAGCTCCTAATTTGTAGTTGTGAAACTTGGTATCTTTGATATGAAGAACTCAATGACCTCCCTCGAGGTTTCATCATCGACAGTCTTGTAATATGGCAGAAATAAACTAGCTGCATCGTGCACGCAACAGAGTAGTGTTTGATAATGAACCAGTCGATGGAGAAGCAGATGAACGTATTATGTCAAGGTGCTTCGGACATGTATTAGACAAGCCTAACCAGTTTTCAGCTACCTTCATTCCACACGCTTGCTGGCGGGACAGTTTATGACATATGTTGAAAACCAGATACCGTGAAACATTCGTGTCTTCTTGTTCACAGCGACTTATTGGGAGATGATGCCCACGCGTCTTTGTTTTATTGCCGCGTGTAAGTGTGGTCGCTTTGCTTGTAACAGCTTCCTCTAAACTATACGAGGCTTTTGGCACTGAGTTCCAACCCTTTCTCTTACTTCCAGTCTTTATTAGGAAGGTAGTCCATCTTGGTTGTAAGGCAGTTAAGCACCAGTATTTACTATTGATGTGTTGCTCTCAACGATGATTCTGAAATTTTGTCACCATCATCATTAGAGGAGAGACAGATATATCTGTGTTGACACTAATGCTTCACTGCCACACAACCACAAAGCGAAGATAATTATAATTAACGCCTTTAAGTGAAAAGAGAAAACAATGGATGAGGGAAGGACCTGGTGCTGAGCTACCACAAGCACCCTGAGTTAGGTACACTCCCAAACGCTTAATCAGATAATCTGGAAAGGAACTGAGAGCAAGGAGGTGATCGATAAGTCGATTAACCGCCGTTCCTTGCAACATCTCCAGTCACAAGCAAAGGGGGTCACGGGGACCACTCAACGGAGAGCAGACCACACCAACATCACCCAAACACTTCGCAATCTCTTTCACATGCTTCTGCTATGTTACACGTTGACCACCTCAGTTTGCGCCATTCTGAGGGAGACGGATATCAGAACGCGTCTCGGTACACAACGTTTAAGCAGGTGTAACACATGACCGAACCGTCGCACTTGATGGTGGTAGATGGTGTCCGTGACCGAAGTAACTGCTGCGAAACCAAATAACCGTCTGCTAATTGTTAATAGAGATTTCGTCCTGTAAGTGAAGCTAATCTACGCTGAAAAATCGAGAAGCACTGTACAGCTGTTTGACCTTTGTTGGAAATCAACAGCAGTGTGTATGGTACGGGACTAACCGGAACTGTATGAACACAAGGTTTGGAGTTGACCAGATTACCCTTTGGTGCTGTTCAAAAGGCACCTACTGTGCGCAGCTATTTGAGGAGTCAGAAAATTATGCCTCACCCGTGCGTCCTCCTGTCAGGCCAGCCCTCCTGCCGCCAAGTAGGTTAAACTGTTGAGCCAGAGGCTAGGGAAAAAACAAAACACTGCATTCTCCCACTGCCGTGTAGGTCAGACTTTTGAGTCAAAGCCTCAAGCTGGGGTACGTCAACCAAACGCCCTTATTCAGTCTGGGCAACTGGGAAGTGTCATTCGCTCTCACAAGCCTTCGTTCACTGACTCCGTCCAACATGTCCCTCACGTCCTTCTAAGTCATTTAGCTGTCAAGTGCCAAATCGTTGCTCCGTATTTAAGATTTTTCTCAGTAAAATAAATCAAAATGAAACCTTACTAACTTCAAGGGATCTCTTCCCCTTCACCACTCTCAACGTCCGTACTACAACAGGTAGCTCTTGCTCAGATCTTGTCACTCTTTCGATCGATCTATGTTGTCTCCAAACACATATATAAGACCCCAGTACAGTCACTGATCTCAAGCCTCTCAGGGCGAACCCAGATGTCCCTCACTTCACTATTCGGGTGTCTGGTGATCCTGGTGCAATGGCTCGTGGTATCTACTGCGTGGGAATTGCGCTTGGCCCCAGGAATGAACTTGCCTTACTGGACTGGATTCCAGGAAACAGTCGTCTTTACACTGTTAGGTTGACTGGTTCAATCAAGATCAGTGCATCCCGACGTGGTAAACGGTGTTTGTTTGTTGAGTGAACATGCTTTCCGACTGCCGGCAGCTATGAGGCTGAGAAAGACAGCTTCTATAGAGATTTTTCACGGATACTCAGGTCAGCGAGCACAGATATCGTGATTCTGGCGAGTGATATGAATGCTCAGGTTGGTCGACTAAATTCCGATGAAGCCCCTCTTGGCGGCCGATTCAGGGTTGACGTTCACCGTACAGATAATGGGGAACGACTTCTCCAGTTATTCGCTGAACGTCGTTTGTTTCTAGCCAGCACATACTTTCAGCACAAGCACTTGAACTGTGTGACTTAGGGACCACCAACTACAGACGCTCCGGTGTCTTGGTCTTCCTCGACTTCAAGTTCCACATTGTTGATTTGTCATTCCTGTTAACCGCACTCGCTCAACAAGGTACGTTCCAGAAGACTGGGTCCTTATATTTACGTCCTTCTGGAAGCGTTACTCTCCATTCTTGTTCAAAATCATCATCCATCAAATGGTGAGGCGAGCGCTGGAATCCCGGTGTTCAACTAGTTACCCGTGAGAACATGAAGATCAAGTACAAACCATGTTGAGTAAACCGATCACCGTCATACTATCTTACAGCATATGACTTGCACTTACAAGGCGCAAAGTCATCCTTCAGAAAGTGTAGCCTTGAACAAGCCCCCTGCAATTCAAGGAGCATTGGAGGTTGTGAAGAACGTTAAATACCTCGGTATTTGTATTAGCTCCGACGGAAGTGCGCCTGATGAAGTTAGCGCACGAATCTCAAAGGCCCGAATCACGTTTGCTAATTTGTGTCACTTGTGGCATCAAAAAGGCATATCACTGGGTCTCAAAGTATGTGTGTACCAGGCTACAGTAAGGGCTGTATTGTTGTATGGTTGCGAGACACGGTATCTGCGGACAGAGGATGTGAGGCGTCTTTAGGTTTTTGACCACCGATGCGTTGCTGGCGTCAACGAATTCGTAACGAGGTAATTAGAAAACGGATATTTGGTTTTACCGCAGGTAATTCAGTAGCGGAGAACATCGTCTACAGAGAGAAGTGTTGTTATCTGTGCCTTCTTCGGAATGGCGCAAACTGTGGGGCGGACGACGTGTGACTTGGTAGAATGGCGAGGAAGATCAGCCTGTTGTGTCGAAGTGCGAAATTTACCGAATGCCAGATGATCTGGGTGCTGATTTTGAAGATTGGCTTGGAAGTGTTTTCAACCGTAGTAGCCGTAGATATTGCAGCTAATGGCGATGAGCAGTGGACTGGTCCGTCGGTCCTCAAGATGATATCGCTAGAAACGGGGCAAAGTGGAGATGAAAACTGTGGCGGAAAAAAGAAGTTGGTGTCAACAAAAGCCTGTTTTTGCTTACCCGCCCTGGCGTATGCAGCAAGGCTACTCTACTGATAGTATCAAGCGACGCTAAATGTGGCAGGATGTTATTTTTATCGCGCGACTCATGATTGTATGTAGTATGGAATACTGTCAGTGCGCCCAGGCCTATAGGGGAGGACAATTAGGGTCGTCGCGAAAGCTTTTCGCTTTAAAGCCTGAGCACAAGGCGGTGGTGTCCGGCGGAAGAGGCCATTGCATTGCATTTTTAAAAAAGAAGCCACACACGTTCCAACCCCAACCTGGAGGACTAGAATACAGTGTTAGTAAGACCTTTAACCACCGACCGATCTGGTATCAGGCTCTGAGAGTGTCACACGTACACTCCCCAGTAATACCCAGTCAATTGTGAAAGTGCACAAACCGTCAGACCGTGGTAAAGTCCAGTCGCCTCGTAGCGAACAAGAAAAGCTCAGGCTTAATGACCCGGACCCTCTCGCCGATGGATTCAGTGAATGGATGGTGACCATGACTATCACCCCAAAGTCCCAAGTTATTCCGGCGAAAAGAACCACCATAGGTAGATTTCTGTTTCAACGGGAAAGAGGGTTTAGGTTAGCCAGGGCTTGGTTCGAAAAGGAGCGAGATAGCCCAGTGGTTAGAGGGCGAATTTACTGACTGGGATGCTCGTGGTTCGAACCCGACCTCTGCATCTCGATTTTCCCTGTCTAGGCTGGGCAACCTGGCAGTATCCCAGCCCTCATGCTTCCTTCAGGTGGCATGGCAGTTAGGCACCGAAAGTGTGCTATAGCTGAACGGTGTGTGGTGTGGCTCGAAAGGGTTCGAGAGCTAACAGCATAGAGCTATCGGTTGTTTGAATTTGGCGCTGGCGTGTGGTACCAGGTAGTGTGGTGTACCAGGTAAAAGAAGACTGCTGGGCGTACACTTTCGTAAGAGTTAAACCTACTTCAGCGTGCGACCCTGCAAAACGTGATATCCAGCGTACCGGTAGCAAAAACAATCAAAAACTCTCACTAACTTGTTCCGCCGTCCGTCTAGCAGAATGAGGCCATCGAGCAGCTACGTTTGCAGCCACCTCCTCCCATGCTCGTCGTTTCAGTCTGTTTGTCGACGGTGATGGGGAAAGAAGCAAGTGTTTACGCAATCCAACTTCCTCTAGCATCAATTTGATTTCGTCTGGGTAAAAGTATTCAGACCTTGGTTTTGGAGGAGGTACCAGGAAGGAGGCCATTGTGGTTGTTGTAAGGGAATCTAGTGGCTTTGTCGAATCGAAAAAATTTCCAGGCGGGAGATTTTTAGCTGTAGGTGAACATGAAGCGGGAACTTCCACAGATGTGTTTTGCTGCGCTGTGTAACGTTGTGGCATTACCGATGAGACTGTTGAGATAGCGACAGACCGTGCATGCGAATCTGTCTTTAAGTCGCTAACCGTCATTTCACCCGTACATATGGGAACCGAGTCCACTGAAAACATAGCTAAGGTTGCTGCGACTTTGCCACCGCCGGGATATGCTACGACGCGTCAGACGCGGATTCAGCCTGCCGTTCGATTTCGCATCGTCGTGATTGGTCCATTCTTGCATGATCGGGCGTGAGACAGACAGCCGGATTCAAGTTCAGACCTCATTGGTTCATTCTTAAGTGAGGACAGGGCCTGAGGGCGAATCAGACTGAGTGCCTATTGGTTGTGCGGATGGTCTCTCGGTGCGACTGCTTACTGCCCCGAGCACAGCCGTGGATCTGGGCTGTTTTTCAACACGCCATGGTGTGCATCTGCCTTGAATTATTAAGATTTTTGCGTGGGTTCACAGCCTTGGTACACGCGCAACGAACTACTCACGAGATTCATGGTTGACTGGGTGTTGGAATAACAATGCAGTGACCGCCTTGAGCTACAAAGTAGCTCACAGGAGTAGTATTTGGATCATGGCTTTAGCTTGCTTAACAAGTAGCCGCCGCGAAACCATTCCCCATTATCCACAAAAGCATAAATTTTTGTCCCCGTGGGGCAGCAACATCCGCATCTTGCCTTGGCAACCGGATTCTACTCAGCTAACCGGAGAACCAACGTTTTGAGAGTTAGTATTGACATTGGGAGTGCCAGTTCAGTACCTGATCGTCCATTATCAACGATGGCGCTAAACAATGTGTCAGCTTGTTGTTGCGATTAGGAGTGGGTCGCCAATTTAGTAGAGACGAGCAACTACAGAAATGTGGGAATGTGTGAAAATCGAGTTTGGCTTTATCCTAATGGTACATATGTAAGGATGAGCTAGTCTTGATGCGTAGAATTTTCAGAAAGTAGTTATATCAAAAAGTTATTGACGGAGTCGAGCTCATTCAGGAACCCATCGAGGGATGATCCCCACAAAATACGGTCTATTGCGTCCTCGTGTTTCACCGATCAACATTTATCTGGAGTGATTGGTGGTTTCAAAACATGGCACAGCCTTCCTCCACCGCTATCACGATGAAAGTGATGGAAACATACGTGGCTCTCTCATGCCAATTCTGTACCAAGTGGACATGCACTCTGTGCGGTGAGTTAATTGCGGTTTCTATAGTTGACTTATACAGTATCGCAGCGGGAACCTCAAATGTACGCATGGTGGTTTCTGTTCGAATGTAGCGTTTACCTGCCAAGCCTACAAACCGTCCGGTAGCAACAGCAATGAATCTGTAGATTATGATTACCATGAAGTGACACGAACATGTGTCCTCTAAAGCTCATTCTGAGAGCAAAATTACAGCTACCACCAGTATACCGCCAATGCAATGCAGCAGTACGCACTACGGCTGTGGTGCTACTGGATTTAAATACAGCGCACCGCCTACCCGTAGCTGGGGACACCCCTGTTTCAACCTCCAACTTTAATGAAGCGAATTCCAAAGGCTATAATTAAGTCCGGTCTGTCAGCCATGTACCAAGGGCACGTTGTTTCCAGCTCCGACCACCAAACGTTGAGAGACCAAGAGAAGTATCGTCGGGTATTGGAGGGGATGGCGTAATCAGCTACTCGGTGTTGAATAATTCTACTTGTCTGATGAAGTGAGAAGCATGGCGGTCACGCATTGAAGGCGATATCCTCGGTGTGGTAGCGCGACTGACTGAGCCATAATTGCCAGCATCAGTTGTCATTGATGATTCGGGTCCTGGCGTCCCAATCCAGGGAGGTGAAACTTGTCAGCCCGTCACCTTTCCGTTTTATGACGGCTTTTGTGCCTCCGTTACCCACTGAGCTATATTGGGGGGTGTTCGGGCGACACTCGCAGAGTCTCTCATACCATGTTAGTCAATGGTTAGAGGTCTGATCAACACAATCTCCTGGCCCTCCATGCTGGGGTTTGGAACATGTGTGGCGACTTGTTCTGGAACAAAGGAAACGCAACTGCATTCCCCGCCAAACACCGCTGCCTTGCGGTTAGGCTTTTGAACCAAAGGCTTTGGTGGGGGACCCTAATCATTCTTCTGTCTAGTTGTGAGTGCTCTGGCCGTATTCCAGCCCGCGTACAACCATGAATCGCACACATACGAATACTCTCATGCTACACCGGCCGGCGCGTGGTGTTATCAGCCGGGTCGCCTTACTTGCTGCATACAAAAAGCGAAAACATGCTACTACTGCCTTTTCGCTTCTTTCTCTTTTACATACTTTTTCTTTTCCCCTCCCCCACCCCACTAATAACTCTCCCCGTAGGCCCGTCATTTAGGACTTATGAGTCCGTTCGTCCTGCATCGGTTTTGCAAGCCACCTCTGCGCGTCATCCGGCGCTGACATCCTCAGGCATCTCGAAATCAATCTCCAAGCCTCGACGCCCAGTCTGTCTGCTTTCAATTTTCGCACTCTGAAACAAGCAGGGCAACAAGCTGCTCTTGCTCTCATACTGGACTCGCTTGACATTGATGTGTGCCATGTACCAGAAACAAGAGTTCAGGATGCAAGCACTGTGGTTGAGATAAACTGCCCCATCACTTTCCACTCGCTTCCGGCTGCGCAACTCTGGCGATTCAGATGCTGCCGCGGCAGGGTGTGCAGGGGTTGGTATCGTCCTAAGTAACCGGGCGAAAGGATCCTTGCTTGACTGGGTACCCGTTGTTAGTCACCCCTGCGCGGTTCGTCTGCCAACTTCTGTGAAGGAGTCTCGCAAGCGGAAAGTTGACCACTGTCTGTTTGTCATGTCCACCTACGTCCCAACCGAATATAGCCCTGACACCTTGAATGCCCCGCTGCGGCGAACTAAAAGCTCATATATTGTTGTGGTTGCTGGAGATCTGAATGCACAAGTGGGCAGCCTTAGCGCATCTGAGACTCAGCTAGACAGTCGGCATGGATTGGACTCGGTACGTACGGACAATGGCAGACGATTGCTTCAGCTATTTGCTGACCGAAGGCTGTTTTTACGCAGTACTAACTCCTGAAGTTGCCGAAGTTGTCTGGCTATATGGTGTCCTCCAACAGCGTGCCGATTACGAACTGAGATTGATCACATCGCTGTCAGTTACCGATGGTGCTGACCAATAACTGACTGCCGCTCTTTTTGGGACATATTTGTGGATTCCGACCACGCACTCGTCCAGAGTCGCTTCTCCTTCGTTTTCTATGGCTGCTTAGGGTGCGGACAAATCGCTTAGCAACTACTAGACTGGCAGGTATGGGTGTTATCCGAATACACCAGAGTCGTTTTCTGGAGTCGCTTCCAGCTGCTCCTCCATCAGACTTGAATTCATGCTGGAACGCCTCCTTGCACAATGCTAGGGGTTTTGATTGTGGCACGGCGCCACTAGGCTTGCTCAAGCACCGGATATCTGACCGAACGGTGGCACTGCTTGAATCTCGGAGATATATCCCAACCTCTCCCTAGCATAATTCGGCCCGATGAATAATCAGACGTCAAGTGAAAGTGAGCGCGCGCTTCAACCGTGAAGCCTGGTGGAATCTGGAATCTAAGGGAATGGAAGAGGTCGAGAAAGCCGGTAATGCCTGAAGATTATTTCAGTTGGTCCGTGTGACGAGTCTCAGGAAGTCACCCTTGGGCGAAACCATCAAAGGTCAGGGTGGAGCGACCAATCCTGAATGAATAAGAGTAGTTCGACCGATGGGCCGAATACTTCAAACAGCAGTTACCGTGGCCACCAGCTGTCACTCATCTGGAGCCCACAGCTGACGTAGGACCCTGGGCGGTGAACGTGGAACCTCCCACGGTCTCGGAGGTTTATGATTACATATGTTCTCTCAAGTGCCACCGAGTTCCTGGTCCGAATGGCCACCCACCCGCATTTTTTCGAAGATGCGGTGAAGTCCTCAGTCAGCGCATTTCTGCTCTGTTTGCGTGCGGTTAGGAAAGGAGACTCCCAAACAGCTGGGGGCAATCGGCGATAGCGCCCATTTTCAAAATAGAGACTCGTAGTGAGTGTGGTAACCACAGGGAGATCTTCTTGACCCGTTCACTTGTCGTTCGTCGTCTCATGGTGCCTCGTGAAACACTGAATCGAGAGCAGCAAGTGGGATTCCGGCCAGGTAGGGGTTGTGTTGACCAAATCTTCACACTCCGTCAGGTGCTGGAACAACGCCATACGTATAAACTACTCGCAGTTTTAGTACTCCTGGATTTCCAAAGTGCATTCGACTTGGTTGACTGGTCTGTTCTCCTTGACACGCTTGCACATCAAGGAATGTCCCGGAAGTTTGTGAACACAATAAGTCCTTTGGATTCTCAGACTTTCGGGCGTGTAAGGGTATACGGAGACCGCTGCAAATCTTCCGTAGGCAAAGCGGTGCCTATCAATAATGCTTACTTTCTCCATTCCTGCTTATTTAGTGATCAATGGGATAATGAGACGAACGTTGGAAGGTCTTCAAAACCCCGGTGTTCAAATGGCTGCTGACGAAAACCTTGTCGATCTGGAATAGGCAGACGACTTCGTTCTCGTCTTCGAAGAGGGGAAGAAGGCGCAGGTGCTTTTGGGTGAACTGATCAAAGTCATCCTCTCCTTTGGTATGCGCTTTGCACCCACAAAGTGTAAGGCCATGCTCGTGGACATGCAGTTACTGAACACGCCACTTACAATCCAGGAAGAGGCACTCGAAGTTGTGGTGTGTTTTACATATCTTGGAAGTTGTCTTATTTCCGATTGTATTGTGACAGGTGAGATCAATGCATGAATCTGCAAGGCTCGGGTCGCGTCTGCTACTTTGAGACACCTATGGTGTCGAAGCGGTATATTCTTGAATCTCAAGGGATGTGTGTATCAGGCTGCAATACGGGCTGTTTTGTTGTACGACTGTGAGACTTGGCGTGTCTGATCAGCGGAGCTGAGACTTTTTCAGGTCTTCGACAATCGTCGTCTCAGAACCATAGCTCATGTGGTTTGGCGTCGGTAAATGCATAACCAGGCAATTAGAAGGCGAGTGCTCCTTTGTGCAACGGGTACTTCCATTGTAGAATGTGTTCAGCACGAAAAGCTACGTTGGGTAGGCCGAACCATCATTTGCCGAAGGGAGTGCTGTTTTCCGTGCCCAATTCAGAGTGGTGGTAGCTGTGAGATGGCCAACCTATGATCTGGCAGAGGGGTATGAAGGAGAATACGAAACGTCTGGATGCTGTCCGTGCCACTCGTCTTCCAAGATGGGGACAGTGTAATTTCCACTACGCCTGGTGGGAGACGCTGCAGAATATGGCTGCTAATCGATGTCAATGGCGTTCTTGTTGTCAGTTTCTATCCAGATTGCCTGAATGAGTGTACGGAGGTGCAGGCACCTCGGGATGATTGTGGTAGGCTGGCACTAAGCCCCTTTCCCGTCCACTTTTATTCTTTTCTTCAAAGTAAGGCTTTCGAATAAATCATGGTTGTACGGCAGCGAAGCATGAGTGTTGAACCCCGATGTTATGCTATCGATGATGATGATGTATTCCGCAACAAGGCGAGCAATCTTGCTTCGAAGCTCTCCAGGGGCAGCTGATTGACGCATGGTCTCACTTAATTCGGAGCTGGTTTTCAGTTGATGGCCACCAGGCAGCACAGTACGAGCGCTTGTGCCGAAAGTTTTTGCTGGCTAGAGACAAATGATGTTCAGCACATAACTGAGGGAATCTGAGTATCGAACATCAGCCTGGAATTGTCCACCATACCGGGCATTTATATCACCTGCCAGAATAACAAAACCTGTGCTTCTTTCTGGTCGAAGCATTCACGGCTAATCTCGGCAGAAGCTGTCTTCGCTGGCCTCAGAGCTGCCGTCTGTCGGGAATATGCTGACACAGCAAACAAACACTTTACCACGTCCAGATGTATTAATGTTGATCAAGCCAGTCAACCGAACAGCCCAAAGGCGACCATTCACTGGAACCCAGTCTAGTGAAGCGCACTCAACCCTGGAGGTAAGTGCAACTCGCACGCCGTGGATATCACGAACCACTGCATCATAATCACCGGACGCTCGAAGAGTAAACTGCTAGTTTTGGAAAAACATCATAAACGAGAGATTCAGCTGGGTCCCAGGTGAGTCTCCCGCAAAACCAATTTGGCATGCAACTGAGTGTATTTCGCTAATATCGTGCAATTTGGGTTCAATTAGAACATAAGATTGACGGAAACTCGGAGACTGCGCCTGCCTGATAAGCCCCAAGAAGGGCGAAACCGGTCGTAGGCTGTCGAAGAGTTTTCAGCAACCTTATGAGTAGTGCATTACGTTTATGTTGGGTTCTCTTCTGGACCACCCCTCTAGCCACAGGTGTAGATGCTTAAATTGTGAAGCAGCGATTTTTAGGGCTTTATTGAGAGGCCTGAGCCAACGACCAAACAAGCTAACTCACTTCGCTGCAGGAGGCTTGTCTGATCCGATAATAAGGTGTAGTTGCCTGACTCTTGATGCTGATATGTACGACATGTTCGTGGCGCTCATGACAAGGTCAATTTGTTTTTCGATCGTACTGGGCAATTTGGCGGTCATGGTCAACCGTTGGGCGGTCGGAGGGTGAGGTTTTCCGACCCGACTTTTTCTAACCCATTCTTTCTCGGGGGACGACACTATCACTGCTCCCACAAATATTGACATGGTAGTAATCTGAAGGAACTACACCTTACTGCCTCCACACTTCTGTCGCACAGGACAGTACGACATTTCCCCCAGCATCCTTCGTAATACGTTTTCTTATCGAACGGACACTCGCTGTTCTTTTTCTGACTGCTCCTGATTGATGTTCCTGGCATAGTTGGACATTGATGAGCTGAATTCTATTCAGTGTAGCCCGCATGACCAATATCACACCGAAGCCCGACTTCCACCACATGGTGGCAGCCTTATGTTGGGATGAGGCGCGCTGGGCTCTTCCACCGTGGGGTGGTTATTAAATAATGGCACGGGTAACAGTCACGGACAGCAGTTTCCACACCGAAGTTCAATCTCGGTCACTAATTGAACTCACTTATTCGTGGCATCTTTCGAACACCTCCAGGGTGCTTGCTCTGAGCACCCTCAGTTACTGATGGAATCAGACTGTGGTATCACGAAATTTTTTCCTCGAAAAATGTATAATGGCGCGCTCACCACATATGGCGTAAAACAACACCAGTTCCGATGGAGGACGTAGCACCTCCCGCGCATCATTTTGACAGTTGCGCTTCCGTCGATCCTAGCTGTGTTCCTAGGCGGACTCTCAGTTTAGGGACCAACTGCACACCACCACTCACCTCTGCCCCTCCACTTCCATGAATCAGACCTCTCTCCCCGTTCTTGTTGCAGCCCCAAGAGTTCAGACTCTTAAGCCATCTGGCCTGTTGTGCACTCGAATGATTGAGCCAGAAATAGAGAAGGAGGACTGCTGAATGATTGGCTTTAATCTTCTAACAATTTCAGTACATCAGCTAAAACATTAGGAGACAGTTAGTTTAATGAATAGCAAGTAAACAGTTTAACACAACATTAGTATATAACGTGGCCAACAATCTGCTCTTGGGCGCACTCTTGCTATTTTATCGGCAGATGTTTACCCGAATGCAAGATCGGAGTACGGTAATTAAGCTTATGACACACTGACTGTCTAGACGCTGTCGATTGTAAGCTTTGAGAGACTCTTCGGCTGCCCAGCTGGTTGCACCAGTGTTGGTACAGCTCTCTGCTCCCCAGCTGAGGTTTCCTCACTTGATTGGCTACCGTTAACTAGCTGCCTCTGTGCAATCCGTTTTTTCAACTTCCATAAGGATTACTGTTTGTTCATAGTTTCCGCTTGCACACCAACCAAGTGTGCACTTTATGGGGAAATATCTACCCCATTGTCCACCACGATTACTTCATGTATACTCCTAATTGCAACAGATTTCACTGCGCAATTAGGGTGCGGATGCGAAGCGGTGGATATGAGCAGTGGTGTGCTTATGATGACTTCCCTGGACATGTCTGACCTACCTACTGTCGTGATCTACGGAACAGGAATCGCTGAATATGCCTTCAGGGAGTTGAAAATAATGAGGAAGAATGGGATCTACCGGTAGTGACTTTCACGTAGCCGCTTCGCTGTATTTGGCTAATAAAACGACCCAGCTGGCGGCTCCAGGTGATGGCCAGTGTTATATAGATTGGCCGGCATTTGTGCAGCGCGTACTCTTGTATGGGACGAAATACTGCCCGCGCGCCATGATTTTGACAGGAGGACGATTGGAGGCATAGAAAAAGCCTGTGGTCCAATTGCCTGGATGCAAAACAGTGGTAAAGGTACCAGAATAGGTCAACTTTTGGGGGACGAGTCTGGATGCCTATTTCATTTACCGTACATTGCTTGAGGATTGTGTTAATGGAACGACAACTAGCAGGACCTCGTTGTCGATCTATAATGTCGGCTACAAATTAACAGCAACCTAAAGTGGGTACTTGGAGTGTGGTTAACGAATAGACACGGTCATTTACCGAAAGCGATTTCGGATGATGTTTCCAAATACGCCTGTTGACCTCTCGGCCGAATAATCATGACATTTACGTTACCAAAATGCGGCTCGAGATCGAGAGGGTGGACTCCAACCCAGTCGTTTGCAGGATTGGCAAGTGGGGTTGACAGACATCCACGCAATTTGTTGGTGCGAACATCTAGATCCTCAGGGCTTGTATCTAACGCATACAGTCGTTGTTGGCCAATGTGTAGGCTCCTGGTGTCCCAATGCATATGTCTGCGATCCTCTAACGTAGCTCTCTGGAGGAATTGATTGCAACAAGCGACTAAGCCACGTTCCCCTGAGCATCTTGTAAGGGCTTCTTGTTTTCTACATACGTATCTCTAAACAGTTTACATGGGCTCTCAGGAAGACCAAATCCCTGAAAATAACCCCAGAATGCTCGGAACCTACTGAA
>SJOL01003976.1:15371-96029 GCA_004794785.1 Opisthorchis felineus | reverse complement strand
TAGAAGATTAAATTGTTGTGCACTCGAATGATTGAGCCAGAAATAGAGAAGGAGGATTGCCGAATGATTGGCTTTGATCTTCTAACAATTTCAGTACATCAGCTAAAACATTAGGAGACAGTTAGTTTAATGAATAGCAAGTAAACAGTTTAACACAACATTAGTATATAACGTGGCCAACAATCTGCTCTTGGGCGCACTCTTGCTATTTTATCGGCAGATGTTTACCCGAATGCAAGATCGGAGTACGGTAATTAAGCTTATGACACACTGACTGTCTAGACGCTGTCGATTGTAAGCTTTGAGAGACTCTTCGGCTGCCCAGCTGGTTGCACCAGTGTTGGTACAGCTCTCTGCTCCCCAGCTGAGGTTTCCTCACTTGATTGGCTACCGTTAACTAGCTGCCTCTGTGCAATCCGTTTTTTCAACTTCCATAAGGATTACTGTTTGTTCATAGTTTCCGCTTGCACACCAACCAAGTGTGCACTTTATGGGGAAATATCTACCCCATTGTCCACCACGATTACTTCATGTATACTCCTAATTGCAACAGATTTCACTGCGCAATTAGGGTGCGGACGCGAAGCGGTGGATATGAGCAGTGGTGTGCTTATGATGACTTCCCTGGACATGTCTGACCTACCTACTGTCGTGATCTACGGAACAGGAATCGCTGAATATGCCTTCAGGGAGTTGAAAATAATGAGGAAGAATGGGATCTACCGGTAGTGACTTTCACGTAGCCGCTTCGCTGTATTTGGCTAATAAAACGACCCAGCTGGCGGCTCCAGGTGATGGCCAGTGTTATATAGATTGGCCGGCATTTGTGCAGCGCGTACTCTTGTATGGGACGAAATACTGCCCGCGCGCCATGATTTTGACAGGAGGACGATTGGAGGCATAGAAAAAGCCTGTGGTCCAATTGCCTGGATGCAAAACAGTGGTAAAGGTACCAGAATAGGTCAACTTTTGGGGGACGAGTCTGGATGCCTATTTCATTTACCGTACATTGCTTGAGGATTGTGTTAATGGAACGACAACTAGCAGGACCTCGTTGTCGATCTATAATGTCGGCTACAAATTAACAGCAACCTAAAGTGGGTACTTGGAGTGTGGTTAACGAATAGACACGGTCATTTACCGAAAGCGATTTCGGATGATGTTTCCAAATACGCCTGTTGACCTCTCGGCCGAATAATCATGACATTTACGTTACCAAAATGCGGCTCGAGATCGAGAGGGTGGACTCCAACCCAGTCGTTTGCAGGATTGGCAAGTGGGGTTGACAGACATCCACGCAATTTGTTGGTGCGAACATCTAGATCCTCAGGGCTTGTATCTAACGCATACAGTCGTTGTTGGCCAATGTGTAGGCTCCTGGTGTCCCATTGCATATGTCTGCGATCCTCTAACGTAGCTCTCTGAAGGAATTGATTGCAACAAGCGACTAAGCCACGTTCCCCTGAGCATCTTGTAAGGGCTTCTTGTTTTCCACATACGTATCTCTAAACAGTTTACATGGGCTCTCAGGAAGACCAAATCCCTGAAAATAACCCCAGAATGCTCGGAACCTACTGAAACCCTAAAAGTCCACCAAAATCTCAATAGAGAAGCCGGCAAGCATCCAGATCATTCAATCACTCAATCAGTTCAGCAAAGGCCGACGAGTGTTCAGGCACGCCACAGAAGCACGACCGACTATGATAATTGTTTAGGAATTTCATAGAAACACGGTCGATATTGATGGGCGTTCACTAAACGCCGATCAGACAGCCTGGATCAATTTCAAAAAGTGCCCTTTAAATAGCGCGAGGCCGTTGTAACGTTTGCACTCGCATGCACTCGCCTGTTGCAATAAAGCTGTTGTGTTCCTTGTCGGCGAGTCTTTTCTTCGGCACTAGGCACTGGAGCGGGACAGCAGTCAGATATAACAGATTGGCGACATCCGAACCCACGGAACCATGACAATAACTGCTGAAGCCTTGAAGGAAATTGTGCTGCAACAACAAAATCAGTTTGAAGCCGCACAATTGAGTTTGGTGGAAACCTTGATGCAGCAACTTAAAATTCAACCACCGAATTCCGCCCCAGATGCAAATTCAGTTGATTTGACCGCCGACAGCATCACGGAGTTCCATTATGACTATGATGCTGGTCTAACTTTTGATTCGTGGTTCAGACGTTACGAAGATATTTTCACAGTCGAACTGAAGCACAAAGATGATGCCTGTAGCGTGCGCTTATTGCTTAGAAAGCTTGGTACAAAGAAACACACACGGTATTCCAACTCGATCCTGCCAAAAAACACGTGAGATCTCAGTTTTGACGAAACCGTGCAGCAACTCTCAACAATTTTCGGTTAGTGTTCGTCTTTGTTTAATATTCGCTATCAGTATATGAAACTAGCGAAAAAGGAATCCGAAGACTATATCACTTCTGCCGGTAAAGTCAGTCTTGAATGCGAATATTTTGAAGTTATTTACCATGACGGAAGACCCTGGGAATAGCTGGTATTCCTCAGGACTATGATGGTGGTGAATATCTTTGTCGTTCACCACATTTTGCTATTTTGTCATTTAGTTATGATCATATTGTCTCTGCCGTTTCAGTTACCAT
Organism: Opisthorchis felineus; assembly: GCA_004794785.1. Taxonomy (NCBI): domain Eukaryota; kingdom Metazoa; phylum Platyhelminthes; class Trematoda; order Opisthorchiida; family Opisthorchiidae; genus Opisthorchis; species Opisthorchis felineus. The sequence continues at coordinate 93,413 of SJOL01003976.1, read as the reverse complement.
TGGCTAATTTTTACGTTAAACCAGCTCGTCCTTGGGCACAGTCTTCGCCCTTTTGTAGCCTAAAAGGCTTGCACTGATTGTCTATTGTTTTTTCAACGTTGATTCAAAAGATCAGTGATCTAGGTAACCGCGTGTGACAGGTAAGACGATACGGAGTTCTTTGTTCAGTAATCCCTCTAAGAGCGAACAACGAATATTAAAGACAATGCCAAGCAAACACTAAATTAACAGAAAATGGAACGAGTCGACCAGTTTGCGGGGCTCTCTGCCAAAACATGTATCACGCTGCAGTAACTATACGCCTAATATCCTCTTGTATGTGGTACGCGATAGTAACGACCCAATGAGAAAAATGATAAGGACTGAGTTACGACAAATTCACATGACGACACTTCTGGGTGGAGTTTATTTTAAGGAAAATGTACAAGCTATACTTAGTTTAGCTGCGTTTATCGTGCAGGGAAACTTTAAACAAAAGGGGATTAGAGACAGGTGCAGCAAAAAACAACCATCCGCTGGACCACCACGGTGAGAAGTAGAATTCCATGTCCAGTTGGACATGGTGAACGAACGATAGCCGAGGTAAATTTTCTCGAATGAAAGAGCAAGAAGCCTTGAAGTTCTCGCTTGAGGAAGAGGAAGAAATTCACCCAACTGTACCTTAAAATGCAACAAATAAATTTCACCAAGTTTCAATGGGCAACAAGATTCAAAGGGAACGACATCAAGAAAAGGCAGTGCTAAAGTACTGGCCGCCGCGATCGTTACATACCCATTCTCGCCTAAATTTTTCAAAACAACCGGAAGTTATTGCCTTGCCTGAGTATCCCGTTTCTGTGGCAGCCACAACCACTGTAAACGGGTTTTCTCTGCTCCTGTTGGTGCCTTATTGAAAGGTAAAAACTTTGGATCGAAGACAGTTTACTCTCAACCTACTGTTTACTCTTCAGATTCTGTCACGAACTGCCAACCGATTGCTTTCTTTCAGTCATAAGAAAATGACCGCTAAAATAGCACTGTTACAAATGCAAGTTACCGAGGATAAGACGAAGAACTGGGAATTTGCACAACAGCATATCATCGAGGCCGCCTCTCAAGAAGCCAAAGTAATTTGCTTTCCGTTAATTCTCCACCCCTTTCAGATGGTATTCCTGCCTGAATGTTTTGACTTTATAGCACCAACTAGGGACTACACGCTGCAACACGCAGAATCGCTTGATGGAACACTCGTTGAGAAATACCGTCGTCTGGCTTCAGAAAACAGGGTTTGGTTGAGCCTTGGTGGAGCACACAGAAAGGTACAGGACTCGATTACTAGAACGCAAGGTTTTCCTCATGGTAGAACAATTTTCATTGTAGAATTTGCTCGTATTTGTTCACTTCAAATGCCAAGTAAATAGACACTCCCATGTTTCTTCTGATCGCATGAACCATTTCGAATTTCCCACTCGTGATTATTCCCAATTCATCAGTGAGAATATTTCAACCAACTCATACATGATCGTCTGTTTTGCCAAAAAAGGCCATATTGAACTATTCATCTACTCTCTCTACTGGAAACTGTACCCCCTGGGGTCATCAAGTATTAGTATTCCCTCAAATTTCCATCAACCTTTTATTCAACCGGAACGCCAATTTTTACACGATTGGCCTTAAACCATAACAATTTGCATATGGCGTACAGTTCAGTGTTCGGGTAGAACATAAGACTAGCGAAATTCCCGGGAGTTTGCCTACCTGATGAGTCCAAGAAGGGTGCACCCGGTTGTCAGCGGTTGAAGAGTTTTCAGCAGCCTTGTGGGTAGTGTGTCCGGTCAGGAAAATATGCTACGATATCTCGAATATCATCAGCACATTCGGTTGAGCAATATCATAAACGAGAGAATTAGATGGGAGCCAGTTGAGTCCTCCGTTAACATATTCTCAAAGCAGTGCTCACATTGTCTGGCCCTGTCGTATTAACTTTTGAGCTATCTCGATCTCCGCGTCCGTAAACTGTCAGCTAAAAGTGCTTCTTCCTTGGTGCTCTAGTCCCATCCCATCATCCTTTTTGGACTGAAGGTGCTTGTGAACGTCCCGATAAGAAGGGCTGTGCCTAACATACCTGGTTTTTTTCATGTTTAATACATCAGAAATGTAAATGACACTAGACTGAGGTTAGGTGCTAACTCGGGCAAGTACGTCAAGGGGGAAGGGAAAAGTACATGGTCATTCGGTCACTGCATGGAATTGATTAAGTCACAGACAAACTAGATCGTGGTAATAGAGTAGCCTGTAGGCGGGCATGGATTCGAAGAAACTTGTGTGGCCTTTGAACTTACATTGGCGTACGAGCTATTCTCTTCATGCAAGTTAGTTTGGCTGTAGTGAGATCAATCTGACTCAGTGATCCGTTCACCCATCCACCTATCCCTTCTCCCTTGGCATATTTACCCGACAATCTACGTCGCACATAATTTCCTACCCATATCATATGCATAGCGAAGATAACCAAACACGGGGAACCATTTTCGTTCGCGTCATATTTCATAGATCATGCGTGTGCATTCACCTGAGTATTACAAACATCAAAACCGATGTCTTTCATGCAACACTAATTTTCTGACCGTACAGACCCGTCTAGGCCAGGAGCAGCATAGATGGCATTCGACAAACTGACCCTACAACGTTTAATCGGCGCAGAAATTATCAGGCGTTGTTGAAGTCACAGAGCCTTGTATTCATAACAGGTCTTGGCATAAATTACAGACATTTTGGCTGGCTTAGTCCTGTTTGTCACCGAGCTCACTTTGCCACACTATGTGAAGTGGGGAACATAGATCAGCCGTGTGTTGGAATATTCGTAGCTCGGGTGCATTCATTGGTTGTTGTTCAACTGGCTGTTGGTCTGTTCTGAACTGCATATGCTCCGCCACCATCCAGGGAGACAAGTGCGCACCCAACCGCGCACTAATGATGTCTCCTTGGATGGTGACGAAACATGTTTAGGTCAGTTGTCAGCCTCGGCGAACAAATCAACAGCCACCTGATCAACTACCAAGAAACATGGATCCTACATCGCTTTGTTCATGATTTTACTGCGTTTTCTGTAACCCACCATATCATATTTCGTTTTTCTCTTGTATCGCAGTCTAGTGACAGCTTGGACGGCCGAATCTATAATACACACATTGTCATTGATTCGAATGGTCAAATAGCCGGAACCTACGACAAAGTGCATCTTTTCGACGTTAATGTCAAGTCAAGGCAAGATGAGGACGAGGTAATTACTTGAATTCGCCCTTCATGGTTCTTCTCTAAGGGGTCCATGAACGCATTCAGTTCTCATGAATTTTTGGCCTTTTTTGTTTCGATTTTATTAATGAGAGTGACCCGAAATTCGATTTAGTTTTCGATGTGTTATCCATAAGTCACGCTCTTTTTCGGAATGCCTCCATTCTTTTTGGAGCTTGTCCCACTCCTCAGCATAGCAGTTCTGTTTAGTTTTGCTAGCCAGCTCTGTGGTGCTCCGCAGCAGCGGACTGAACCCTAATGGATTGCGTCATCACCACTTATTGGTGGCTTAGACTAGTCGTCAGCTGCCGATCCTTCTAAAACATCTATGCGGACCCAGACCATTATGCTTTTGTCCATCTCTGCCCTTCTTTGCGTTTCTTTTACACAGCTGCTCATTTTGGGACTCCAAGATGCGACGGAGTTGCATTCTGGAATGTCTCCCAACTCGTCCATGTTAGGACATGGACATCAAGTTCCTACTGGAACTTGATGTCGGTAACTTCAAACTTCGGTCGGTATAGTACAACCAGCTATATGGGAGCACTGCATCTCGGACCAAACTTACACTTTGCTCGAGTCCCGGTTGGCCAACTGCGCAACACAATTCGTCAGAACGAGTGAAAACGCGTGTAGGTTCATAACTAAAATAGAAACAAAATAAGGAAAACAAACGCTTATGAATTGGGGTTGTCTCTAGACTAAGTAACGAGATGGCTCAGTGGTTAGAGCGCGAATTTACTGAACGGAAGGTCCGTGGTTCGAACCCGACCTCTGCCTCTCGACCTCTCCTGTCTAGGCTTGGGCAACCTGGCAGTATCCCAGCCCTCGTGCTTCCTTCTGGTGGCATGGCAGCTAGGCACCGAAAGGGTGTTGCAGCTGAACGATTATTATATTTATCTAGACTTAGTGGCGATAATATTTACAAACTTTCTGCGTTTAGGATTGGACGAGAAGCTTTTCATCAGCTTCTCTACAAACAGTGTTGTCCAACAGAAGTGCTCATTCCTCGCACCTTTGCTTGATTTCTTGTTTGCTGATATCAAGACAAGGTCTCTCAAACATGCGCTGGCGACAACCTTCTCCATCTGAAATATGCAGACGATATGTTATTATCTTCCAAAAGGAGAATGCCCAAGTGTTTTTGATTGGCTGTGGCATTTGTTTCACATTTATAAAGTGTAAAGTCATGTTTCAAGGTATGTAGTCATTGAACACGTACCGGGTCATTCAAAGGGGACTTGAGAAATACTGCTTATCTCAGACGTTACCTTGACCCCGGTGGCAACTTGTCACACAAACATCAAAATCCGGGGTCGTGTTTGCAAAATCATGCTCCATGTCATCGGGTCCTAATGGTTTCACAAATGAGACTATTGTGCGGACATATCGGTGTGCGGTTGCGAAACTGGCACCTCTGGATGGAGGATTTAAACGGAGGATGTCTCATAATAACTGGCGGTGGTCGGTTCGCAGTGAATTGCTTGTTAAACACGTATATTGTGATACAGCAAGTACATCCCCTGAGATCTATATCCAGCGCCACAAACTGCGGTGGTTCGATCATATGCTACGCATTCTGCATGGTGGTCTACACAGAAGGATACTGTTTTGGTGTGTCAGATTTAGTGGCTTGAACCATGAGGTGGAAGAGAAGAGTGTAAGGGGTTATGAAGAATCTGGATGCTGTAGGTGAGGTGTACCTTGCAGAATGGGGTCCACGTGATACTCGAACATGCCTTCGAACCAATGGCAAGGGTGTTTGCGCTATCAGTTCCCATACATATGATTGAGGTTAGTGTTTCGACTTCCATAAGGATTACTGTTTGTTCATAGTTTCCGCTTGCACACCAACCAAGTGTGCACTTTATGGAGAAACATCTACCCCATTGTCCACCACGAATACTTCATGTATACTCCTAATTGCAGGAGATTTCACTGCGCAATTAGGGTGCTTCGGTTTATGTGAGGTGCGATTCGGTGGCAAGTATAATTTAGACCCTAAACTTAATGGTAATTGTGAATGTCTTCTACAACTCCTTGTCGACCTCGAGTTATTTCTCAGCAGTATTGTATTTAAACGCAGTGAAAGTCGTTGTGTTATCTGGCATTTCCTTACTCTTGAGCGAACGTGGAGCTATGTTACTCCTGGAGTCATTATCCCCCCCCCCTGACGAGGCTGTTTTTTGTTGATAATCTTGTATTTCACATGCCGATCACGATCACGTGCTTGCCTGGTATAGACCGACTGAATTTCCCAGGTACACTCAGGAGGCAAATTCCCATTTTAGGATTCAAAAGGGTTTCTTGACCCCAGTTGGAGGAAAGCTAGCACAACTGTCAACACGATGCTTGAAAACTGGCCTCCGAAGACATTAATCGCAACAGGCAAGAAATTACAGCCGCTATAACTGACACTGAGATCTTAGTATTTTGGTGTATCTGCTGTTTTTAATCATTGGATCTTAGAAGGCTCCTGTTGCTTCTTGATGCGAGATGATTGGCGAGACCGGTTGTCAGCTGCAACAAAGCCTCTGTGCAGATAGGTAGCACTGGTGGAACCAGAAAGCTGAAGAAACGGAGGAGACTAATGCAGCAGGGAATGTAAGGAAGCTGTTGCAACCAATCACCAAAATGTGGCCTAGTACGTCTGTCAGTGATCTAATCAGAGGTAAGCTCGGAAACCCAGTGTGCAATCAAAGCCGATGTCTGGATCCCTGACGGGGTATTTTGACAGAAGTTTAGTTGGCCTTCGAACTGCTTGTTCGCCCCTTCACCTCGTGTTGACAGACGATTTTCTATCAATGCAGTCTTGACCCACCGTTCCGCTCTGCATGATGGGATGCTTCCTCTCTCTCTCTGTCGACCTTACCCATAACAGCCTTCTAAACAACATGACGATATGGCTGTTCATGAGATACAAGCTTTCTACAGTTGAACGGCGAAGCTGGAAGGTAAATCTCGGGATTCGCATGAATGAATATGAACCGCATATTTAACATTTTTGGCTGACAAAAACAAGTGAAATATTTCATCCCGAGATTTATATCTTCTGCTGGTCTATTCCCCGAATGTTCCAGAAGTTAACAGTTTTGAAAGCCAACCACAAGTGTAATGTGACCGATATTTTTTCCGTGAGAGATCACCCCAAATAGAGAGTGTTGTACCTGCATAATCATTGTCGACTCCCAATTCATTTCCCTAAATACAGATTTGACCTAAACTGTGTAACCTGATAAATTTCCTAATCGTAACCAAAGGTATGGTCTGAAATGCCTAAGTAGTTATCAAGAGTTTCTCCAGGTGGCCGACGAGTTTTTTATGGATATCTTCAGCTAAGCTACCGCCCACTTTCCTTATGCTGCGTACACATGTGTCATAGATAAAGTAATATAAAGTACTTCTGCTGATGGCGGCTTCCTTGTATTGAAAGTGAACAGCGACTTTTCACCAAGTCAGTCGTTTTCTTCGCCATGGTAAAAATTCCTTCTTAAAAGCGGTCGGTGTAGCGCAACCTACTAGCATCTCACTTGATGTGACAGACGTGAATTACTGTGGACTAGGTTGGCCTGGTGTTGTGTCTCTTTTGGATAGCTTGGGGTGGCTTGACCCACGCTTCAGATTGTTAACTGCGATGTTGTCTGCTATCTCAATTCGGAGTTACCTTGAAACGCAGCACTTTTTTGGCTCTTCGGTTGCCTATCGAATTGTGCGTATAGCATCAAGCGATAAGGTACTCCAGTCATTGTACTGAGTACTGTCAGAAGATGGAGGTCAGGATTTTGTACGCAGGAAGAGTAGGTCATAGCCTTGGTCCTTTTTTGGTAGTTGAATTATTAAGAGCATCCTAATGGTAAGACCTCGATTCGCCTCACATCTTTATGGTTTTCTCCGACGCACGAACGAACCACACTCGACGTGTCGTGCAAGAGTGCGCTTTGTCGCAAAAAAAGCCCGGTTTTATCTATCCTACCGTGCGCTGCTACTTCTGTAATGAAACAACCGTACATTAATTCTGAGTCTTTTAGTTTGACTGACTTCACTTGCGGGAAGAAATACCGATTGAGATTTCCAGATATCAGGCTCTCGACATGCTTAGCCAGGTGGTTACGTCTGATGAGTATCACTTGTATCCTACTCAACGCAGTCTAACCCCGTTGTGTGTGCCATTTTCTGTCACCCCACACTCCAATTAGAGTTCATCCGGCGTCAACATGACCGAATCACGCACCATCAGACCAGGGACCGAGCCGCCCCCTGTAATCCAAAACACGCCTGTTGGTGCACTTGGACTTGCTATCGTAAGTTTGCCTATCGTACACAACTTGTTTGGTCCCATCGCCTGCATATGGATCCAAATCTACTTCTCACAGGTTGAAAATTCGCCTTCGGATACATAAAGCTTTTCTTCGCCTGAGTTAAGTTGGACCTCGTCCAGGATCCATGCATGTATCTCGTCATGGACTAGTGTCGGGTGGTTTGAACACCGTGGGTTGCCTGTATGTTTATATATGGTTTCAGTCATCTTCACAGGATCGGTCCATGAAGTATGTGTCAGCGTCGGTGCGTGATACAGCACTCTCCCTCATTAAGCCTGAAAAAGACAGCAGTCAAACTCATGTTAGAAGGCTGGTCGGGATGAAAGGCTCATCTGCGAATGACACGCACAGTTCTACAGTTCAGTGTCATTCCAATAGAAGATCTTTGGATGGAAGTGGTATTTTCTCTCTGGATCACCTGATAGGCTTGTTTTTTTTATAAACAAAGCCAACGACTGATCCCCCAACTGGCGCGAGCTCAGCGTTTCTTTATCATGCTTATATGTAATGCGTTCAATCCAGTTTACTCTCTGTAAGCCATGTACCCAAGGCACGTTGGTTCAAGCACTACTGTTTTGTTCAGCGTGTCTAAGGGGGATGACGGAAACACAGCCATGATTTGGAGGCAACTATTTGGCGAGCTTATTGACGTCGAACTGTTTGGTGTTCCTCGTCACTCTCGAGAGTAGACTCGAAACCCCTGGTGGTTCCTCTTATAGGCGTTCGAATCCCACCCTCGTATAGTAATGACGCCTGCTCGCCATATCAAAATGTTTTTCGTGTTTGAAGGGACCTCTGCAACCTATCGGTGTTTTTTCTCCCGCAAAAAAAACGGATGTTCCTACCGCAAGCTTGTGACTCCTCGTTTGTTTCACATGTCTCAGTTCTCTTGTGTCGTCCGCCACAAGTAGCATGTGACATACCAGCCAAGAGCTGCGACCTTTTTGAGTGCTCTGGCGACCCGGCAGGTTACACTGACCGAAACTTTTCCTCAGGTTGTAGTCATTCCAGAAGTGAAAAAGGACCAGCCAGACAGGCCACAGCGAGTTCCCCTCCTACGGGTAACCCTATTCCTAAGAGGTCTGAGGGTAATGCCTTAATGTCATCTTCAATAAGACTGGAGATCCATTAAGGTGCTTCCCCCATACAAAATGCGATAGTTTCTTCAAGCGAGTAAGGGTGGGTTGGAAAATGATGGTCACCACATTTAGATACACGCCGATGGCTCAACAATTGACTATGACTACTGGAGACCTATCAAATATGGTCGAAAAGGCAAACCCTATCCCTAAGTGTATCTGGTGGGTGCGACAGCACCTGGAATCAGACTCACATTCCCTACTTCCTTCGCCCTCGACCTGACTGCCATAGCCAAGCGGGTCAGGCTATTGAGTCATTGGCTGAGAGCAGGACTCCCCAAGAATACCCTACCATCCACTGCCTTGCGGACTAGGCTGCTGTGTCAAAAACTAAGGACAAGTCTCCGCAGTACAACCCTACCTCTTTCCAGTGCTTTGTGATTCAGGATTTCGAGCCAAAAGTTCAGGGTCATCATCGTCATCAGCAGTACACTGGAATAACTGAAGCAAACCTCCATCAGTTCCGGAAACCGAAGAGCATCGGCCCGCAGCAGCTTTTTGTTAACCCCTCCTGTATCGTCCATTACTCTGACATTCAAATTTCCCACGTCTGATAATAGCGGGGGCATAGGTCGGTTATTTAGAATCTACTCCGCCTGTATAAGGAGCTTCTTCAGTTGTTCATCGGTCAAGCACCGTTCCTTACATAAACATAAAGGGATACGTTGTACCGACCTACTATGCGCTCCCACACACCACCGCGGTGGCTAGCTGCTGGTGGATTAAAATGCCACTGCACCTCCATGGTCAAAAGGCGTTCCGACACTTTACTCTGACTCCATCACTTTATATCATCCAGAAGTTCTGTTGGTGCTCCAACGAAGTTCGTTTCATTATAGATGTCGGTGGGCTTGACACTTCTACCAACAAATCGCATCAAACAGTGCAGGAGTGAGTCTGTCGACAGGTTACCTGCCATTTCCAGATGAACTGATCGAGTTTTCAGACAAGTCAATTATCTTGCTGGTGTATTCTTGCGTGTTGGATAAAGGAATATCTACCAACTTTGCAGATGCGTACTATGTGGCTCAGAGTATCTCAAGAATTGAAACGAGGAGACTTGGTTCTAGTCTCTGGTGAAAATGTGCCTCTTGAAAAATAGCCTCTAGGGGTAGTAGATAGTTGTGAGGCGAACTCAAATGGCTTAGTGGGAACCCCTCATGTCAGAACGGTGGGCGGCGTTCTCAAGAGCCATACTAGAAAGGTACGTTTACTGGAGGGACGTGATTAGGCTTGTACTCCATCGAAGCCGGCACTTGTGACAGGATTGGACTCGGACCATTCGTGTCGGTGGCTGATGGGGTACCCTAGAAAGGAGCTGACCATAGGTAGAATGCAAGCACCGAGGCGTCCGCTGAATCAACGTAGAGAATTTGGCGGGCGGTGTACCGTCCATTACTTTGACATTTAAAATTCCCCACGTTTCTTCTGTCTCTACTTGTAACTCCCGCTCCGCCTTTATGTTTAGTGTGCGTACATGAACTGGCGTTTGTTTGTTCCTGCTACTTCACTCATTTGACCTTGAGGTCATCCAGCCATTTTGTGCCCGACCTTATGCACGTGTGGCTCTCGCACGTGGGAGCCTGTTTGTTAATTTGGTTTGTACCTTAGTAGTCCATGTGAACCATTTGTTGTGGACGAGTATCTACTGTCGAAGTTTGTATATTTTGTGAATTGATGTCTTACGTTAATAGTACCGTATAGAAACCCAGCTCCCACTTTGTTTTGCCTTCTTGGAGGTTCTGGTATTACGTTTCACTGGAAGATATCGTTTGGCTGTAACACCTCTCTCACAAACCTTTCTCAATGTTCAATGGACCATCTCAAGTCCAAACAACCGTTAACTACCTAAACACTTTTCCGAGTGTGAACTACTGCCCAGTAAAACAAACCCTAATAACCTTTTGGTAAATTCAAAGGACCTAAACCACGTTGCATTTTTCGCTATCTGTACTCTGTAAAACTTGGCAAGAGATATCTGTTGTTCTGTCTGCCTGCCGATGTATTTTGTGTTTCTGAAACACACAATACCTCAGCTCGGTCGTGCATTCCAAAGCGCTAACGAAGAGCCGTCTTTGGGTATCTGTGGCTGTTGCTGGTGGTACATGTGGTATGGGAGCTGTACTCGTCCTCAGGGCTGAAAACAATCGTCTTTATGCTGTACGGCTGTCCGGCTCGATAGAGATAAATGCAGCACAACGCGTTAGGTACTGTTTGTCTGCGGTGCAGCATATGACTCGACAGAATTCGGCTCCGAACATGAGAAAGACGGATTCTGTCGTGAGCTCTCACGGGTGTTTCGATCAGAAAAAAGTGCAAGCATCGTCGGTGTTTGATGGGAATCCTAAGGCTTAAAGCGTACTTTGACTCTGTCCATCACCAGAGCTAGGGCAGTGTTCAGAAGTCAAAGGCGTTCCTGCTAGGTTATCTTTGTTTGCCCACTCGTGCCGACGCGTGCAAGTCCGCGGTCAGCTCCTGTCTAAGTTCACCACATTAGATGAGGCTACCGTATCTCACTATTTATCAACTTTCTTATCCGTATGCTGCTTGAAGCTTTAGATCATTGACACCGAGATAAGTGGGGCAGTTTCTGAATAGTGGCCTACGACGTCAGGCGAGCTTCTCATACGCCTTCGGGCACGCTGGCTAGGTCACGTACTTTGCATGTTAGTGGACCGTCCGCCCAACGTTTTTCCCAGTCATTTCCCAGTGGTAACGATCGGAGGGTGGCGATGAAGTATGTATTCTATGGTTAGTAAACTCAGTTGGCTTGACAAGTGCCACCTCCGTGGATAAAGACCCAGGAATGCAATGGTCTAGTGGTTATTGACGCTGACAAACATGGACCAGTCCCGCTGCCCATGGCGCTCGTGCATTAAATGTTGCCACATGCAATACGTATCTGCAAAACTTCCCACTGCGTCATAACAATTCAAGATCAGTGAACCGGTTGGACTGTCCTATCCAACGCACGTCATTCCTGTCTCCATTTCCCGGTTTCTCGATGAACGAAACCGTTGCAGCGGGGATCAACGCTTCCTTGTCACGTGGTTAACAGCTGAATAGTTGCACTGAATGGAAGAATGTGACAAGTTTTCACACCTGACTTCGCTTTTCACACACCTATGCAACTGCACATATTAAATTCGTGAGGATAATTTGTTTGCCGTGACCATGACGAGGCTACTTATTTCGCCATTATTCGCGGTTTCCTTTTCTCCTTCCTTACGCTCAATTTTAGTGTTATGATATGCGGTTCCCCGAATTGGCTGCTCATCTGCGCTACGCCAAAGGTGCACAGGTGCTGGCTTATCCGTCCGCATTCAGTGTACCAACCGGAAAAGCTGGACACTGGCATACACTGCTACGTGCACGTGCAATTGAAAACCAGTGTTACGTTATAGCCGCTGCTCAGGTTTGTTTCAGACTGTCTACTCCATTTTTTGGTTATGCATTCAGACATCAGACTTGATGTGGAGTGAATATAGCTCAATTTAATTACTTCGTAGATCTAAACGAACTGAGTTCTGTCTTATGTATCCTCGATACGTGCACCTTCTTCAATATGCTGAGTAGTACTCCTGGATGTTTTCAACTCCAGGAGGGTGCGCATCACTCGAAACGAAGCTCCTATGGTCACAGTTTGGTGATTGATCCCTGGGGTCGAACGGTTGCAGAGCGGGACACACCTGGTCCTGGGCTACTCATTTGTGAGATCAGTCCAGTTGAAGTCCAAGGCTCTCCTATCAGCACGGTTCGCCAATCCATTCCAGTAGAAAATCATCGACGGTGCGATCTTTTCTTCCTACCGGACAGCGGTCACAGAAGAGGTCTGTGCTCAAACAGTTATCTGGATTGCCTGTCATTGCAACAAATGTTCGTTTTGTGAGCTGGTGCCGCTTTTTGTCTACCGACAAAAGTTGGTCATGTTCAAATGAATCACTCTAGCACTTCCTAATTCCTTACAGGTTGATGCACATTGCATTTTTATTCCAACTGACACTAGATCTTACTGAAAAAGTGATACATTTTGTGGAATCTGTCCTGGGGAGTCATAATTTGGACAATGGCGGAGACAACTGAAACCTACCATCGCTTATAGGTGGATGCGTATGACTTAATCGAGTTTCGTTCCCTTCAAACTCCACCAAATACCAGGGTAATGATCTCGAGTTTGTGCATATTGTTGTATAAGGCGTAACTGTACCGTGATAGATGCAGACTGTGCACAAATGATGAACACTAGATTACTATTTGCCAACTTGCTTCACTCTGCATCCAAACAAATTTCACAAAACAAACGACTATGCTAGATCTTTTTACCACGATTCGACGGCCTAAAACATCTGACCACCAACGTTTTTGGAACCTTGTAAGGATTAGCTGGCGGCGGCAACTTCCTAGTGGAGCAATACGCACTGGATTACTGGGGTAACACAAAACACCCTGGAAATTATGTGACGTGAATGTCCACCCATTCACTATCTTCTCATTTGAGCGACCTTTCCTCACTTTCAACTCTATTTCCCGAAAAAAATATACGATCTGTAATGGTAATATGAAAAGGAAATTGTGGCTGACGAACAGCGTTCAACACATTTCGTGCATTCCTGGCTGTAGCAGATCTTCGAAAACATTGAAACTGAAAATTCTAAAGGACTTAGAACGGAATCGAGTATATTGCCAGTTCTTGATGGAATTGTATTCTCTATCGTGAGCTGAGTAGTGCATTGACTGAGATCCGTCAGTCTGAAGCGGTAAACTGATATTACTAGGACATGTTGATTAATCCTGTGTGTTTTGATACTGTCCAAAAGCTGCGGTCGTTTGGCTGCTGACTGATCTCCCCGGAGTTTCCGTGGACTTGCCCCTCTGCCTTTGCCACCCATTCTCGATTTTCTAGGGCAAACTGTCGTAGCTGAATGATAGCTGAACATCAGTACTTATTGCTGTTTCTTTCTCACATGTTCAATTTTAACCAAAATGGATTACCCTGATGTCAGGAGACCTGTAACAGTTACAGCACTATGTAGTCGAATCACGTTTTCTTCGTCTACCCACTCTTCGGTGTGTCGTTCAAGTGACTGCTTGAACAAACGGTCGAGCCCCCAGTCCAGGGAACTGGAATGGAGAGCCACATAAGATCCCCATGGGCTGGGCAGTACCTGTGATAATGACGAGTATTCGGGTAGTGGACGATTGTTCAACGGGAGTCTCGCCCACAAACACGCTCCAGAACATGTTTTATAACATACACGTCTAGTTGTTTTGTTGTTCTGAATGTTGTCGCTCTCGGTCGCGGTAAAGGGGAATCTGGAACTTGAATCCCCATTTTAACTAGGCCTTTGAGTATGTCCTTTTGTCCGCTTGTTTCAAGCAATTGTTTGCTTTGATGACTGTCAACAAAATCGCCGAATCCTTTTGAGGTTTGTTAAGTTTTCCTCTGATTATGAATCTCTACTATGAATCAATAATTCTTCCCGCGGAGCTCGCAGGGATTCTTTCTGTGCCATCGGGCGCGTCGTCTGGTTCCATTTCACAATCTGCACGGTACGGCTAGTGGTTTTCGCCGTTGCGATCTTCCCTGTCACAGTTAGTCGGCCACTGCTGTTTTCGCGTACTTTGCTTACAAATAAAAGACTGATACTTTGTACCAAGAACTTTTCTCGAAACAAAACTGCTACCATCAGTCCCCATGGCATGTATATGGAACGTGACCGTAATTTTCGTGATAACCTCTTGTACATCGATGGTGCATGTTGATTGTCTAGACACACCAAAGTACCCATAACATTTCATTCAATGCTCATTCTATGACACCCATCAGCTAATTTGTTTTCTGACACATGTGTGTGCCTTCCTTCTGAACGAACCCAAGTGGCTCTTAATCAGCATCAGCTTTGGAGCTTGAACACGTCGATTCAGTGTGTCGGTTTTCTGAAGTCAGCATTTTCATCGTCCTAGCGATTTGTACTATCTTATTCGACTGACCAACGTCGATTAGTCGAAACAATGATAGGGAGTGGTTCGGAATTATGTATACACTTCGTGTGGGGCGTGGAAACCGTAACAGTAACGTATAATGTGTATAAAATATTAGGTCTCTTCTCAGTTGGTGTCAATAATGCCAATCAAATTAAATATTTCCTCAGGACCGAATGCCGCTGCCTTGTCTGTCCAATATACGTGTCCCTTTGTTACCTTTGGCCTCCTTGATACGTAGTCAACAACAGCACTCCACAAGGCTTCTGTACATAGCTGTTTTCGGACAGCCACCCCCCGACTGCTTCCTCATCAAGATTTTGTTACACTCAACACGTCATTTGAACCCTTCTGTGGGAATTGAAAAACCGTCTCCCTTGTGTATATAACACACGCAGTAAGCTGAAAGAAACGGGCGTCCCATCCATCAAATCCTCCTTACTCACTTTTCGAGTTACTCATCACTGAACATAGAAATCCGTAAGCTCTGTACGGTATTCAAACCGTAAAAGGCGTTATTCACACACTGCTTAGCATAAGATTGAGTAGTATTGCGTCAACATGAGATGCTCCAAACTCACTCATGGAAACCTGGCAACCATGTTCGCTTTCAAGTGCCATAATTCAGCCGGACACGTGCAGCTGTACAGTAATGAAGCTGGACTTTCTACAGTGACCGACTAATAAAGGTTGATCTGAATTTGTATTTTTTTTTGTCCCAGATGTATGTGGACACTAACCATAAACAGCGTGCTACAAAAGGTCTGGTACCTGTCGAATAACCATTTAGACGGTGTATGCACCGGTTTGCATTTTTTTGCTTCCGGTATCGTTTCCAAAGAACCTACTTTGCGTTCTTGAGTGGAATTCGAACCTACACTCTTTGACGGAGAGGGAGAATACTACCTTTGGATTGCTGCTCATCACTTATCGCAAGACAGTAGTGTCACAGAATTGTACTCAACTGCACTGTTGCTTATGAGCGCTGACCTTTGTTGGGGTTTTCATTTGAAGTCCACTCTTCTCAAGGACCATTGATACCCTAACAATCCAACCACCATTTATTTGTTCAACTTTGTTTCTAATGTAACAGCGAACATAAATGGTCTTGAATGACATTCACCTGTTGGCTTCTCCAATATGACTTGAAAGGGAACATTTCTCGTGGCTTCTAGCCTGAAGACACTGTTACCTGTTTTGCTGCTGCTATGGATGCCGGCGCGTATCATGCCGTAGAAGTTTATGGGTACAGTTAATATTACCAGCACTCATTCCGGAGTTGCTGATCGTGTTAGCGGTTTGCAACGCACAGCAAAGCTTGGGGATATGTGATACGACATGGCACCCTACCAACCTAATTAAGTTCGGTTGTTTGATATTTGAACCGGTCCTATCTAGAATCTCCGTCTACTATCCCTCGTCAGAAACCTGTTTTTCACTGTCTTCTACTTTCATTCACTTTTTTCACACACAGATATCGGAACAGAGGACTATATGTTTGGTCCACATGTCATCCCAGCCAGCTGTGTTTTCTACCGTTCCTCGATGAGCTTCGCTTTTGTTAATCTCAGTCCATTGGTTCCTGGCCGTATCCTTTACTTGATTGCTCTGTTGGTCTGTTCATTTTGAGCCTATGTATTTGAATCCTTCGTGCTCGGGCCCTCAGACACAGTAAGGCGACTGGGCGACTGTCTGACAAACTTCTACTGCCTGAATTAGTCACTATCATAACCATTCGCAGAAACACTGACGTAGAACACCAGTGCTTCGCTGCTATGAAGCCATGTCGGTTCAAACTTAAACTTATAATTAAGGCCGGGGGAATTTTCCAGTGCTAGCCTACCACAAACACTTGAGACGACTACTTGAACATCACTGATATCAGTTGGCTGCCATATTACTCACAGTCTCCAGCCAAGTTCAGGGAGAATCCCTTGAACTCCATTCTGGAAGGCTGGTCACACCGAAGGCACGAAGACTTTTCCTAGAATCATTCCCTTGGACCGGAAAGTAGGTTCATTAGCAGTCGCTAGCTAGATTCATCCTGCATATTGCGTTTGGAAATTCCTGTTATTGTGTTGCGAGACTTTCGTTCATTTGCATGGTTGTTTGTTACTTACGAGGATGAGTCAGGTTAGGGAACGTTAGTCGCACATATTGGGCAACGTTGGCACATGGATTACCCATCTGAAGAATTGGGACAAATAGTGTGTAGCCTCCGGCTTCTGATTGTGGATGGTCAACACCACTGCTACACACTGCGGGTTCGTAGGTTGGAACCTCGTTTAAATTTGTTCCTAGGTCTTGCTGAGAGGTGATGCAAAAGTGTGTTGAGTAGTGGGTGATGTTTGTTTGTTGATTAATCGACCGCCGATTTTTGAGGTGATATCCGCTTATTATTGCATGTTTTGTGGACTCTGTTTGCCTTAACTCGCCCATGACTACAAAGATGTCCTTGTATCCCCGATAGCGTGTCACCCCCGTTTCGATGACCTGAGTCCTGCTCAGCTGGCGGACCTTTACCTCACTGTCAAACAAGTAGCGGCTCCACTGGTGGCTCATTTTTCCGCAACCAGCTTGACTGTTTCAATTCAAGATGGAAAGGATGCGGGTCAAAGTGTTTCAGTGAGTCATCTTTTGCACCGTGACCAGACGCGATTGCATCTAACTTTACTGGGAGACCGTTTCATTCGGTTCGCACATCATGGTGTATACGACAGTGTTATACGTAATGCAAACAGAGTGATACTTTGTACAGACAAGTTGATTTTGACGACTAAACTTTTGTCACGTCCAGTGGATTTGATTTTCCAAATCCAGCATTTGAATACTTGTCAGGCGTTTAACCACACAGACTGAAATTCCACGAATTTACTTGTATACATGCGCAACTTGTCATTGTCGGCATAGATGCCTACATTGACCTGTCCAATATTCCCGAGCTTGTTTAAGTTCGAGTTAATTACACTGGTGGTCTTACGCTCATGGCCGAGCGGTTAGGTGTTCAAACTAATAGCAGGGAGGTCGCGAGTTCGAGACTCCCTAGATTTTCGTGAAATGCGCACCATTGATGATGCCAAATAGGGATGAACAGTTTCTCGGCTTTTCGTCACAGACCGACTTCACTTACGGTCCGAAATCTCCATTATAAATTCCCAACTGTCATCACACTACCAACATTCTGGAGCCATATCCATTCAAGGTGAAGTGCGGTAGCAAACGCTTACTGTGTGTAGAAGTTCTTATTGGTATGAGCGTGAATATTTTACCACCGAGTGCGGTATTTCTCAACGTGCTATCTTCCTTTCAATAAGGAGAGGCACATTGTTCAAGGGATTTTGCATGCAGAATGTCTGTCCTTCATAATTTTGGCAATTATTTACCTTTTGACAAAGGTGTTTCATTTTTACCGTTCGGAAGCATATTTTAGATTCGGTGGGACCCTTGCAGGTTCTTCGGTCCCTAGTTTAGGTGTCTTGTAAAGGGATCCCTCATGCTAACCTCCCATCCATTCTTCGGTTCACAGTGATACTTTGTGATTGAATCTGTTCCCGGTATAATGGAATGCGCTTAGTTTCTTTGTTTATGCAGCTGGTTGGTTTCACAATGGAATTCGAGCTTGAAAAACTGTAGGGATAATAGACGTAATACACTACTCATAACGTTTCTGGAAACTCTTCGGCAGCCCATGACCGGTTTCGCCCTTCTTGGGGCTCATCAGATAAGCACAGTCCCCGAGTTTCCGTCAACCCTATGTTATCCTTGAACCCAAATTTGACAGATTTCGACAAATACACTCATTTGCATATCAATTTAGTTTTGACGGCAGGCCCACCTGGGACCCAGCTGAATCTCTCGTTTATGATGTGTCGCGATATCTCGAATATCGTGCCAACTGAAATATGAGGCGGCCTGGTGCAGCACATTCAGTTGCTTAAAAACATCACAAACGATAGATTTAGCTGCGTTCCAGGTGAGTCTCCCGTCTAAATCAAACTGGTATGCAAATGAATGTATTTGTTGGGATAATAGTTATCTGCTTTTGATGCGAATACATTCATTGAATCGATGAGTGCGGTAATAATGTTTATCTGCTCATGAGCAGAACATCTTCAATTGCTGCACAGGATGCACTGCAACGTTTGGGTATGCTAATAGCTAAGAGCTGATGCATCGTTCCTTGAATCAGAAGTGTAAGTCGTTTTAAATAACCTAGATTGTTTGATTGTATGTTATATCGTGTTTCACGCTTGCAAGGTTTTTAGCGATACTGAAGTACTGAGTGAGATCAAATACAAATCTCACGTTCGCAGATGAAGTGGTCGATGTGTATATTGGCTTCACAGCCTGCTTTCCGGTGGGTTGGAAGTGGATGAAAGAAGCACTTCACTGGAAAAGGCAAGGACATCTCTTGCGAATCTCTAACAAATCGGTTTCTCAGCCATGATGAGGCATTCAAACAATCCTGATTAATGCTGTTTACCGCTGATGACCTTAAACCTCGGCACTTGAAATATATATCTGAAGGCTCACTGGTTAACCTTCGATGTCTCTGAAGCACTGCCTAGCTCTGGTGGTTCGAACAGCTCAGTACCTGATTGTTTTGTTGCCATCGACACCCGACCAAGATCAAGCTCTCCCTCAAACCGCACCCTCCTGGAGGGACAATCAATGAACTCTGTATATCTCACATTTCTCTGCACGTCTTTAGCGATTATGGGTGGAATAGCTAAATTACCGTGGTTTCGACCATCTACTAAGACAATCATTACGACGGGTAATAATGGATCTAAAGTTTTTGCGCGGATGGCTTAGTTCTCCTTATTTGGCGGTACTTACAGAAAAGTTATCCAAAAAACGGGTAAGCGGAAGCTGCAGGACGCATTCAGCCTAAGCAATTGCTTTTTCGAGTGTTACCGAGTTATCTTCACTTCCTAGTTTTATTGAATCGTGTTGGCTGCGCATTCTTTAAATGTCGTCGTCTGCACAATAACCTATTATGGTAAATCCCGGAGAACACTAAGCGAAACCTGATATCCATCCAAGTTTAATGTTCGCTGGAAGAAGATAAACACTTTCCATGCCATAGTGGTCAACCTTTGGGATTGCATTTGTGTGCACTTTATCGCCTGTGGAAAGCTGCCCCCGGAAATGTATCTGCTCTGGTGTCTCCAGGGCCTCTGTCTGGGACTGTTCAAGCCAGAAAGTATATCCATTGTGGTTACATTGACCTACTTGAAAGAACAATATTGATAGATATTTTGTGCTCATAGAAGCGTTATCCACACTATGTACCGGGTGACTCAGTAGGAGCCTTTATATGTGATTGCCACTCATTTAACTATGAATGTGCTACCAGGCAAGAACTCTAGTCTGACTTGACTCTACTTAATGTATCAATGAGCCACATAATGGTCAACAAAAACGAAAATTTCGATCATTGCATTGTCGGGTTAACGAAACCAAGCTCCAGAAATTTTTCAGCCAGTCGTGCATCTGATCACGTTGTATGAAATCCCGAGAGTCAGAGAGGAACATGACCAATGCTCCCGGCGCATGTGACGGTTGCAGCTGCCGTCCTCCACACTTCAAACTCGTTGGGAGGGTTGTACCGCCCTACAAGATCGTAAACTTTAGGAACGTTAAAACCGACAAGCGTTGTTGAGGTCATTTTCATGTTGGAATTATTGGAACTGGAAACTCGTTGAAGTCACTTGTAGTCAATAGCTTATTACTATTCTTTCGCACTAATGTGTATAGTGTTAACCAGCCTAATGGAACTTTGGATCAACCAGGATAACAACAACGACAACAACATGATAAGATTGAAGCAGCACAGGCTTCACTGTTTGCCAAACGTTACGCACTGTTAAGGTTGTGCCACAGCTGACCCTAGATTGAGTGAGCGAGATGTTACTATCAGGCTTCCTACTTTTTGAGTGACATTTCAGCCACAGACCTAAACAATTCCACTATATCGGTTTTGTATCCGCTGCAGACATTGCTTGATGTACCTCAACCTATTGATTATTCCTCATCCCCGGGGTAAAGTCCTTGTTATTTTTCCATGCCCTCACAATGTGAAAAACGGGGATAAGGTCTAATTACCCCCTTTCTCGCATTACCATTTCCTTCTGAGAAATCGGCCCAAAATACTTTATTTCCGCCTGCTATACTGCTTTTCTGATTTCCGATCTAACACATTTTAGAAAACCACTTGATCAACTTTTCTGCTCCTCTGACGAAATCACTTTTTTTCTTCAGATTGCAGGTGCGTCATTGACAATGAATAGTGCTGCGAAGGCCAGTTAAGTGTTAGTCTTTTACTGGTATTAAGTGGTGGATTGTGTTTGCCTGTACGCGCTCATTGGCATACCTGGGCGGCGTTGTGTTTTTGGTGAGACGGATGCGAAGGAACTAGCGTTGGACTTGATGTATTAAGTGAAAAATCCTTGGGGTATGTCACAAGAAAACCGATAAAAACACTCACAGTTGAATAGAAACAGAACTTAACTCCTAATGGGATTATATTTTCAAGACTGCTCACACATTAGCATGATAAACAACCCATCCACACTTCGATTTATGAGCAATTCCTGTCAGTCTTTGAGAGTACCTTACCCGCTCCATCAGCTGATTCTGCTTCACACCCTAGGTTAAGAATTAGTGATCCTGTGTCCCCAAGCTGACAACTCGATTAAATGAAAGCAGCACTTAACAGTTCTGAATATGCTTTTGAAATCCAAGTTTCTCTCGATACCTAAATCATCCAAACAGGAAGCTCTCCCTTTTGTCTAACCACAGAATGGCCTGAGCGCTCTTGTTCGTTCACGGCCACTGAAATGGTGTGCAAAAATTACCACGCACTATTATCCCACGATTACCCTAGATGGCCTTTTCATTCCAGCACGTGCATGTCCATGTCCTCCCTCGGAAGCCAAATGATTTTGCGCGCAACGATAACATTTACGAGGCGGTAAGTTGGCAGCTCACTCGGTTGATATATCGTATTTGTTGTGGTTACTGTTCTTCTTCGGCAAATTTCGTGAACATGCAGATTTTAAACCACATTTTTATCCCGATTTTCAATTCTTTATACCGGTTTCACCAATGAACTTCACATAAGTAGGCTGGTGTAAATTGTCTGTTTTCCCTTTCGTGGGTTCAATTCAAAATGGGGATTATGGTTTAGTGAATAACTTTCTGGTGGGTCATAGATTCATCTCATTTTCAGCTGTTTTCCTTGTCAATCCTTTTTAATGATGCATTTTTCAGTCCCTCTTTTGCCGTTTATTCTAGCTTAATGCTGCAGACTTGAGTAAACGCCACGATTCGCAGTTCTTCAAACACACGGTCCTAACCTAGCAACTCAGTGAAGATGCGTCCTTCTGCATGTATTTTGACCATGTAGCTTTAGACCGAGAAGTAGGTCAGTTAGGACAGGACAATATTACTCCACGTACAACAACACGTTTACTCAGTCTCATATTTATCTAACTTTAAATTTGGATCTTGCCACCATGAGGTAAGCGAGTAGTCTTTCCCTGAGGTGGCTGTTCCTTGAAGGACGCGTATAGTAACGTATCATTATACTTGTTCGTGGCAACTTCTTTGACGAACTTCGCGAACGTTTGCGTTTAACAGGTTTCCTGATACATTCAAGGTTACCAGTTCTAAATTTTGTGGGTATATGTTGTCCCAAATCTATTTTACGCACGTGTTATATTATACAGTATTGTTTCGAGCTGCGTCATATTGGATTTATTGTATTTAGTGTATTTATTGAGTCCATGTGAAAATGGCCCGACTCAACACTGCACATTCCAGTGTATTAAGCCTACAGCGGTGATAGAGTTGATACTAGCCTGACCATCTTTGTGCTTCCGTGGTGTTTTGTGGCCTGCGTATCTGATTTTTCTTAAGGTTGTTCAGTTCAGTTCAGTTTGTCAGCTGTAAAATATGTACTGCAGTTTCGGTCACCGGAAAATCAGAGCGGGGGAGATATATCCAGACGTTGGGGATGATGACCTAGTCAGATAGTTCGCATTGTATATTGCTCTGAGGGAAATGCAAACTGGGCGGCTACATGTTGAAGGTGATAGCTTTGATGCACAAGCTCCACTGACTGCATGATTGAGCCAAATGCATCCGTGAGCTGCACAATCCAGATGGCTATGGTTGTGTTTGACATTGTACGACCGTTTCAAATGATTCACCTGTGTTCGAGTTGCGTTAGGCCTCGAATATCTTTGGGATTGTGCAGATGACAGTTCGCCAAGTCAAGTATCAGATTTTCTCAGGATCTGAAAACAAGGATACGGTTATTCAAATCTATCTGAAGGCGTTCACAGTGGCTGAATTTCGGCCGTCCGCGAGTTTGAGCTGACTACAAAAGTTGTTTCGGGATGCGATTATCGGCCATTAGTTTTATGTGGCCTGCCCAGCGTAGCTGGTTGTCTGTCAAGGCGCACTCGATTCCCCGTTGATTTTGGCTCGTTTGACAATTTCAATGTTCGGGATTCGATCTAACCATTGAATTCGAAGTATCTTAGGAAGACATTATAAGTGAACTTGGTCAAGCATCTTGATGTGCCGTCGATTCGCATTATCTCGTACAACCTCGCAGATCGTGCTTCGTAAAAACCACATTCTGTGGATGCATTCGAATGAGTCACTAAAGTCTTGATGGAGTTTGCCGAGTATATGTGGTGAGAGGCATTTGAGTGTCACTTCGCCTAGCTACATCACTGGTGTGTGCCATAGTGAAAACACGTTTCCCAGCAGGTATAGTCAAACGAGTGAGTACCAGTCGGCCAGAGTATTCTTATCGCAATCATTAGTACCACTGTTGCAATTACTCCGGTTTGTGTGCATGTCTTTCATCCAATAGAGTCGACCGACTTGAGCTTGTCCGTCTACATCACCAGTGTGTACGATTTGTCAGCTTCTAGGCATAGATAAACGAGTCTAACTGAACAAATAAGGACAATCGATACGCGGCCGTAGCCGTTGACCAAATATTTGACGAGGTGATGTGGTTATGACAGGTATCATTCAACACCATGATCGGCGCTGCAGGTTTTCACTGCAGATCCACCGCCATTACTCTTTTACTCTATCTCATGAAATGGATATGAACTGGGAGAGGGGACATCGAGGGGTTATAATCAGAAGCCGTCTGCGCAATCTCATATATGGTGGGAGCAAAGGGTGCTGGTATAGTGACGTGTCGCCCGTTTGTTTTCTAACGTCTATCTGGTTGAACCGAATGGGGCTAGGTAGTAACACACAATCCGTCCTTCCGTTGTTTGAAACTCCGATGTCACAAAATTAAATAATCAGTACAGTGACTTGGTTTTTCGCTTCTCTCCACAGCTTCAGCAACACGACAAAGTCGCTAACCGGATTATTCGGTCTCGGGAGGTTATGGACGCGGAAGCCTCGGAATTTCGGAATCTCTTCTATCCCGCCTAGGTCGATGTCTGCCGAATCATTCAGTCTGGTCTATGTTGATTTATCGTATCTGTCTTTCACCGATGGATTGCTTGTCCACTGATAGCGCCATTTAAAAACCATGTTTGATTGGCCAATCTGCGAATTTTTTCGTGCCTTTCTACTAGAGCCATTCTGATCACGCCACTATTGAAAACCCTGTCACTCTCTTCTTACCTTTATCTCGAGCTGAATGCGGGCCAAAATGCCGTACTTGGATAAAAGAATTTATTCGCGGTAGATCTGGAAATCACAACCCACTTTCCAGGTAACTTGTCTGAGTCCCTAGCTGACTGGTATCGTGCTCCAATGTGGAGACAGTAAAAAAAAACTGGGAACATACGCACAGAACATTCAATTTTCACAATTTCCGAGGTCTTAGCCTCTGAAACATCATAAATCTGGGGTTATTCACTCTGAAAAGGGAGGCGACACAACCGATTTTTAAAACAGAAGTTGTGGCCGTAAAAAAAGGTCTGTTTATTCAAGTCATCTAAAACAAGTAATTTCTGAACAGCTAGTTTTTGCACTCCCCTATATATCAAATCAACTTTGAGCCTGTCTCCAGTACAACTTCAGATGAGTACGCTCCTGAATTTTAGATTTTTTCCGTACTCCCTTTATTTCAGATGTAGCCTACATTTTTGCGAAATTGGTCACCGTCCACTAGTACAAATATCACTAGTGAACTGGCGTGATGATGAAATTTATAGGCCTGTGAACTCAACAGCGCATCCTCACAATATTACTATTACCAGAGGTTGGTTTGGGCAGACATCGATGAATCAATGTAGGTGAACGGTTGATCGACCGGATTCCCAACCTTTTTACTTTCAGAAGCCAGTAACGAGCTACCAACACAACGATAGGACTGTCTTTTCCACCAAACATTTTGAACCGAAGCACTTACGGGTTCCACGATGGCCTCCATCACTTCCTTTAGAAAACGTTTAATTCACGACGCTGATTGTCTCAGTTACAGGACTGTTGCGAATACTAGGTTACATATACCACTTGTTAGCTATATTCTCAGCTACCAACTGGAAAAACAGTTATGATACTAAGTTTTGTCGACTTGAATTGGATAGGGTGATGTACCAATCCAAGCACGAGTAGCCAGACCACATTATTCAGTCACAGCTTGGACGACTCAACTGTGCGGACATTTGGCTGCCTGGCCTGAAGGATTACCGGTTTGAACCACCATCCAGCTGAGATTTCTGCGGTATTCCTGGTTGCTAATAAGAACGAAATATTGAAATAACTTTTCTTGGCTTTTTAACGTAAGTTAAATTGGACGACTGAAATGGGAATCTCAACGTTAGCACTTTGCTCACCCCATGTCACACTCCCCTTCCTGTGGGGTTATTACTAATCAGCACCAGATTACTTGGAGTGCTTGGAGTGTGGTTTGCCCCGTATTATGCTCATGTACACTTTGACTGCGGTGTTGACTGGCCACCAGTAACTGTCCCTTTTTGAGGTTTCCGAGCTGTGCATCGCTTTGGAAAAGAAAACAGCGGGATACTTATCTTTGATTTCTTACCTTAAGCCGAATTTCCCTTGCTTGATGAAACGGGCAATCTAGTAAGGATGAAACCGATTCTCGAGTGTTCGTCGTGAAGTTGCAGTGTGGACTGGTGATCATGTACTGGGATAATACGTGTGTCATGAATGTTCACAGCGGCAAAGTTGGGGAAGGATAAGTCCGTGAGTTCTCGCTTGCGTGCATTTTTAGGCTTTAAATTTAGAGGGGTATAGTACCGATTTAAGCTTTATGAAAACGAGTGAATCATATCATCAAATGAATTCCACTGTAAATTTCCGTAAGCTTTCTGTGGTTGATTTCTCGCCCTCGACAACAAATCAGAGAGGAGTCTTGAGGTCCTACATTCGCTCTTACGCGCTCAGTAGTAAAACAAAGTATAAGTGCGATAAATCGTCCGTCCTGATAACTTCGTTCTTAAAGAAGAGGTACAAGCAACCTGATCAGCTCAGTCTAGCTTTGTGAAGTAGTCATTCATTCGGCTGAGGAGGGTGGTATGTCGCAGCATAGCTGATTGAACGCGTTAAAGTACTTGGACATCGATAGATCTAAATAGACTCACATGATTGCCGTAGATAAGTAATTTGCTAATGGTCAGCTAAGGTTAACGCTTTCATCGAAAGTAGCCTGTATTTTGTGTTGTTTTCATTTGGGTTTTTCCAGCGGTTAGTGTGATAGCTTAGCTAGGCGATTTGATTGCATCACCAGCCGATGTGTCCTGTGGATAGGCGCGCACACGATTGCTCATTAAGCTACAATTATTCTTCTCATCTGAGCACAAACGAAAGGCGATTATGATACCGATTACTGCATGTTTGGCGATGACACATATGCTCTACTAGTCGTTTCCAATTGAACGTACGTGTTAACTATCCAGGGAAGTTTCTTAGATTTCACAACTCTTAGAAAAAGCGTTTGGTAGTCGCATTCCCTGTTCAGTGCAGATCCATATGTGAGCGGTATCGAGGTTCCCACTAGCTCCTTGACATCTAATTGGAACGACACAGTGTCGTAATTCTTCGTGTTTTCAAAGACAAATATTGTTCACAATTCGTCTCTAATGCTATGTTCCAAGTGCCTTCCATAATCGGTTGCCTGACTTCCGACCCATAACTCATGTTGAGCCAAAACTTCCTCTTTGCTAAGTTCCTTATCTCCATTCGCGTCCGTCTCACTGAATAGATGTTCGGCTTCTTCCGTAGCTGTTCGCTGGAATCCTGTTAAAAGTAAGATGAAAGGAAAAGTGGGGCTTTATTTATGAACTGTGGTGGTGCTGGACAAAGCAGTCCTGAAAACAGCCTAAGAACGTCTGCGTTCTCACATAACCTGCTGTCGGTAGATATTATGAAGTGATTTGGATTTTCTGAGACGACGTCTCGCTAATCATCCCCTCCTTGAGGTCAAAGTCAACAACGTCCAACAAATTATTTCATTGGTGTTGTTAAAAAACAGGAAAGTACGTTTAAGGTGTGAGGTTACGGATTTCCTACTTTCGTCCGTTTAGTCTACTGTCCACTGCATAACAGTCGAACAGAGACGGACCGGAATTTTTAATTATCTTTTATGGGTAAAATAATGTGGCTCCGTTGTTTCGTGTGACCTTATTTGCTTTCACTGTCTAATATAGCATCAGACGTCCGCTGTGCATATCGCCTTATATCCATTATAGGATCTCGGGCAGTATCCCACAGACGGCATTTTCGAATTAGCGCTTCCTTATATCAATGATACTAGTACGTAGCGAATCCTTGTATTGAGTCAGTGACAATATGGAAAGGGCTCTAAAGTTGAAGTTGATGAGTTAGAGCAAATTTGCAACACACAATCGAACTGCGGATTTGGTTTGCGTGGGGTGTTTATTAGTGGACAGTCGTGGAAGTTACCGGCTAAAAGTGAAATGTTATTAAAAGATAACGTTTACGTCAGCAGTGGCAGTGCGCAAAAATGCAGGGCATCAATGGTCGATCAGACAGGCTCACATGTACCGGTAGCGTAAGAGATTAAGGTAAGCAGGAAAATCACACAGAAAGGAACAGGTTGCCGTTAGATCTTGGTCATGGTGATGTGGTCGGACGCCCCAGTGGTCTAGCCGCCCGCGAACCTTAGATCGGAGCTTCAGTTGCGCCTATCCTGCAACAAATCGCTCGTTGCAAGGCGATGGCCATCCAAACCAAGGAAATCCACAGAGACTTAATAAGATAGCAGTATAGCACCTAGCATAATACACTCATTTGCATACCAATTTGGTTATGACGGGAGACTCACCTGGAACCCAGCCGAATCTCTCGTTTATCGTGTCGACGAGTTTTCAGCAACCTTATGAGTAGTGTGTTAAGTATAGCACCTTTCGATACTGGGTCACGCCAAACTATTATACGAAGTAGAGTGAATACAGATGCTATAGATACGTAATCTCAAGGCGTGGAATGGAACAGTGAGGTTGGATTTTGGACAACACTTGTGCTTACTACGTTGGTATGCGATATGCCTGTAAAAATGGTTTGTATTTGGCAAAAATGGAAGGAACGGCAACAATTCTGCTTAAGTTGTCAAAAGATTGTTATGCTGACATTAGAAAAGGGGAAACTAGGCGAACAATTGCTATCGACGAATCATCTTGCCGGTACAGACCACATATGGAATCAAACAATAAAAATGAACCAATTACGGTAAGGCAGTTTGGGGATGGGAAACTCTGCGTTAGTCAGGGCAAAGGTCATCCAACACAGCTATTTGCCTGGGTCATTTGGGATGTGACCTGGTGCGCGCTACCTTCAGACGCACACTGGACCAGCTCAGCTGGAGGGATTGGATAAACCTCTTCTGTGCACAAAGCTCGAGTGCGGAGAGTCGGATGATGATAGCCTTGGCAATCGCTTTGGACCGGCTAAGTGGCACCTGGTATACAGTCCGAATTACAATGTCCCGCCCTAGGGAGCGTCGGCTAGGTGGACTGGACTATGGATTTTGCATGGACGAGTTACTTTGGACAGTGTTCTCTTATCCGCCTAGACAAATACCGCGCGATATGACCTAAATAAGTGGCACCACATGCACACTGGGATTCACAAACAACAATCGATGAGATCAGCACGGGCAGTTTGTCGTTACTTTGCGGGAGCAGGAGAGGTGAAGTTGAGAAGTGCCGACGTCTATCCGGCTTGTTAGTGGATCTTACTGCTGCGGAGTCGGCCTTGGAAGGTAGCACTAGAATAAGTTTGGGTTGTGTCCTGCACGTGGCTTGAGATGAGCCGATCAGGGTAACTGTTTTCCTTTAGAGTGTTTTCTCTGATGTGCTCGATCGTTGCCATGACTAATTTACCCTAACACCCTGCAGCTCAGTGGTTAGTTGAACGTCCTGGGCCAATCCGACGTGAAATCTTTCGCTATAGGCTGCACACCATTTCAGTTCGTGGACCTTATAGGGCAGAGTAATGTCAATCATAGGACCATGCCTTTGCTTGGTGCAGTTCTCTTATTCGCACATGTGCCTCTGCTGGAAATCGTTACCTACCTGTGCACGTGAATCGAAACTACGAACATTGTGTTGTACATACCAGCAGCTAAACTGAAGGAACCTCTCTTATGCTGCACTCGTAATGTACAGTTTCATTTCACTCGTAAATAATATCGCCAAAGGGACGGAATAGCCATGGGGTCACCGCTAAGCCCATTACTTGTTATATCTACATGGCTAAACTTGAGATTGAAGTTCTAATGTATAGTATGTCAGAATTCGTTCAGTACGACAGGTATATTGCCGACATATTTTATATTGCGGACAGAGATTGCGATTAAGATGGGGTCCTAAATCGGTGCAATAAGTCTATTACAGTTCTTGTCTGAAGACACCAGACCATACCTCCCACATAACCCAGACAATCAGGTGCGTGTTAGATGACAGTTGTCCTGACTCACACGTAGACTTTTCCATCCCCACGTCTGTCTTGCCTTGGTTTGTCTTGTCTTGGTTCACTTTTATTACGTTTGGTCCAATATAGGATCTGTATAGGCCAGAAGATGTATTATTGAAAACACCTGTTCGCTTAGGCCTATTTTTTCCAACTTCTGGTTAGAAACAGATTGCTCGCAAGTAGTTGATGGGAATTCGTCTCGCTTCTCCGTCATATACCAGTGCTAACAGTTATCAACAACCAATGAGAATTGAATAATTCCTAATCAACATAATATTTAAATTGTAATGAAGGCTAATTCAGTTCACGTTACTTGTCCTTCTCATGAAAGCGACATGAAAATTCTCTCCTATGAAACATGGAATCTGTTCGTATTTTTTCACAGAGGCGATGGGAATTCGTCAGGCTAAGTGATTGCACTGGTGTTCCCCTGTTTTTTTAGTTTCCTTTTGTTCTCAGGCTGTTTCTGATCCAGTCGATTTAAGATCCGACCACTCGGGCCGTGTGCATCCCACTTAATGCCGTCCTAAATAGTTTGTCGAACAGTCTGCAAAAATACTTCGGGGACCAATGCCATATTGGCCTCCGAAGCGGTTTTTTCCTTTATTCGCAGTCAAACTTTTGCGTTTTCTAGTACCGTTGTCACGCCTTGGGCTGGCAATGCCAGTGCAATTTGTCACTCACCTGGAGTAACCCAGTGTTTCATCTCCTCTTGGTCCAGCCGACCATCGCCGTTGGTGTCGTACCTTTTAAAGTTCTCCAACTCGATTTTGAACGCTTCCCTGTGCATTTTGTCTAAATTGAAGAATTTCGGTAGCTGACTAGCGTTCAGTTTGTAAAATCGAACTCAAAAAAGCAAAGACCGATGCGGTATGCTTTTCTGAATATTTCAAATGTTGGTGAAAATGGTGAGGATAAAAATAAACGTACACATTACAGTCGGAATTTTAAAAAGGAATTGAAGAAACTAAACAACTTCCTGATGGATGGAAGGCTGCAACATGAAGTGACAATAATAAGTGATAGAACACTTCCACGACATCTAAACCCCTACGATATGGACAGGTTTCATCGTGCTCGTTGTTGACAAATCTGATTCCATACGTATCAACGCTGTTGGTAGCTGGCATGGGTTGAGTTTTGCATCTACGTTGAGCAACCGGCGTGACTTTGGCGTAGTCTGGCAGCCAGTTGGCTCTGCTCATCTATTCCCAAGTTAGTTCTGGTTGACATTTGGCATCGGTCAACCTCGATAACTAGAATCAACAAGCAATAACAGGACTCTCAGTCCTTGTCAACTCTGTGTTTCGTTTTTCAGTTCTTTTATGTTCTTAAAATTATTTTCGTAGGAAGCTTGTCCCAAAAGCCATCTCGTATTCTCTTCAGCTGTACAGCGACGAATGCTAACTTCCCTGTTGTATACTACTTCAAGCTTGCATTCTAATTTCGATTTTGTTTGGTGAACAAAGTGTTTGACGGCATACTTATCTGTTTTAAGTGACTTCCTTGATTACTGCTTACTTGTTTGTTGTGTTGTAGATATCTGAGGATCACACAGAATAAAAATACTCGTTGGATGTCCTGGTATCATAGCAAATTCTACGGGTATAAAGAGACCATTTAAGCAGCTCGGTCAGTTTGGATGTAAGACTCTTCTGAACTTCTCCATTCGCCTGTGTTTGATGTGTCCTTTTTAGTTTTCGGGGACGTGAGAAAGTTGGCGACACACATTGGTGACTTGCAGCTGTCTCCACACAAGCTCGTATATCTGGTGCATCGCAAAGCAGACCCCGTTGGTTTGATTTCATATGGTTTGAAAATAAACTGGAATGAAAATTACTTGGGTTAATCTCAACTGAAGTTTCCGTTTGGCGGCACACTTAATGAATATACCCCTATTAGCTCGATGCAACTGTGGGTAGATATCCAAACAATAAGGTTAATCCGTCAACCCGTAGGGTAAACAGGCAGCTCGGTTTTTGTATTAGGTGCTATCTGAATACCTACTTCACACCTGCTAGTTCACAGGAAGCACTTAGTCAAACATATCCCAAACGAGGGCTATAACACAGCTTTTTGTCCAGTGCGTGTTTGGTGTGCATGGGTTCCGGGTGATCTCACTGCCCTTGTGTTCATACGCAGTGTCCTCTTACGTACAAATGACGCGAAAGCGACTGGCGGATGTAACAAGGTGGAAAGTAAACCGCGGGATAAAGCCAGGAAATGTTGTTTGTGGGCGTTGTGTTAGGACTATCTGTTGGGAAAGTCGACTCTGTTGGTTTTAGATGAAACGTCTTTTCGACTCTATATGATGTACACTGAATGTCGAAAGTTCCACACAAACTATTATTATGCACACAGCAGTTGGTCTACGGAAGCATGACACGTTATACGAGGTGTTAGCTGAATACCCTTTTTAGCGGTACTCAGCTATGCATCGCTTGGTTTCCACAAGTCGATTATCTACAGTGTTTCGTGAAACCAGTGCAAAACCCTGTAATACTTGGGCTTTTCTACTATCAACTCTCGTCTCGAACAACTTACCGTCAGCTAAGTACTCCTGCTGACTTATGAAACCGTCATCGTCTGCGTCAAAGTCTCTAAGCGTGTGAATTATTTCATATGGCGCCATATGGGGATAGTTGTGAGGATGCTCAAACGCTGTGAACTCCGTCGCATTCAAGTGACCATTCTGATCCACATCTGCCGATTTAAACTTGATCTTCTCTTCTTCGATCGACTTAACGAAAAAATGGTGTAAATAATTAAATTAGCAAACAAAACAAACTTCAGGAAGCAGCAATGAGATATGGCGATCAAGGAAACATGAACGCTTAAGTGTGTGCGAATCTCATCAGTTGTAATTCACCGCCTGTCTTTAACCATGGCTCTAAATGAGAATACTCAGTTTGCCACCCATTCCTTCTATCTACTAGACTCCGTCATGCTTGATTAGGTCAAAAGGTTTGAAATGAATTGCCGGATTCCAACAACAATAATGCAGACAAACTGACAGCTTCATCTGTTGCCTTCAAGTAGAGTTGCATAGCAATTGATAATCTTACGCTACGTTGGTTAGAGACTTCAGCTAATACAAAGTTCCAGCGTAACACTAGCTTTCTTGTAGTTGTTGGTTTACAAGTTAAAAAACGGTGGTGTTCTTACACAAAACGTGAACAAATCCTATCTGGTTTCGTCACGCGCATGATAAACCAAATATCGGTGGGACTGATTTTCCGAGGTTCTTATTCACTTTTAATAGCCAAGGCAGTTTCACAAAACATTCGTTGAGAAGTTCACAAGTTGTTTAGAAATTTACACGGTTTTGGTTATAAGTTTGAATGTCATTTTCCTCCCAAAACTGCCCAACTACTACACACGACACTGATAATATTTCGCTTTTTTTCCATGACAAAACATAAACACTCAGGGTCCGCGCATAGATGAGGAATCTTGAGTGAGGATGAACTTTGCTTTGGCTTCACTTAGGTGAACTCAGCAGGTTACCAAAAACCTAATGGGTAAAATCACAACCGGTATACCTTTTCGAGGGAGGAAGCTTCATAAAAATTCCCTTTTTTTTGAATTCCGGACTCCTGAGGGAATGTTTGACGGTGCAGAAGTCAGTAATTTTGTAACTCTCGATTTAATTCGTTATTTTGCTTCTGTGTACAAAAAACAGAACTGATGCGAAAACACAAATGCGGACACTGTGCTAGGAAACACGGCAGTCGGTACAGGTACATCTGATTTTAAACTTCCATACAGTTTTTTCTGAACGTACTACTGATCTCTTAGCAAACTTAATCCCAGAAAATATTTTGGTAACGGTCATAAGCCTTTTCAGCGTCGAATCTACTTTAGTTTTGCACATTTCGGGAAGTGAAGTTCAGGTAGATAAACTCATAAAATGGTCTTGTAATTGCTAGGCTTATTTGAAAACAGTTTAAGGGGGTAACTTAAATAAAAACATGTGACAAGAGGACACCGCGCTACCAGTCGGGGTCACCAAGATACCAGGAAATACAGGGGCATCACATTAGAATCCCGTGTTCGATAGTCCCAGTGGGTGAAAATTTATACTTGCACCGCATGTGGTTAGTGGATAAAGTAGAGTGAATAGGCTGTTCACCATATGACAAGCCTCTAACGGTAAAATTACGGCAAGAATCAGTGCGCTGGCTAGCAACGAAACTAACTAAAACATTCAGTGAGATTCTATCACAATCGGAGGCACTTTTCAGGGGTCCTGTTATGGGGTAGCACTGTCAGAAGTGCCAAACACTATTGCAGGGAAAAATTGAGTCTAATTTGGAAGGTCGTAAGTAGTTACGAAATTATTGGTGTTTCAGGAGAAAGGATGGTACTGTCCCCTTGAAGACGTAAAATAAAGTTATTCGAATATGAGAGAACAACAGCCTGTACGTGGTTTGGACTAACCGATGATATTGGTTAGGCTGATCCTCAGCTAGTTCACACCAGTAAGCTTTGGGCAGATGCAGCTTCTCAACTATGAAAGATAGAAATCTGTCGAACATGATCTCGCTACGGCCCTGACTAAGCGATCTTTCGATGCTTGAAGCCATGTTTCGCATCCACTAAATTGTATTGCTACATGTTTCTGTGACACTTTGGACGGGCTTTCGCACCCGTCCATAAATACTTTTGACCGCTGTTAGGAGGCTGACACTTCTCAATTTCTGCGTAGTATAACTGAGGAAAAAAGACCACTGAAAAGATCGAATAATCTTTGATTTTCAAGTGTGTGAGCCCGTACATCTAAATTAAAGCACATCTGTGGCCGGTTGGAAACTTTCAAAGATTTTGGATGGTTGAGAATGTACATCCTATGTTTAGATTATTTGATTTAGCTTATCAGGACTAGCTGTCCCTTTTGTTAGGTTCATTCGACTCAATGTATGCAGATCGACACATCACGCCTAATGGTTTTAAACCAAATGCAGCGTAATCAATAATCCTCCTAATTAAGGTGAAGTTTAATTAGTTTTCTATGTGTCACTTATTGCTCAGCTGCGGTGCATTCTGGTAGGTTTTTTGCCCAACAGCGTCCGGTCACACTGAATGGGAAATTCACGCTATTGACTTCATGTCTCATACAGCTGGGCTGAGCACCAGCGGTGTCACGTACACAGGTGGGTTTTGCCGCCACACATGATGGCGGTAAAGTTGGTTAAACGTGAATATCTTCCGGCAAGTAAGTTCCCTGAGTGGACTTGCTAATTGATTCGACTACTCCTAAACTCGGAGTGAATGTTAAAAAAATCCGAAAGAAAAGGTCGAGAGAGAGAGAATGAATGTGAAATAACCGTTATCAGTCAACAAACGGCAGGAATCTCACCAGTCCCTTCTTCGATATCTTTTCCTTTTCAAGCAGTCCAGTGCCAGGAATTTCCCGTTGCTTTACTGAATTCCCTCTATGTAATTTGATGAAATATAGTAGGCTGATGACTGTGCTTAGTCTCAGCCAAAGTGATTTCTTCAGGAATAATTAGTCCATGAGGAGTAAAATGCCATTCGAACTATCCTGGGCGGATAACAAATACAACGGGATACTCAATAAATACAATAATTTTTGTCGGTAATGAGTAAGATTCACTTTCCGAGCATTCTTCCAATCAAGTTCCTATAACTTCAACTTTACGTTCCTAAAGGATAGTAGAACTCAGCCCGTGCCGTCTATGAAAGTCACAATCACTCAGTTGAATGAATGATCATTCGCCTGCATACATTTTGGATTAAATCTAAATCCGGACTGTGAGCGAATCTTATGACCCCAATGTTTACTGTACATACAGTTGCACGGTAATATCGAGCAGTTACAGCCAGGTACCTGGAATCGAACGAAGAACGAAGCGGTTCAATAGTCTGAAACAATAATCAGATGTTTGGTTTCCATTCTAAGTAGTAAATGAAATTTCCAGTCTTAAAATCGAACCTCAACCTATCACAAAATCGCTACGACAATCTCGAGGAATACTCTCTCACATTTATCTTTTTCCGTGAGGTTGGCACCACATCAGTCCTTCTGGACCACCCGGGCTTGAGTTTTCCGACGAAGAAGATTGCATGGATTTATTCGCACCCCTAGATGTACCGCACAATCCAGTTAATCCTCTTTTGAATATGACCGCCATTCGTTCAAGGAATGTCTCATGTTGCGGTATTTCAAACTGGGTGCATACTGTTGCGTGAGCCACATACTAACATCGCGACACTCGCAGTTTGATTTGAAGCACCCTTATCTGAACTTTTCAACCCCCTTCCTCGATGTATATTTGGTCTGAGTGGTCAGAAATCGTGGATGGTTCTCATAGATCTTAGTATTTCATCAGAAGCCTTGCGGTTAATCCGTCTTAAGTCTGCAGACAGCAATGTGCTCTTGCCAGATCCCAAAATGTGTCAACCCCCGCCTTACATAGGTATAGTCTACCAACTGGTCAATATTCTTTGGTCTGTTGAAACGACGGGGTGGGTATCATTCATAAGCCTCGTTCAACCCCGAAGCCTATCGATAGAGCACTTTTGAGCATCACTCAACCCCTTAGAAATATACTCCTATTTGGATTGCATCGCCTTATTATTTGACCAGATGGTTTTTAATTATTCATCTGCTATAACATGTCACACCGTTTGCCTACGCTATTCGGGATAGATTGATTCAGCCGAGTCAGTTGTTCAAAAAATGAGTGTATTTCTTGTGGTGGCCGTCTGATTTCTCAACCGTCTCATACAAGTGCAGAAGACTAGCAACTGATAAATAATTAAATATAGCCCAGAATTTTGAACGTTTTGATAGAAGACATCTTAGGAGAATTGGCACTCACCTGCAAAAATGCTTGAGTTTCGTTCGAAGAATCTTTGGCCAGTTGCTCCAGTTCTGTGCTAGAATATCCGTATACTCGGTTTGTGTATTCCTCCCACGTAAGAGTCCCATCCTGATCTGAGTCGTAGTCTTTCAGTTTGATTTTTGCGGATTCCAAGTCTAGGTTACTTGAAACGAAAAAGATGGGCAAAACAGTTATGGAGGGAACGATCTTTCAACGATTATGTTCTCGACCACAACACAAGGTAAGAGCTGCCCTTAGTTGCGAACATTGTATACTCATTGAACTGGTTGACCGGAATCGACACTTGCCAAATTCTTTATGTCTGTGCACTTAACACTCTCAGCTTTTTCACATTCTCTGGAGAATATGATGACCCCCTAAAATAAATTTTCTTCACACACCCCCTCCGTTTAGTTGGGTGAAAGGTATGGCAACAATCACCTGATTGTGCGCGGGTCGTAAAAGAATTCGGAATAATTTGACCACTACTAATCGACCAGGCTTAAGAGAGCTTCTTCGGAAACAAAAACAAAAATATACTGAGCTTTGAGAAACAGCTTGCACTTCGGATGAAAGGGTAAGGTTTTTGGGCAAGTAAATGTGACTAATGGTCGGATACGATGTCATAAGACGGCGTAATAAATAAGCGCAACTAACATCAATCTATTCGGTATCGTATCATACAGTTTGGTGCAGCAGGAACAAAGGTTGTCGAGGATGTGAAGCGAGATAACTTTAAGCGAGCATTAGGCATGGAAAAAGGGAACGTAGTGAGCATAATATGGTGCGCTTGTCAGTCCCAATGTTTTTACCCAAGGCAGCCACTCACTTCAGAAAGATGGGGAACTTAATGTGATCCAAAATAACGGACGCACTCATTTACGGCTATACTTATATCCCCTCTTTTGCCAGAACTCGAGGAATTGGTAGAGCTCTCCTAGTCCTCAATGGCTACTTTGAAGCCATAAGGCGAGAACCAAACAAGCTTCATCAGATAGATAACTCACGTGAAAGACTGTACAATCCAGTCGATGAGCTCGCTTTTGTCCAGGTTTCCGTTTTGATTAGTGTCCATTTTTTCGAATAACTGACCCAAACGCATCTTCGCCTCCTCTGGTTCAAGCTGCTTGAAGTATTGTGTTTGTTCAAATGAACCTAGAACAACTTCATGGTCAAGGTCGAAATCGTGCTGTCCGAACGCATTAAAATGAACCGAGCCTGATGTAGGTATTTGGGGATCGTCCGGACGAAGATGCTCGTTCATTAGTACGTCAAGGTTTTCAAACTCATCGGATTGTGATTTCTCAACCCAAACACATATAACTATGCAGATGAATAAGGGTGCGAATTGGCGAGAATACATGACGGTTTGTTAGAGGTCTGGTGCTTTCCCACCTTATTTGACTTTTATAACCCCGAAAAAATGTGCGGGTGGTGCCGTATGAGGCGTGTCAAATTTCCATTGGGACGGGCAAAAGAAATGACGTGGTATTTCTCTAATACATGCTCTGCTTGTGGTTGTTATTCGATTTTAGACAAAAAATACTTATAAAAAAACGTTGCATGCTCCATGTGCAGTTTAAAAAAGCTTTTGTTTTAGTTGTACCCATGAGAGTTCATTTTAGCCGCCACTATGATAGCCAGGGCACAGCTCCTGCACTGCATTTACACAGTTTCTTTGGGCTGCAAGTTTAGTGTCGACAGACCTATCCAATTCTTAAACTTACAAAAAACTTTTCACAGAATTCAACAATCTCTCATTTGCACTCGAATTTGATTTGGACAGGAAACTCAACTGAAACCAACTGAATCTCTCGTTTATGATGGCCCGCTTCGAATGGCTTGCAGTGACCGTATGAGCAGCGTCCTACGTTTGGACACTGTTACATACTCCTTTTTGTTCGGTTAAAAGGCTGAGATGATAGAAGGTGCATGCATCCGCCAACCTCCACGTTTCACACTGTATTAAACAAGCTCCCTAGTGTTTTAGACTTAAATGCGTCTAACCATAGTCACAAACCTATGCAATTACGAGAGGTTCATTTGCCATGTTCGCTCACACAGAAGTTTTAACGCCTACACCTACGTGTAAGTCACAATCACGATCGCCATCCTGATTCAGGTGGCTTGATAACACCTGGACGACGGGTCACATAAATTTGGCACTACTGCTCTGTGCACGTGCGTCATTACGTGCACAACTGATTACGGTCATCCGGTCACCCGATGGATCAGCCGGCGAAAATTTTAATCGGATCATGGAAGCACCCCGATAAACTCCCACGGTGGCTTCCAGGATGCGACTGGTTTCTATTTTGAAACACTGGGCATCTTCGATTCTTATCATCAGATCAGCCTGAAGACATCGGTGGTGAGATTTTAACATTTCCAGTTATTTCAATCGGTCACAGACGTAAAAGCTTCAACACTAATAGGTAATGAACATAATAACACCAGTCAGATAGACTGGACGCAAATTGCTGTAAGGAAGGCGGTTACCAGAACAGTCGAATAATTCGAATCAATGGTCTTTCTGCTCGAGTGGTCCCCATAATGTGAAATAAACCGCTGAGGTAAAGTTCAAGTATTGCCTTTCCGAGGGTGATGCCCACAGGGCACTCCCATGAGATAGGAAAGCTAATGGGATTAAGAACAAAGAAATGCGTATCGATCTGCATTAATTCAGTGTGGTTGAATACTACTCAAGTCGCTCGGCGGTTATCCCAAGCAGAATAACATAAGGAAGCAGTTTTGCTGGGTCAAACGATAACGCGTACCTTAAAAAACCGAGAAAGATTGGAATGATATCTTGTTTATATGTAATCACAACAGCCTTGAATGCATCTTTGGAAGCAGTGTACCTGTGCTGGAGAAGCGGAGGCACTGAGGGTGCATAATTAAGCTCAGCCAAGTCGCGTGAGTTTGAATGCTTACGGTGGTTAGCAGTGGCACTGTGAATCAAGTACACGGTCTAATTTGTCAATAAAAGAACAACCGCACGACCACAGGCTCTTGTACTGAGGATTAAGACGTGTGGATGAGTCGTTTAGTCAAGTCTATCCTCCTTCTTCTAAAACATATGGTCAAAGATCCTGAGTAAAGTGTGTGGAGACTGTTGTTTGCAAACGAGATGATATAACGTGGGTGCAGAAAGATCGCACTTGAATCCGCATCATTACGGGCCTTCGTTTAGCTTTTTATGAGGTAATACTTCCAAACATACACACACCAACAGAAAGTAATGCTTTGCGATAGGCTTATACTACGGCTTTAGTGAACACCATAAGCATCAGTGCAAACAGTATTTCTTGACTTTCGACGCCAGTAAATGATAAAGCCGCTAATCAACGCATCTAGACAAACCCTAATGAATTGAAATGCACCTCCAGTCACGCGAAGCAAGCTCATTCTGATGATACAGTCCAGTTCAGTTCAGTTTTTCAGTTCACAAATGCTATAGTTTTGTCCACCGATAAGGAGAAAGTGGAAATGAGAGCTACACATTCGAGGCGATGGCATGATCAATTCATTGACGCCGAATGGTTCTGTTTGTCCGGTGTGGAGGGGATGGAAAGCTAGGCAGCGAAGGCGATAGCTTTGATACATGACCGCCATTGGCTGCGTGGCAGCCATATGTGTCAGGTTCACTCACCATTGGTCTGTCTTGTCCCGCGGTCCCTATCAGGAGCAACGGCTGTTACTAAAGCGACCCACTTGCCTGTTAAGGGCTTTCACGCTTGGTTGCCAGGTCATAGGTTGATCACCCCTGCATCACACATCACATCTGCATCCCATACAAGGCTGAGCGAAGAGGGCTCTGTGAGGCAAACGAAGTACATGCCCCAAACAGCGTAATCTGTGGAGTGTGACCAGCTGATCTATCAAGGGAGAATGAACTTACCCGAAAACCCTCTGGCGTACTTCAGCATTACTGATACAGTGTTCCCACCAGACTCATGGAATGCTTCGGAGGAAGCGACGTCCAAAAGCAGAGACTTTGAAGGCCTTCCACACTCGGCGGCCACGTCTTAGATCCATAAAGTAGAACAGATCGGACCGCGGCATTGTGCACTCTACCCCTGAAATTTAGGCAGATGTCACGTCAACGCCACAATGTCGGAGGTTAGCAAACTCTACCCTAGGATTTTAAATTAAACTAACTTGTCTACTACATCGATTGGTTCACTGCAGGCACGAGGTTTCGGTTTGATCCCATCCAGTCTTGCAGTAGCACTTACACTTTACGGCTGGGAAGCGCATCCCGAACTGTGCGACAGAATTATTTAGGTTAGTTTAAACAGTTGGCACTTAGAAACAGTCTGATCCAAGGTGAACAGCATCCGTGAGCGACCGATATAGGAGCTTTTTGATCTCCAGGCAGGTAAATAGAACTGAAGCAGCACATGGATTACGAAGTTAAACAGAAAGGACGACAGAGGGGTCCCCGTTTGACATCGCTGGATTTGATGACCTTAGGAGAGAATTTGCCGTGGACATGTAGGCTTGCACGGATAAAGCGTATAGAGCCTTTTAAGAGACAAGAATTTATTAGGAAAACTCTTCATCGCAAGATACTGCCACAGTTTCTGGCGGTCAACAGAGCCAACAGCATATGTGAGATTGAGAAAAACGACCATTGTTGATTGTCAGATGGGGCAGCAAAGTTCCAGCACCTACTTGAACGTAAAGAAATGATCGATATAACACGGCCAGAATAAATCCAGCTTTGATCCTCGCGAATCTGTTCCCACCAATGACGAAGCAACCTGCGCAGGATGATGCCAGAGAACATCGTGGAAGCCATAGCCACTAGACTGATGCCCCGGTGGTTTTCGCACCTTTTGAATATTGGAATCCCCATCGAAGCGCTTCATTCTGTTGGAATTTTGTCCTCATCTCCGATTCTTGGAGTATAATCGTTAAGTTAGCCACGAGTGACTCGCCACCTTCTTTGAAGAGTGCAGGATTCAGACCATCTGTACCAGGTACTTGTTGCGTTGAATCATTGAGATGGACGCTGAACTTCCGTCGACGACAATGAGCTGGTATTCACGTCGAACTCGGAGTCAGTTAAACCTTCCAGAGGCTGAGTTGATGGCATCTAGCTGAACAGTTCTTAAAATTGTTCAGCCTATTGTTCAAGACGATGTTTCTGTGGGTGGATTGAGGACCCATCCTCTCCGGAGGTAGTTTCACTAACAACCTCTCCCCTTGGACCAGTTGATCGGATCATCTGGACTAGGGTATGGCTGTTTCCCGTTGCAGAAGCCTTCTCCAGTTCCCAAAATCTTGCGACCCACCAGCGCTCAGTCAATCCTTAGGCTCTTACTTATTCAGCGTTTGAGGGATCTGCGAGCGCCATCACAGTTGTTTGCTGCTGGTATAGTTTTCACGGTTTCACAAGCTGTGATCATGACCTCTTTCATCTTTCTCCAGTCGTCACCTAAAATACAGTTGTACCAGTTGAGTGCTAGAAGCTTCTCAGCCAACCCAACTTGATGTATTGAACCAGTCAACCTAACACTGCAAACACGACTGTTTACTAGAATCCAGTGCAGTAAGGAGCATCCAACCCCTAGGGATAAGCACAACTCCAATGCCGTAGGTACCACGAGGCATTGCATCCCAAGACACCCGAGGAGTAAAGTGCGAGGAATCTGGATTCGTCCCTAGCGGTTTGAGGGGTATGACCGAACTGAGGTCTTTTATGCGGATTTCAGAGACACAACATACATCGATTGAAAGAGGGAACAAGGTCTGGCCAATTTGATACGGAGTACGGACGTTGGTAGCAGTAATGTGCATCAGATCCTTTGAAGTCTAAAAATGGTCTATTTCGATTTATTTTACTGGGTAGAAGCTTAGATGCGGAACAATGGTTAGGTAATTGACAGTTAAGTGAATCAGAACGTAAGGAACATGTGGGGAGGAGTCAGTAAACGAATACTTCTATGGGCGAATGGTGCTCCCCGGTTGCCCAGGCCGAAGAAGGACGTTTGCTTGAGGCTTTGACTCGAACGTCTGACTCACAAGGCAGTGGGAGGATGTAGGGTTTCTTCAGGGACCCTTCCCCTAGCCTCTGACTCAAAAGTCTGACCCACGAGGTAGCGATCGTTAGAGTTTCCTTGAGGGAGCCTTTCGTGAATCGTTGACCCAATAGTCTGACCCACTTGGCCTAAGGGGGTTGACTTGGACCGAGGGCAGGGAGTACGGTAGGTAGGTACAGTAGATACCTTTTGAGCAGCACCAGATTGTTTTGTTTTTTAAAAAAATATTTCAACCATAGTGAACAATTCGCCGGCGGTCACTATCAACCGTTGAACGATCGGAGTGTGCGATTTGTCGGCCGATCGTTATTTCTCTGTTCATCTTCGTAGGAAGGCAGCATAGCTGCTTTCATACATATGGAGATGCTGATCGCCTGAATGGAACACGCACTCGTATCACAGAGGACAGCACAACTTTACCTCCAGACCACGTCGTTGTACGAATTCACGCTGTTCTTCGTCGGGCTGCTACCCGTTGGCCTTCCTGGCATGTTGAAACTTAAGGAACTGCGTTCCAATCAGTGTAGTTCTAAAAATCACTGCAGCACTGAAACCCGACAATCAAGGTAAAGCGACAGCTTCCGATGATTTAGTGGCATTAGCATAGCTGGTTTATATGTAGCCAGATGCTATCCGAATTTTACGTGTTTACACATGACTGACTAAGGTATTGGTTCTCTCAATTCCTATGAAGGTCCAGTTAGGTAAACAGACGATTAATACTGAAAACACTAACAATTGTGACGGTTACTACTTGAGAATTAGCTCAATTCTTTATCGTTTCGTCAGCCACGTGCGAATAAGGACGAAAAGTTTGACGTTCTTAAAGACCCCCTCCGAAATTCGCAAGTTGGTTCACCACGAGAACACCATTCAAAAGGACCCTGAGCTACTCACAAGTAATAAACTGGTCAAATTGTCAGAAACGGATTTTCCGATATCTCCATTCTTCATGTATCCAAATCCTATTGCTCGAGGAAGATACCTAACTGTGCACTCATCAAGCTGATGTTTAACGGACTCTATGCTCAGGCCCATTTATGCTGCATTGCATGAACCGTATGGAGGGGGAGGCCTTTATATGTTAATATCTACACCGAAACAGAAACGCGTGCGATAGACACCCATTAACGAACTGGACCAGTGTCACATTCTTGAGGAGCAGAAAGTGCTACCTTGAAAAGCCGCAATTTCAGAAGATTGACAAAATGCAACACGCTTTGGTATAAGCATTTCAGCTTCCGGTGTAATACGAGCACTAAGTGCTGTTTTTGCCAGTGGATGTTGCTCATACCATGAAATTGGACAACTATTATAAGCTGTTGTGCCGTGTACTACGTGAACTTATATGCGATCTCTGGGTTACAGTAAACTGAAAGATATTCCAAACTGTAATGTTGAATTTACGAACGACCTGATGGAGGCACGCGCGAGTTTC
Source organism: Opisthorchis felineus (assembly GCA_004794785.1). Classification (NCBI taxonomy): domain Eukaryota; kingdom Metazoa; phylum Platyhelminthes; class Trematoda; order Opisthorchiida; family Opisthorchiidae; genus Opisthorchis; species Opisthorchis felineus. Next base: position 49,415 of record SJOL01003976.1, on the reverse strand, counting down.
GAAGGAGTCGTCTCATTTTGTGGATTCTCCCACCTCTTTGAATATCGCCCTACCTGAATCCAGAGACAGTCTACGATGCACAACCAAAGACAAGCGATTCATTGGGGTCTCAGTAAACTGTTGTTTTTGCATGACTTAATATCAGTAAGTCTGAATCAACCCCGGGAGCCAGCCGAGGCAACGTGTTGACGATGTACGCAGCTGTCAGGCAGAGCGTACATATTACAGTTACTACACGATGAATAAACAATTTACCAAATGGAACATGCAGCACACACGGTCGACCGGTGGCCTAAGAGCCAAGAGCCTTTTCTCCTTCGACACTTGCAGTACGAGTACTGGGTGAAGCAATGAAATCAATCTCCATCCCGTAGATAAGTGAGTAATTTCGAACTCAGCTCACATCTACTCGGTCGCCGCAGTGAAACCTGAGTGAGCCTCCCTTTGATTTCTGACCATTTAATTAACAGACCCCGGTTGTATGCGGCTCCATTGGGTGGGTGGACTAACCCAAAGGTGCACCAATGGTGTTCCCTCGCACGGTGACGAAACGTTTGCAAACCAACTGCCAAGCTCGGAAACAGATAGACCGCCACATGTTCAACTTCCATTGAAAAACATACTACTTATAAAGCGACATAAGTAGCTGGAGAGATTGCAGGGAGTCGCGAAATCTCGCACCCCAAAATGCATTTACCGGTTGCTCGGGGGATGATGCACTGAGCACACCGTCAGAAACCCACTCAAATTAACTTAAGAAAGACCCAATATTGTTGCGGGATAGTGCGACAGCACTGTCTTTGGGACAACAAGGCAGAATCGGTATCCTGAACATTGCGCACGCGGACGAAAAGGTTTTGTTTGCTTGAGGTCCACCTAGTAGCCAGGGGATCGAAGGAATTCTCTAATCTTCCCCGGCATAGGTGGAAAGCAAAGAATGGATCTTTGCCCATCGGCAGAACTTAGAACATCAGCAGAAATAACTGTCGCCTTCATCTTCCTGAATGATGTGGTGAACTGTTGTGTGCATTGGATACCAGTTTTATTTGCCCACTCTACGAAAACTCCGTTCTTGGAAGCCTTATACGCCAAATCCTGTGGACAGATGTCTACGGAAACGTTTGCCGTTTTCAATCAAAACTGTCCCACTTTTCAGACTAAGCATCAATGCGCCCATCTAATAGAACTTGGGTACGCAAACGATATAACTCGTCTGGGGTGTGACCCCACACAGAACTGCAAGCAACATTGAATGATCCTAGTGAGATTTTGTAATTTTCGTCCTGTCCTGACAGGACAGGCCACGCTGTCAACCCTATCAGAGCGTCTCGAGTCAATTACCTTGTTGTGTTGCCTGCCAAAGTCGATCCAGTGTTGCTTGGCAACGGCCGAGACTATTGCAGTACGCCTGCACAATCCAGCCATGTCCCCAGAAGCGCTTAGCTTGCCTAGGTCTAGTGACAAGTACCACCTGACACATCCAACAGTCACACAGCTGCCGAGCCATCCAGTCAATTGACCTTTGATTCAATCAGTCACCTGGTTGTCCATAAGAAGTGACTATTGTGTTGGACGAGTCGTAACTCGCTTGTAACTGTATTGCATAATTTTAAGCGTGTAACTATTTGATAAGTATTGACCTGAGGATGAGGTCCCGAAAGCAATCGGTTCGTCAACTGCCTTTATACTGTAAGCAGTACAGCGTCTTTCTCGTCGTGGGGTGAAAATAACACTATAGCCGCAGTGTCGGCTTCCCTAGGGCATGTGAATGAATTAGAGTAGTTCTCAACTTCCATGCGTGAATAGCCTAAGAAAAAATCCATTGAACTACCTGGGAGCAAAGTACGCCTGAATAACTTATCACTGAAAACTGTGACAGTATTATGGGTAAGGCCGTTGGACAGGTTCACTCCAGTTTGACAGCAATGAACGGCGTTTCAACTCACCACGGCATACGACGACGGTGTGGGTAGGGAATCGTGGGTTCAGAAAGAAAAGAGTTAATCAGTGAGCAAGGTAAAGAAAACTAAGTCTTATTGCTAATTTTTTGGAGGCTGCATCTTGCAGTCAGTGGGTTTCACACTAGCGGCAGCTTGCCTTCTTTGTCGCCAGTGGACAGCTGCAACATGAGCACGACACTGTACAATCTGAGGATACGTAAGAGTCCCAAAGAGAATGACGGTTTTGAGCACAAGGTTACGTGTCATTTGATCGACTGCTTGAGATCAGCAGGAGGCACATTTGTGCCCTCCACGAACAGATATTGATTGGCGATATTGAAGCGATTACCAATGACGGTTCATGGAACATCTACACCAAATTCGTCGCCGAGATGGCTTTGCCCTCTTTAGTTTTCGAGACGGCATCAAAGGCAATGATAGCCGCGCACTTTATCAGAAGAATCTGTTAAGTTATGCTTAAATAGCCTTTTTGAGTGTCACTGCTGCAATTTCTGCGGCATATGCAGAGTAAACGAATAGATTTCGAGGTTTCGTCAGTCCATTTGGATTCTGACAACAGCCAGTACGACTTAATATAGTGAATTATTAAAGGGAAAATAATCGAGCGTCTTTGGCTGTAATATCCAGCGCAGCGCACACACGAATTAGACCGTGGAGCGCCATTTCTGGATCACTCGACTCTCAGGGAGTAAAGCAAGCTGATCTGGACCACTCACTGCCATCGTAGGCTTTTGTTTAGGTGTTCCGGGTACACAACGAACAGATTTCTGCGGGGTAAAGGATGAGAACGACGAGTCCGTCGACCTGTTTGTAGTAGTGGGCAGACATCACGCTATACTGAACAGTGACAAAGGTTTTTTATTTTTTTGAGCATGGGGCTTTAAATGAACACTGAGTTAACAGAGCTGAAACACAGACGGTGGTATTTGCGAAGGAGTAATTGGAACCGAAAGTAAATGAAATGATCAGCGTGCTGTTTCTACGCTGAGTGGACAGATATTTATTTTTAACTGCGCAGGCCGAAGGGGTCAAGATATTCAACCTTGGACTTTTCACTCAATGCTCAGACCCAAAATTCAGTATGATATGACAAGATTTTGGTCCAGGCTCCTGTCTATGGTATCCGATTCAATAGCCTGTGGAGGAATGGCCTAGCTCAAGGACACAAGGCTCGGATATCCGACTCTTAATGCTGACACACACCAAACGCACTTAAAGTTGCATCTGGCCCTAGGTAGGAGTTACTGGTATTGGATAACGCGCTGGCAGTTAAGGTTAGCCGTTAGGTGATCGGATTGTGTCGGTTTTAGGACAGACCTTTGATAACCCGCTCTTCCTGGGGAGGGGAATAGTCTAGTTTCTTCCATGAATAAAGAAATGCCGGTTGTCTAAAAGAAGTAGCCTTCACATTTCTATCGCAGAGGGCAGTACCACCTTACCTCCAAACCGATCACTTTTAGTACGGGAACTAGCTGTCTAATGCGTGGATGATTCCCTTTGATCTTGTTAGCATGACTGAGGAACGAGACTTCAGCCAATGTAGGCCGCGGGAAAATTGCATTATTCAGGCCAGACCACCAAGTGAAGATGGGAGATCCCGGTCAGGGCTAGAAGGAATAATGTATTACGTGTTCGCCGCGAGCTAACCATGTTGAATTTTGTTAGAGTGATTTCAGGAGCACTCCTAAAATTAAAAAAAACATTCGCCTGCGACCGCGACTTGTTCATACGATGAAGCAAATGCGTGGAAAAACAGCCAGTTTAGAAGTATTGAAACGAGATAACATATAGCAAAAAGGATAGAATGATGTAAGCTAGTACACATGATTGCTGTAATAGATCGAAGCGGCGTAGGTGCGTGGCTTCGGTGTAGATTTTGGTGATATCGCGTCGGGCGCGCGGTTGAGGGCTAAGCCAGGGAGGAGGGAGTACAAGTTCACTCGGAAACAACACCACATCGTTCTTCTTCGTGTAATAGTAAGGAAGCCAAATCAGAGGAAACCGGTTGACTGAATTCGAGGTGGGCGTCGAATCGAGCCAGACAAGCGAAGTGTTCGGGCATCCAATCTTTCAAAGCGTTCAGGCACAAGTTGAGCCAATTAACCCACGAATCTCTTTCCTGTGCAGTGTCAGCACACAGAAGATGCCTGTGGAAGATGGATTAAGTTGTAGTCACTTAGGGGGTAGAATAAAAAAGTGCTGAACACTAATTACCCGAGTAATTCTACCTGTGATTTGATTCGGAAGAGGTATCAATAATGATACGGGTGTCAGTTTCTAGTCACATTTGGAGGTTATATGGTCAAGCTTTATGCGACCGAGATTTTTTTCATAGGTCTCCTTCAGAGCCATTAAACAAGCGTTCTTCTGTTGTAGAAAACTTCCATCTGTGATAAATCATACTCGTACTACCGTGGGAAACTCCTGTCCGACACCGAGCTTGCTGTTCCAAATGACTGCAACCATGCCGGACTCACGGGTCCCGATACCCAGCCCCGATTTATATTCGAGCACTCCCCAACAAATATAAAACTCTGCTAGCTTGCGTAACGACCATCCAAGCTCTATGAACTATGGCCACATATTGTTGTCCACTGTGGTCACAGATATGAATTTATGACAACATTAACATAAAAAGCCTTGCGTGACTTGCTGTCCCTTTCATACCGAACCACCGTACCATTGGGCAGAATTCATGGATGAATCCCCCTACCCCCTTCATCCTGAACGAAAATGAAGCGAAATTTAATTCGTAAAAGACAGAAATAAACACAAGTCGTCCTAGCGACCATTTGAACTGTCAGAACATTAGATGTTAGCCATCCCATCTATCTGGCTCTCCCATCTTACCTTCCACTGACGGTTTTTGTTGACCGAGATGATATTAACAATCGTTCAGTTTTTATCATTGGGAAAGCCTGTGTCAAAAATCAAACAATATGCTCCAATTCACCCCCAAATCTGCATCAGCCTAGCCCCACCGATTCGGCCACGAAAGAGACAGCAGACACGACAAAGGACGGAATATACTTTTTTTCACACCATCTTATAGGCAAGTAGCAATCCAAGGGTTGTACCATCCGGCATCCTGTTCACTCTATCTTCATCTTCGTAATGTGACCCACTTTTTCAATGTTTTACTCTCAATCCCTCCATTTATTCTTGAACACGTCTGTGTAACTAGCAGATGACTTCGAATTTGTGTTGTTCAGGTACCCAATAACAGCATTCTCAATGTCGACTGAACTCAAACCATTGATTAAGGTTTCCCAACTTTAAGTAGCCTACTCTAATGGTCAAGTCTTCACCTTCGCTCTTCGGTGATTGCATATTCACAAATAGGCAAGGACCCTTCAGTCGATCCCCTTTATTTGACCTTGTAATTTTGTGAAAATGTTGAATCCAAAAACCACATATTTTTTCACTCGAATAGGCCAGATACTATGATCGATTCACACTCATCGCATTCGAAAGGCTTTGATCAGAAGTGTACGTAGATGTAAATTTGTGGGGACAGTAGAAGGTCCGTAAAAGGGCGTCAAACCAACCACAGGTTGGATGCTACAAGATGATTCTACATAGGCAATCGGAGAAGGGTTTAAAATACCAGTGAGAGACTCTCAAGATCACTTCAAGTTTTTTCATGCAGCCACACAGGGAAGCACTGGACACCTAGTTCGATCTTCGCTGGTTATGGTTTGAAAAAACGATTACTGCTGTGTTATGTGGCAGATGTTCGTTCACATGCGCTCCAACCAAGCTGAGGTCACCAATCTGCAAACCAATAAGGGAGCTGACATTACGTAAGGGAAGTACACAGGCAAGTCGATGGATAGCTGTTTCAAAAGCTCATGAAATGTCCCCTTCAATCCCTAATTGGAGTTTACTCAATCATGCACAATACGAGATAGCCCGGTTATGCGACAGAAGAAACTAGCTTGCGGGCGATTTAATGGAATGACCAATCTCAGAGGGCGTTCTGTGTCAATCTTTATTAGTGGTGCGCAAAACTTACTTCTGCTCCAACCAAGTGTAGTCTGGAGAGGCCCGGAAAATAATACTTTCATTTGAGTCAGTCCCAGAGTCGGAGAGCTTTGCTGCATTGACAGAAGCTGACAAACAGCCCGGCTCGATGGCACGCAAAGACCGCATAAATATGGTGTTGGCTCGTGCGCAAATTCGACGCGGCGCGGGGACAGCTCTAGGGGCAGCAATATGCCTCAAATCAATTCGACCCACAGGTTTTCGGATTGAACCGGGACCATTAGGATCTCGCTGCTCATCCTCGGGATAACGCCAAAATCTCAGATGGTCTGCGCGAAGTTGACACCAGTAACGACGCCATACTCCCAAACCACCGGCCTCCTCGAATACGGTCTAAAAAGCCAAATGTACGAAAACATTTAATGCACGCTCGCCTGAGCGTTGGCATGGAAAGGGTGGAACAACAAAATTAAATAGGATAGATTTGAGTCCGGTGAGTGGTTCACATGTGCAAACCAACTGTTACCTCGTGTTGGTAACCCGCTGCATCGAAATTTGGACGACCGATGATTATACACTGCTCGCCGAAGACGCATCAGGATTCTGATGGGATTCATGTTTTCGCACGCTATATGTACACTTCTCGAAATCCGTAAGACAGGGAAGTACCGCTGCATTATGGAATCGGTCCAGCCTTTTCGAGAAGTAAGCACCTTGCTTATCTGAGTACCGACAGATGAAGATTGGGGAGAACCATAACATCTAAGGTGGTAAAGAGACCACATACCTTGGTAGTATGGGGAGAATCGGGAATTTTCAATGGAGACTTCGTCCTGTGAGCAGAGCCAATATATGCTTAAAAGTCTGGAAGTAGCATACAGCTGTTTCATCCTTACTGGAAATTATCAGCAGTGCGCATCTCAGGAAAGGAGGCTTGAATCCGCGACCTCATGGCCAGCAGTTAGAATACTTGACTGTTTGGGCAAGAATGGCTGATCAGCAATGCGTTAGGCTCGCAATTAAACACAAAGCGTCACTTGAAGAGCTAGTCACCACGTGTGGTGTGGATTGAAGGATGAGTGGCGCTGTATCCTAAATGCGACCTAATCACACAATTGATCAGCCGCCTCTGGCCAAACGGTTATTTGTTTAAACTACTAGCCAGTGGGTCACCGGTTCGAAAATCCCTACTGGAGCTAAGTGGGATGCGCACTACTGATGGTTCCCAATAAGGATGAAACAGCTGTACAGTGCTTCTAGGCTTTTCAGTACTGAATGGCTTCACAAAGGATAAAATATCGATTAAAAAAGGCCACATACGTCGTATTAGCAGCCCGTCACGAAGTGAACACACGGACCTAGAAGGCCAGAATTGCGTTTGCCAAGTTGCGCCACTTGTGTCAAAAAGGCATCCCACTGGGTCTCAAAGGACGCGGGTGTCAGACTATATAATTGTACGGCTGCGAGACTTGGCCACTTTAGGAGGAGTAGTTAGGAAATATTCGAGTCTGCGACAACCAGTGTCTCAGAAGTATAGCTGGAATCGGTTAGAACCATCGAATTCGCAGTGAATTGTTCAGGAGACAGGTTTTTGGAGAAACGGATGGTAGTTCGTTCAAAGAATGCATACAGCACTGCAAGCTAAGCTGGCTGGGCAATGTGCCACCCAGGCCGAGTTACCGCCTTCTGAGACGAGCTTTTTTATCCGTGCCCAATTCGGAGTGACGGAAACCTAGAGATGGACGGAATTTAACTTGACAGAAGGGAATGAAGGATGTTACGAAAAGTTTGGGTGTCGTTGGTGATATTCGCCTTTCAGGATGGGGTCCAAATGACCCTCCCTGTGCTTAGCTGGACACTGGATGACACGGCGACTAACCGGTGTCAGCGGCGTTCATGCTGTCAGTTTCCATCCAGATTGTTTGACTGAGTGCTGAAGATATAGACACCTCGGTTGTTTCCTGTAAGCTAGCCCAAAGCCTCCCTTCTCTAACTCTTTCTTCTTTCAGTTATAAGGCCTTATCTGTACGGTAGTGAAGCACCACTGTTCTCATCTAGTGTTCCTGTCAATGATAACGACCATAAATCGAGTCGAGTACCTGTAATCCCATGGATCATAACCAAAACCAGTCACCTTTCGTGATAGAAAGAGATAGAACTTCTGCACTGACGTTGAATCTTACACAAAGTCACAGTGATAAAACAGACTTGGTAAAATTGTTCTCCTGAATGCAACCCGTTTTGTGGTCCTACGCCTGTGACCGTTTGTTTTCCGCACGGCCACAATGGATCTCATTGCAGGGAACGATGGTCAACTTCCTACGATTATTTTGGTCCCAGCAACTGACAACATTCGTGTTAATCAGCCGTTTAGGCTGGAGACAGCATGGCGGATATGGCGCGGGCTCCAGGCCGGAAAGTTCGAGGACCAGTCCTTGTCTAAGCCTGAGACACTTAACAGTGCGTCGGCCCTCGTGCTTCATTCGCGTTACACAGAGACGGCCCCAGGGAGGACGGCACCATCAATATTGTGGTTAAGGATACGGTTGGTAGTTTCAAGTTGTTACGGAACTTGTGGAATTGGCATTCACGCCACTGTAGCTTGACAGCTCTTCCTGTTCTACGCAATTCTCCAGGTGAGTCCAGAGCGGGGGGGGGGCACCGGAATCGAGTTCCGCTCATACTAAAGAAAATCAGCAGTGCAGATCTTGACCGCACCGGGTTTTGAACATCAGACGTCTGACATGGGAGGTCAGCGAGTTACCATGCACTTGAATTAGCACGCCCGAACGCTTGAGCGATGTGATCCGCTTGCACAACGCTTCGAACAATGCAGTGACCGTGCTTCTGGAGTTGCTCGATTGGCTCCCTAGCGTGGACCTCGCAGTCAGGTAGAGCCAAAGCACGTTCGAAGCCTGCTGGACAATTTCGGGATTAGTTGTGGGGGGTTAACGCCTAAGATCAGTAGTTCTAGAAATGGTGAAAAACCTCGAGTGTTGAAGGAAGACAGGATGACAAGCAAAAAAAATACAAGAGCAACGTACCAAAAAGCCGCGAGTCAATACCCGCGCTTCTAGCCGCACCGCGGCGTTCAACAACCCAACATGTCCAGTAAGCGGAGTTGATCGTGGTAAACGCGGAAGTCTCAGCGGGAGGTGATTCGGTTTCTCGATTCCAGAAGAGCGCCGCGACTGAGCGACAGTAGATTCACCACTTGGGCGCAGGTGACCCAGGAGTAAATCATCATGGTACCGAATATCCACAGACGATAAAAGTGTGAAGGCTAGATAGAAAGTTGAAAATACCGGAGGCAGCACTTCGCGTACCGACAGTAAACGGTAGAAAACGACGGCAACCCGGTATGCCCCACCAAAAATAGAAGTGTTTTTATCAAATGCGCATCAAAGACACTCACAGTCATCAGGCTCACTGCAGCAACAGACTGCTTAGAGCAGGCACCTGCAGACTTTTCCTAAGCTGTCTCCCTCTTCTACTAGCACGACCCTACTACCGATCGATAAGCGTAGAAGACTAGTCAACGATCTACTGGTGTGGCGTTGCTAATGTACATCGGGGTGAAATGCAGTAGTGAGGCACTGGTGTTAATATCGACGCTGATGAGAAAAAAGCAACAACTTCATGGGGTATATCATAACTGGTCGGGTACTAGAGTATGACGCACACGCTACTTTATTCTTCACTGCCCCTTGGTTACATGGTTTGATCACCTGTCTAACGTCACCACCACCACAGTTGTGAAAAAACCCATCAAGGTTGCGATATCGCACTCTCAGAAGACCATTGGCTAACAGCAAACATCCTCACCACTCAACAGTGTGGGAAGTGTATAGCGCACACAACATCAGCAGAAACAACCGTGTACGGTGATTAGAACGACCACTGGTAGACTTGGGGATGGGGTTAGCACTGAAGCCCGAATGCAGTAATTGATATAGATGAAGCCATTGCACGTGCATTACCCAATTTTCCAGCATTACTATTTACACTTAATAGTGTCTCTTTCCATAGCCCCGGAAAGTGCTACCGTGTACGAGGACTGAAGTAAAGTACTGATCAAGCTAAGTCACGAAAAGACCGCTGGTGTCGTTGAGGACTGTGGTGCAAGTGACATGACAACCTGAATTTACTTTGGTACGTCACAAGAGACTATTCTGTCATATAATTTTGCTGACCAAAACAAAATAATTTGAATAGGAAAACTCATCCAGAGAGAGATTTCAAGTATTGGAAAGCTTGTTAATGCTTTCTGGTTAGTCCCCAGAACCAGGAAAATGATAACGCACATGCCGTTATCAGCCTTCAGTGATTTCGCGTATTCGTTTTAACCCACAACCAATTGAAAAAACTGGTTCGCGGGGTACTCCAACACAGTAATCGATACTACACATAGGAAGAGCATAGATTCTCATTTTCATCAATGACAACCTACCTTGTAAAGACGAATGAACATGAGTAAGGTGAATAGACAGGGAAAAGTCGCGCGTGCATCCAAGCTGTTGCCCTGGATGCCTTCCATCCCGATCTCCCCAATGAAGTCTACTGAGGCTCCTGTATTCACGCATCAATGATATCAACTATCGCTTCGCCTGTGTGGTTACCCACCTTTACCTCCCCAGAGCATCGGCGAACGAAACTGTGGCAGCTATAACCACTATACAAGTAGACGGTTTTTATTGCTGAATATGATGATGGTGAAAGATAACAGACAGAATTAGTAAGGAAATGATGTGGCAACTAGGATCACCGTCTCACCCGTATATAGTTTACGAGCAATGAAGCTCACGAAAATTCGGGTTCCATGGGCGGTTGGTTTCGTGAATTATGTTTGTTGCCACTTTCTAAACTTCTACGGTGTTGAAAACCTTATTGCTGAATCTTGCCCAACGTTTCTGGTACACCAGCATTACGATAATCAGCTGTTCACTTTCTCAAGACACGAGTCGAAGGATGCCTAAATTCCCTTCACAGGAGCCACATGAACACTAAAGGAATTAAGATGGAAACGCAAAAAGTAAGATAAACCGTGGTTAACACAGATAAGCTGATATTACACCCAATTTATCACGACTGGTCTTGACAGCGCCGGACAGTGTGATAATCGGTAAAATGATAAGGGACGGAGAGATGACGTAGAAACTTTCGTTGGGTGAACTAACTGGCAGAGCGAGGCAAGCTGCAGGACAAGTTGAACAAACATGATGGGCCATGTGCTCTCACCTCATTCTAGCCCAGGCCTGCGTATATGACACTAAACACTCGTCGCTCGTCCATCAGATCTCCTCCACTTGGGATCTGACAGTTCGTTACGATATCTGCAAGCCTATTCAGTATGCAGTGGGGACACTAAAGTTGCCGCGGAATCGTTGCAACTTTTCCAAACGTTTCGACCGTAAATACGGTCTGGCCACATGCGTATGCATGGACACGCCCTAAGATGTGCAGCGGGAATGCAGCTTGTACGCGCAAGGTACGGCAGGTTGTTTTTGCAGTATGTCGCTTTGTTAACCGAGTAGACTCGAAGTGGCTAAAGCGCACCTTGCGGTGTCAACATACACGTTCCGACCAAATATGACACCAACGGAATATGAGAATAGGTGGCTGGTAAAATGAAAAGTGAAAACAATAAAAAATCGAGATGAGCGTGAAAAGATTCGACGAGTAGTTCGACAGGCGATTAAAAGTTGTAACCTTGCTCTTCCCTACGATTCCCCTTGGGGGAAGGGGGAAACAACTGGTTCAACTCGGTGGTCGAGCAGTAACTATGGGCCAGTGGCAACGGCAAATGCTAGTGCGACGTTTTTGCGTACGTGTTGCAACCAGTTTAGGAGGAAATAGTGTCCTACATCCCCTAATCATCACGTAGGAATAACGGACCACATGAGAACACGCTTCCATTGGTAGGTCAGCCATGTGGTCCTCAAGTTAACCTTACGTCATAGCGTGATAGTAGAACAGGATATTGACGGCAAATGATGGTCACGGTACACGGCTTATAGCTGATAAATTGAGTTGAATTAATTGAGGACTCTACGAATGTAATGTTCCTGTAGCTAATACTGATGTCAGATCCACACACAAGATGCGGCAGTGAAGAATTTCGGTTATCTGGTACTGGGTCGTTTGGAGGCGTACAACCGCCTTTATCATCCAAAAATTAAATTCTCAAGCTAAACCAGAATCACAATTGAGAGAGTTGGTTCATTGGTTATGCAGAATCAACCGATATATTGCCCCAATAAGAACATATCTAGTATAGAAGAGCAGTAATCAAATATAGTTATATAATAAATGAGGAGAATCCGGGAGTACAACCCGAAAACCTTGCGACATACCCTTACCTGCTAGCTTATTTTGACCTGTAAGAGATGATTTATCCGTAGCAAATGACGGAGACATCAGACGCGTGGTGGGCAGACAAGCTGTCAGAGCACTCATCGCATGCTCGCGAACAGCACTATGAGATTCTCCATGGATGCGCATTTTTTTGCTTCGAACCGAAGCCGAATTGGGGAGTGGGGTAGTCGAAGTGTGTTTCGATTTTGGCGTCGGTGCCATAGATGGGGTGTTGGGGGCAGAGCGCGAGCCCAGAGCCTGTGGAGAGTCTACACTCGGAATCACAGCTGCACTGTCAGCCCCGACAGACATACAATAAACCTCCAGCGTGATGAGGAAGTCAGGTCGCAACGGTACGATCTAGAACGACAAAAAACAATCGCGACGTCAGAAGACGATGTCTAAAACCAAATATCAACTGACTATAAGGCCACCGTTGTCCATAGGGCAAATGTTTTGTGATTTATTATGGAGAAACAATGGTTGTGCAAGGAATGCTATCGTTATCATCACCAGTTATAAACCATGAAGCACAAGTTTTAGCTGTCAGCTTTCTTCAATAATGAATAGTGGATAGAATAGCGCATAGAGGCGACGGCTCAAAATACTGACACGTAGATGCAATTATGAACATGTATATGTTGGAGGATGTCCCGTTAGTGTGAACCGGTGGAAGTGCTAGGCTAGGTATCGAAGCCAGCAGTTCGGATACAGAGGTATCACTGGGGACTCAACTGGGCTGCGTAATCAGTATGTGTATCCGTTAATGTTAATCCGCTGAAGTGCAAGACAAGCCTGGTAAAAAACGGTATGATCATCGCAGCTCCGAATGTGACAATTGATATTAGTGAAGGACCAACGATGGGTCCAATGTAAAAAAGCTCCAAGGTCTTGGTAAAACAGATGACCAAGGTGATATTGACAACATTTATAAGGGCCATACGGTCTGGGCTGTAAGCCAGAAAAACCGAGTAGGTCAAAAGATGTTTCCACCAGTGCCCATAATCAAATCCACGTAGTTCACTGACGCGAAAAAGTCTCACAACGCCTAATTTATTATCAGCATTGATTTGCAGATTCTTTTGGTGTGTGGAGGAAATTCCGGCATTTTGATGGGATCTATGGAACAGGTAAGCCAAAAACAGATGTTTTAGCATACGTATACTTCTAAAACATCCAGCAATACTATATGTAGCCAGCGACCTCAACAACAGTGAATGGAAGCTCACCTCTACCAGTAAGCCAAAATGCAGTACCACTCCTGATAAAGACACTTTGTGCCTTTCGAACTTGCCGCGCAAAGGTAGTATCCGGTATCGATTCACTTAAATACGGTGTCCGCACGCCACGAGATTACTTATTTCGTGCACAGACTACTCCACGAGCTTCAAGAAACACCACGGAACTTCCGATCTACTCTGGTTTCGTGAGGGTTGTATGCTGACTCCGCAGTAAAGATACTAACGTGATCAACTGACTAAGGGGGTGCATTACTACAACTACAACGCGAACGAAACCCCAGCTGGCGATCCAGTCTACCACAACCTCGAAGAATCAGTACGAAGTTCGCTCCAACGTTTCCCTACACAGACACTTAAACCCTCGAAGTCACCTTCGATTGTTCCTAGCATTCCCCGATGGCACCCATCAACAACTGATAATACCGAATACGTGATCCTCATACAATAGCCAGTAGCAGCCACAACATCAAACGCATCAAACAATGAAGGTCTGGATACTTCCATTCACCATGTGAAGGCTTATAAAATACGAACCCCCGTGGACGACTAACTCCCCTGCGTTTACAAGGCAACATACAACAATTTTAAGACTAAGGAGAAGGCAAACGGGGCAAGACAACCTATCCATCATCTGTAACGGTGTACCAAAAACCCCAGTTGCAGTGGTTGGAGAAATGTCGATAGGACCCACTTGAGTGACAAAAAATTAATAGCAAAGTGCAGTACACCAGTATTTCCCGAGTTTGTCTAATCATCAAATATCATGACATTCTAGAGAACATGGCCTACTACGAGTTACGCCATGCTCAATTACAGAAATTGGATACAAGTTACTCTCCACGTTTGACTGAGAAGGATCTTTGATTGACCGCATTTTCTCGGATATTCAATGGTCTGAGCGCCGAGGACATGCAACCGACAAGGGGTTCAAAACCAAACAGAATAGTTTGTTCTTATCATTGAAGCACTTGGAACTTCGCAGGGTGAAGTAAGCAAGGAGCCATCAAAAGAATAGCGGTAGCGTTCCATTCGCGATTTGTTTGAAACTTAAGTAAGTAGCGATCAGTATATTAATAATCCGCGAGTTCCTATACTGTGAACTGCTGGACTATCCCGCATTCGTTCATCATTTAGTAAGTTACAACACAGACCAAAAAAAAACATCTCACAGCGATTGCGTATTGTCCACCGGATTTTCACATGGACGAAGATAAAGCCGTTATAGCCACCATTGAAAAATTCCACCACTAGGCGGTGTCCATACACCCTAAGATTTTGAGGTTTTGAACTTCCGTCTCTCACAGAGGTCTGCTGCTCTGGTAGTGGTACAGGTTCATACAAGGAACACACTCTTCGATTACATCCTAAATATATCTGGCGTGCTTAAAGGATATGCAGTAAATTAGTAAATCCAGTCTTCTACCTGACTGATAGCCGACAACAGTAGATGGAACCCAGCGTCATAAAAATAAATAATAGCTCAGCTTTAGCGCTCTTCCGGAGCATAGCTGCCATGCCAACCATGGGAAACACGATGGCTGACATACTGCATGGCTGGGTTCGAATTACGGGCCTTCCGGTCAGGAAGTTCACGCCTTAACCATTGAGCCATCTCGATCCGAGCACCATCCTAGAATGAGCCTAGAAACAGCACACCAATGAGGCGTGGATAGCCGCATTCCATTCAACGAGAACGAGTGCCACGTACTATGCATGGCGAAAGATACTTCCAAACTCTTGGTAAGGGAGCAATCCAGGTCGATGGGCTGAACGGGAAAACGAGCTGATACTCCTACCTCCACAGGACTTAGGATGCTACCACCAACATGCTGACGTATCCAAACTAACCACTGAACACCTTGGGATGATTGGCTTAGTTTTTGGTCCATTCGACAAATTAATCTGACCCAACATTTTTAGTATTCATATCTATTCAAGTTTAGACTCAATGGTATCCCTTAGATGAGCGCCTTCTTGAACTGCGCTAACGTAGAGCTACAGAGGAGGGTTGGAGATCCGATTTTCCAGGGTACAAGGAACCCCTAATCTATACTCACTGTAGGGACCTAATACGTGTGTACAAAGGACCGACGCAGTAGACCACTGAGGTCGCTCCCTATTTTACCTTTTAGTCACAACCCAACTGAGGGGTCATCAGTTGGAAGCAATCCACCACTCCAGCCGGCTTGACTAACACAGTTTCGCATCCACTACGAAACTGTGTATCCAATACTGGAGGTCCTTCCAGTAGTTGTGATTTCTTCTACCTAAGCAGCTGTTTCGAAAAAGCGCTTAGACGCTTTTCTAGGGAGAAAAGTTCAGCCATAGGTGGCATCACAATTTGCGAGATGGCTCAGTGGTTAGGGCGCGAACTTACTGATCAGAAGGTTCGTGGTTCAAATCCGACATCTGCCTCTCGACTTCTCCTGTCTAGGCTTGGGCAACCTGGCAGTATCCCGGCCCTCGTTCTTCCTTCTGGTGGCATGGCAGTTAGGCACCGAAAGGGTGTTACAGCTGAACGATTTTTTTTCACAATTTGCCACATTTCACATTTCACGAGGTGGCTCAGTGATTAGAGCGCGAATTTACTGACCAGAATGTCCGTGGGTCGAACCCGACCTCTGCCTCTCGACTTCCCCTGTCTAGGCTTGGGCAATCTGGGTAACCCTCGTGCTTCCTTCGGGTGGCATGGCAGCTAGGCACCGGAAGGGTGTTACAGCTGAACGATTATCTTTTTTTCTTTTATAATTCATTAATTGTTTATGCCATCCTCATCCGGCTCTTCACACGCTACCCTGTGGAACGTGATAAGCTTGCTTGCGTTTACTGAACCACCGTAAATGGTTTGTTGATCATTAACCATTGTTTTTAATCCAAGTTCGATGGGAATATATGGATCGGAGGTCGGTCCCCATTTACGGAAAATGGTAAAAGACGAACTAAAACTCATCGACAGGACGGATAGGCAAACAAATGAGGTGTGGGACGAAACCAAAAACTTTGCTTAAAAACGTAAAAACAATAGACATCCGAAGACAACTGGACAATTAGAAACTAATCAGTGTAAAAAACGTACCTCAACTGCAGTTGGCAGGTCCACGTAGGTGGCCGCTCGACCAGTACCTACAGGTAGATCACTAACATGAACCAAAGTGACCATTTCGCTGTGGTACATACGACCTTCACCGCGGCACCTATAAAGACAAAAGTGCATTTTAACAAGAAGTTAACGTTCATTGAAAGGACAGATGGAGCCAGAAGATGGTGAGAAATGACCACAGGGAAAAAACCGACGGTGAGAAATAAAGACATGGGTTTGGTCATAAAAGCAGCACGCTCCTTGTACATTATCCCCCTAGTATTAAGTTCGACAAGAGTGAACACTGTAACCGTCGGATACAAAGTATTCACACAACAAACCCTTACTTGATAATCGCCAACAAGTGATATTGAGTCGGTGGAGTACGCGTCATCTTTGTGCACGCAAATGAACTGGCCATTGCCTTATCCAAAACAACATAACCCCCACCACTTGAAGGGTCTCCAGGTTTGTGGAAAGGTTTCAATCCCAGACGAACAGCATCCAATTTAAGCCGTCCACGAATAGGCTCCCCGCGGCTGGGTGGTACCAGAACTGGTGAACCGCGATGCAAAAGCGCTAATTCTTCCATTAGAACCTGACGACGTTGACCTATTGAAGACGGAATGATAAAAACATCCCCCATGATCAGCTAGATTATTCGGAAGGTCGGCATGTTAAGGTTCAACGAAAGGTGGACTACTTACATGCAATCAGCAACATCTTGTTCGCCTCCACGTACGCCATGGATTCAGGCTCCAAATAGTGAGAAGAAGCTTCGCCAGCAGTAACGTGTGATCCAAACTTCGATCGCTTAGGCGTTGCATCTTGGACATTAGGCCCAGTATACGTGGTACAATGGCGCAAAGCGGTACTAGCCTGAAGAATGATGTTCCGTTCACATTGTAACAGTGACGGTAACTCAGCAAGACGATCAATACGGCGTTGGGAGATTGAAACTGGAAGAAACCGGTAAAAACCAGCAAAAACATTAAAACGCTGTGCATATATTTCAACACAGAAGCCTACGTAACGCATAAAACTTCAAAAACAAAAGGAGAGACCGGTTACACCAGAGGCCCTACCACAGGTAAAGAAGGTTTGCCCCATATCCCGGGTAGCCATTTCGGCCACATACACAGAACTGTAGACACGAAAATTACATTCCCTTCAAATTTGAATGAAAGTCCATTACATTCATCGCCTGATTTTAAACGAGTTATGAGCAATACCACAGTGCTGGATGGAATGCATCGAACTTTTTCTGGAAAACAACAACCGAGTGCAGCAATTTCACTTGGGTAAAACCATAGGTTGTCGCGCGCGCGCGCGCGCGCCATCTAGTCCATAATCTACGGTTACGCGGCACCGCTTGGTGAGCGGGGAGAAGCGTGGTGGAAGTGTGTCACCGCAACAAATCAAGAAGCATGGCCAAATTCCCAGCAACGTTAAACAGCCCTACATGTTGACGGGGTTTCAGGCAAATAAGAACAGTATCGAAAACAATGAAAGTAATGTCAAAACCTTGCGTAGCAAGAACATTGGGCACGTAAGACAGATAAACCACCAACCTTCGCTGTCACCACGCTCATCAAAGTCAGATTTGGGGAGTTCCTCTTCGGACGATGATCGCGCCGGATGTTCGTTCTCGATAACAGGACTGTGAGAATTTGACCGTTTGGAACGACGATCCCCACAACTGACTGAATCGACATCACTATCGATAGCTGCTTCGGAGGCCGTGTCGCCAGGAGCCGTCCCTCGAGGAGGGACGAAAGTAACGGAACGTTGACGGGGGAGTGCGTCAGTCTCTTCAGCACGAGTCCGTTGTGCACCGAACTTCGGTCGTAAGTAATAGGGGTGGGTGAAATCTGAAAAGGAGAACAGAACAGGGAACAGGACACTGAGAACCACCGTAGTCCAGCATCATCTTGGGTTTAGCCGGATGGAGTACTAGGTGGTTGGAGGTGAAAACGACAGAAGACTAGTTTGGTGTTGGTTCGCAATAAATTCATGCAAAAAAGTTATGATATCACTACCTTAACTGAGACACGGTGCTGCACAGGTCGACGTGTTGTTATTCAAGTAAATAAAACTAACTAGCAAAATAACCACCACCCCTTCATTTTAGAGCCGCATGTCATTCGACCAAATCATCGTGACCTTTCTCAGAAAATTCAGTCGAGTTCACATGTGCCGAACCGGACGCAAGTGTTAAGGTAAGCTAAATAAGAGGGCAACGTCACAACACGAGAACTGTCCATGTAGTGAGTACATGAATCAACCACATTACACTAGCCACGGTAGCTGCACAAAAATAGAAATCTTTGGTCATCAAACACAGCTCTGTTCCATCGAGTTTCCTCGTATAAACAAAACTCGCACTATCTGTTCAGTCCCGTGTGTTCCATCGAATTCGCTCAAGAAGTTGGACTGTGGTCTTCGGTTTGTTTGGCAAGCTGGGTATTTTCAAATAAAAGTGGCCACAAGTTTAGTAGGGACAACACACAACGAAAATGTTCAGTTCGGCTCAGTTTTGAGCTATAAACCATGTACCAAGGGTACATTAGTTTGAGCTCCTACAGTTCCGAGCATCGGAAAATGGCAGAGCGTTGGAGCTATGGCCAAGCATTAGAAGCAATGCCATAATCAGTTAGTTCGGGAGACTAGGCAGCTACGCATTGGAAATGATAACCTTGATGCACCAGCGCCACCGACCGCGTGATTGAGCCATGTCTACCGGGTCGAGTTCCGGAGTCCCCTGCCAGGGAGGCGGCAACCGTCGACACGGCTGAGTTTACTGGCGAATGTTTTCATATTTCGTTGCCAGGTCATAGACTATCCGCATGTCTGTAGTTTCCACTCAGTACACAACTGGACAGAAAGATCTCTCCCTGTGGGGTGCGTGTCCTAACTAGCGGAATCTACGAAGCGCGAGTAGCTGACCCATCGTGAGAGAGGTCTATTTTCCTAAAGCCACCTGGCGTACCTTGGCATTACTAACCAGATGTTCCCATCAGACTCGGCCAATTATTCGGAGACACCGATGGTCAGACGACACTGATAACTTTCATATGTTCTCTACGCGTAGAGGCCACATTTCTGATCCATAAAATAGTGTGGATCGCATGCCGCGGCGTACACTCTGCCCTTGACAGACAAACGGAGGTCACGTCAGCACCACAGGTTGGCAAAGCCTATCCCGGCCTGCCAGATTCGAGGTAACTTTATCTCCAGCCAATCCACCGGAACTGCTGAGTTAAACGAATTTATTTACCAGGTCGATTGTCATGAGGTCTGGATTTGACCCCATCATCATCATTATTATTATCAGCTGTAAGAACCGCGTACTTGTCATACAGTGGTTGTGGCTGCCACAGCTTCGTTCACCACTGATTTGTGGAGGTGGTGTAGGTAGCTGGGCAGTGGAGGCGGGAGCTGATAAATTGGTGCGTAAATACAGGACTGTCAATGGACTGTTAAATGGGGGAATTGGGAAGGGAGCTATGCATTGAAGACAACAGCTTGGATGTATGAGCGCCATTGAGGGCGCGAATGGGCCATGTCTGACAATGTCTCTAACCATTGATGTGGCCCGTTTCGGGGTCCCCATCCAGGAAGACGGCAATGACCAGCGCAGCTGACTTCGCTGCCAAGTCATTGTCTGACTGCCTCTGGCTCGTTGTGGTTGTGCGAAAAGAACTCTTCGAGGAAGTTGGTCGACTGGCATACGCAGCACGTGGTCAAGCCAGCGCAACCTATGCAGTGTGACCAGTTCATCTATCGTGGGCGAGTTATTTCTTCCGAATACCATTCGACGTACTTCAGCATTGCTTATCCGGTGTTCCCACCAGACTCGGGCAATGCTTCGAAGACATCGATGGTCAAACACTGAAAGTCTTTTGACGTCTTCGGCGCGCAGCGGCCAGGTTTCTGATCCATATAGTAATATAGAGCGCACCGCAGCATTGTAAACTCGACCCTTGACGGGTA
Source organism: Opisthorchis felineus (assembly GCA_004794785.1). Classification (NCBI taxonomy): domain Eukaryota; kingdom Metazoa; phylum Platyhelminthes; class Trematoda; order Opisthorchiida; family Opisthorchiidae; genus Opisthorchis; species Opisthorchis felineus. Next base: position 28,803 of record SJOL01003976.1, on the reverse strand, counting down.
AGTTGATGTCCACGCCTACGCCACAGGTGACGCAGGTTCACAAAAGCTGCCCTGGCCTTCCTAATCTGGATGGAAATATCGTCTTTCGCAAGACCACCGGGACTGATACAGCTGCCCAGGTAAGCAAATTTGTCTACTATCTCGATCGGCTCATCCGCAAGCGTGAGGTTAGGTTCCGAACCCACCTAGTCTTGCAGTAGCACTTTACACTTTTCAGCGCATGCCAAACCGTGAGACGGAATTATTTAGACTGTTTAATATTAACTGCATTACCACGGGGTCAGATCCAAGGAGAGCTATGTCGTCTGCGTACTCGATATCTGTGGGCGGACGCTCCGGGAGCACTTCGACCCCACGGGCATTAGAGTAGTGAGTCTTGCATGATCGTATCAATGATGAATTTGAAGAGGAAAAGTGAAAGAGGACAGCCATGTCTGACACCACTTGATGTGGTGAACTCAGAAGAGAGCTTTCCGTAAACCTTCACACGGCCGAGGGAGTTAGCGTACAGCGCCTTAAGGAGGGTCAAGAATTTATGGGGGACACCTTTGCTCCACAGACACTGCCACAGTGCCTGACGGTCCACGGAGTCAAAGACAGCTTTCAGATCAAGAAACACAACCATTGTTGGTTGCTGGAAGCAGTGTCGGTGTTTCAGAATCTGTCGGAGGGTGAAAATGTGATCGATGCATCCTCTTGCGGGACGGAACCCAAGAGTCCATCCAGCCTTATAGAAGCCTTTTGCACTTTGCGGGTATGAAGCATATAGCAAACCGTGCGACAGAACTATTTAGGTCATTTAAAATGGCTCGCACCTCTTATGGTGGTGAGGCAAGAAGAGCAATATCATCTGAGCACTCAATGTCTGTGAGCAAATGCTCCGGGGGCATTTCGATCCTCCAGGTTCCGGAAGCAGGCAGAGAAGTTGTAAGCAGCACATCAGTAACGAAGTTGAAGAGGAATGGTGAGAGATGGCAGCCTTGTCTTACACCACTGGACGTGGTGAGCTCAGGCGAAGGCTTGCTGCAGACTCGTACGCTCCCACAGGAGTTCACATATAGCGCCCTCAAAAGATATAAGTTTAGACGGTCGCCAAACACAGCTAGTTTCTGACATTTGACAGAGTCAAAAACAGCTTCCCAGATAAAGAACGACTAACGTGGGACGCTGTTCAGGAACCTGTATCAAGATAAAAATATGATCGATTCATCCTCGGTAAGACCCAGCTTGATTTTCATGAATCTTTCTCCCGCCGATCGATCAACATGCGCAAAAGGATGTCAGAGATCACATTGGATGCCACAGTTCCTGGGCTGATGACACGATGGTTTTCGCACGACCTTGCGCGTCTTAAAGGTTGGAGTCATGGTTTAGGCGCTCCATTTCACTGGTATTGTTTCCGTCCCAGATCTTCGGTAGTAGGGTTGTCACAATGCTCACTAGGGCTCCACAACCTTCTTTGAAAAGCGCGGGGTGCAGACCATTCAAGCCGGGTGCCTTGTCGCGTTGGAGGAATAATGTTTCACGCCGGATTTCTGTTGCTGAAAGCGGGTTAGTGTCGATTTTCACTTTAGACTCGTTGGGTTCGTCAAGAGGTTGTGCTAAAAGAACCCAGCTGAACCACTCTTTAAAGTGCTTGGCCCATCGCTCAAGACGACGATTTTGCGATATTGTTTTGTAAAAGGTCGACGGCGAAGTTGCAACAGACTTTCCAGATCGTGGAAACGAACCATCGGACATATAACACTACTACGAATCAACTTACAAGATGAAGATGAAATTCGCTTCAACCCAGAAACTGCGGCCCACAGTCGCACCAGACTTGGTTGCGGTACTTCCGTCCGCAATCAAGAATGCGAAACAAGACAGTGAAAAAATAATCTTTCAGCTGTAGCACCCTTTCGGTGCCTAGCTGCCATGCAACCAGAAGGAAGCACGAGGGCCGGGATACTGCCAGGTTGCCCAGGCCTAGACGGGGAAAGTCGAGGGGCAGATGTCGGATTCGAACCACGGACCTTCCGGTCAGTAAATTCGCGCTTAAACTACTGAGCCATCTCGTCCCTAGACGAGACAGTACTTTAAACGGGGTTCTTTTTTCCGGGGGTGACAACGTAGACAGAGTAGTTCGTTGGGCAGATATCCTACTTGGCGGTCAAACTTTGATTCCCACCAGCAATACAGCTCATCAGGAGTCTAGCGAAGTTGGGAGTGAGCTCAACAGGCTGTTATCACCTAGCAAGTCTTAGTTGTAGCCAACAAATGCCACCACACATGTCCTACTATTTTTCCCGTTTGAAGTCTCCTCTTAATGCACAAAACTCGCAGTTTTGTATGGAACGTTGTAGGGTAGTCCTTCAAATTCCGATACACCCAAAACCGCTGTCTTTTCGTAGTGGTCTGGCTTGCGATGACCCTGAGGGCTATAGTGACGGGAACGCGTTGCGTTTGGACTCGGCTTTTAGAAGCATACCGACGACATTAGTCAATACGCCAGTGATCGCCGTCAACCGTTGGGCTACCGGAGTGTGCACGTTTTAGGACCGACCTTTTCCATTCCGTCCCTTTTCGGGACAAGGCAGCAGCGACGTTTCCGTAAGTACGGAAGCGCTGATCAGTTGGAGGAAATACTCTACTGTCCTCAGAAAAAGACAGCACAACTTTAACTCCAGACTGCCTCATAATAAGTACTCGGATCCGCTGTCCTTCGGGGGCGAGTCAACTGTGAGGTTCAGGTGCAGAATTGTGATCTAGGTAGCTCAGTCGGTACAGCATCCACCCGGTAAGCGGGACTTTGGCGACCGAGACCACCCCAAGCGTCTCTGCTTGTTGGCATCACACATGCCTCGACCTTTTCGAACCATGCGATATTCGGTATACTCAAGTAACTTTGCCCAGTGAATCAACTGTTTAGCTTTTTACAAAAATTGCTCCGACTAGGTCGCAACTGTTTCTAACGTCGTGTTATTACCCGACTGTCCGGAGGCAAGCCGCCCCTAATAGCCGAACAGCACATCAATTGGACGAATGTGTCACGTGCGGGCTACGGACCAAACGAAGGCGTGCCCTCATTGGCCAGAATGCCAGCTAATCAGTATGGAGCATCGTTAGCTCGACGTTTCTCGCCCCCTCACGGAGATTCTAGCACGACCTTGTGGGACATTCTGTGATTACCCAATAAATACAGTCGTAATAATCTTCCTTTGTCTCCATAAAGGGCTGTCTGAAGCTACCGTGCCTCCTGATATACCACAGTGGGCGGAGCAGGAAGCCAAGGACACATACAGAGCTGCACCTACGTTCAGTAAGTCACAACACCGACTCAGTCGTCAGGAGAAACCTGCCATAGAGCGAGTGATTAGTAACTCTACAGCATGTCAAACAAAACGTTCACTCTTCGGTTCAAGCGCAATGAAAACTCTGTTCATATCCAAAATACGCAGGTATTACGTCCAAGAGAACGAAACATTTCCAAACCGAAAATCCGCTGCCAGAACCCACCGTCTATTGACTTCTATGTCTCTAGTTCGACACACACATCATAATGACTTTAACTAGAAACATATCAGTGAATAGGCCGCCAAATTATTGATCGGAACGTTCGTGGCTCGAAGCAAATCTATGCACAACGACTGCTACTGCGTACGCTTAGGCAAATTGCCAGGTTCCAGGTCAACGTGTTTTCATCGAGAGCTATGGCAGTTACGTCCCTGAATCGTGCTACAGCGGAACGAATATTGCTTCATTCATATTCTCTCCAATATGATTTTCAAACTAGACTGGAAGTCCATTACATTCATCACCTGGTTTTAAACGAGTTATGAGCAATACCACAGTGCTGGATGGAATGCATCGAACCTTTTCTGGAAAACAACAACCGAGTGCAGCAATTTCACTTGGGTAAAACCATAGGTTGTCGCGCGCGCGCGCGCGCGCCATCTAGTCCATAATCTACGGTTACGCGGCACCGCTTGGTGAGCGGGGAGAAGCGTGGTGGAAGTGTTCACCGCAACAAATCAAGAAGCATGGCCAAATTCCCAGCAACGTTAAACAGCCCTACATGTTGACGGGGTTTCAGGCAAATAAGAACAGTATCGAAAACAATGAAAGTAATGTCAAAACCTTGCGTAGCAAGAACATTGGGCACGTAAGACAGATAAACCACCAACCTTCGCTGTCACCACGCTCATCAAAGTCAGATTTGGGGAGTTCCTCTTCGGACGATGATCGCGCCGGATGTTCGTTCTCGATAACAGGACTGTGAGAATTTGACCGTTTGGAACGACGATCCCCACAACTGACTGAATCGACATCACTTTCGATAGCTGCTTCGGAGGCCGTGTCGCCAGGAGCCGTCCCTCGAGGAGGGACGAAAGTAACGGAACGTTGACGGGGGAGTGCGTCAGTCTCTTCAGCACGAGTCCGTTGTGCACCGAACTTCGGTCGTAAGTAATAGGGGTGGGTGAAATCTGAAAAGGAGAACAGAACAGGGAACAGGACACTGAGAACCACCGTAGTCCAGCATCATCTTGGGTTTAGCCGGATGGAGTACTAGGTGGTTGGAGGTGAAAACGACAGAATACTAGTTTGGTGTTGGTTCGCAATAAATTCATGCAAAAAAGTTATGATATCACTACCTTAACTGAGACACGGTGCTGCACAGGTCGACGTGTTGTTATTCAAGTAAATAAAACTAACTAGCAAAATAACCACCACCCCTTCATTTTAGAGCCGCATGTCATTCGACCAAATCATCGTGACCTTTCTCAGAAAATTCAGTCGAGTTCACATGTGCCGAACCGGACGCAAGTGTTAAGGTAAGCTAAATAAGAGGGCAACGTCACAACACGAGAACTGTCCATGTAGTGAGTACATGAATCAACCACATTACACTAGCCACGGTAGCTGCACAAAAATAGAAATCTTTGGTCATCAAACACAGCTCTGTTCCATCGAGTTTCCTCGTATAAACAAAACTCGCACTATCTGTTCAGTCCCGTGTGTTCCATCGAATTCGCTCAAGAAGTTGGACTGTGGTCTTCGGTTTGTTTGGCAAGCTGGGTATTTTCAAATAAAAGTGGTCAGGAGTTTAGTGAGAGGAGCACACAGAAATTGACCGAAGCATAAGGGGATGGCGTTTGAACGATTCCGTGGATTGCGGAAGAACTGGACAAAAAATGACGGATAGTTAAACATGTTTCACCACGCTGAGGTTGGCATGCTGCGTTACCGTCAAATAACGTTGTGGAAACAGTCAAGGAATCATTTAGGAGCAACGCAACTCTAACTCCAATGAAACTGTTGGCCAGATATTACAAATGTACAAACCGGATGTTTCGCGGGTGTTGTCCAGCTCTTCTGAGGAAGCTATACAGTTCTCCATTGAAGTGACCGGTGTGGCCGATTTCGGTGGTTCCGGCACCGGGTCCAATTTCACAGGCGACTGTGGAAACGCGAGATGAAAGAAGGGGGTTGGAATACGGAAGGATAAAAGAGAGCACTAGTATTTCAGAGATAGATGCATGTGTGCAGGATAGTTGGATATGGGCATTTAAGTTTGGCAAAATGCTGAAATAGTGTGCCATTCAGTCGACAGTTTCTGAATACCATCATCATCATCGGCAACATGACACCAGTGTTTAACACTGATACTTCGCTGCGGCACTGAATATTTTCTGAATATTTCACTTAGAATTCGACCTAGTCCTGAGATTTGGTTGAGATCTAGTTTGGAATGCGTGTAATCACAAGGTCTACGACACAGGATAACTGGAGATGCGAGTAAGTTGTCTTCAGACCTAAAAGCGTCCTAGAATTTAGAGGTGAATAATTTTATCATATTGAAAGCCTGTGCGGGTCCGGAAATTTCTTGTCTGTTTTTTAGTCGTATGAGGAGATTGGAGAATTTTCAATGGAGATTTCATCATGTAAGTGGAGCCAATCTATGCTGAGTTCATCTTCTGATAAAAATATAGTGCAACTCATAGGGAACACCTCAAATATTGAACAAACTGTGCTACGAAAAAATTCCGCTCATGTAATCCGTGTGTCCTGCTGTTATCTTCTAAGGCACCTTCATTCACAGCATATCCATTCTAATCAAGTGATGTTGCAGTCTATAGTTGATATCAACCACTGATAAAGGCCTGAGACATCATGGACGATCACCCAAAAAAACACGCTAAAGATAGCTGTCACTTATAATCCCCTTCCCCCTTGGGTTGGAGTAATTGGACGGTCCTGTTAACGATATTTTGTAACGCAACTTTTTGTCACTCCTCGTCATTTTCGTCTGACCAACAGTGTTTGTCGCACATGCTACATTCAATCATGTCTTTAGTTTCGACAGGGTGCTTCTCAAGGCACTTACGGAATTGCAGGTAACTGTCATCCATTGTGTCAGGAAGTCATTTTGGCGATTTTGGATGTGCGGAATTGTAAGCATTCTGGCTATGTTGACGAAGTAGCCTGTTCTTAAATTCGTAAAGATTGCCAGATAAAGTTCCTAATTAAGTCATCCTTCTTCCTTTATCTTCGACTCCGTTGTGCTGTAATGCCTCTCAGTCCGTTTGAATAGGGCTAGCACGTTACTTCGCTTTTGGCAGTTCAGGTGGTTACTGAAGTAGTTCAGAGTCTGGTCCACGTGTTTCTTACCTGTATACCTCGGTTTGATGATGATCGTTTGTCTCTATGGCCAGTTCATTTAAAAACGTCAATTTGTTGTTCTCCGTTTCCACTGCGAAGTGGATGTCGAAAAGCACGTTCAGTAGTTTGTTTGCTCGTGATAGATCATTCTTTAAACTAGCAAACGTGTGATCCACACATCGCACCCATATCTTGGTGTGATATTTGATAGCACAGGCTGCTTCAGTTGTGTTGCAAATTCCGCAATAAACCACCGTGAACGACAATGGAGCTCCTTGGAGTTGCTCACAATATTGTACATTAAACTAAAAGAGGGTTGTCAAGCATAGATCCAGAAGTTCGCAGATATCTCTCACGAGCATTCCGTTTATGGTTCCCCGGTTGTTCAGATGTTTAGGGACCGTCTTCCTTGCAGCAGTTAAATCGACCAGTGTGAACAATGAAGTTAAACCGAAAGACACCGTGATCTCGTCGTCTTTGATTCTGGCGTTTTCGTCTCTCCAGAAACTGTCGCTCACTGTTCATTGAACAGTGAAATCTACTGGTGAAACAATTGAGAACAACGGTACCATTTCTTTTGAATCTTTGGAAGTCAGTAGAATCGGGCAGCTTCTAAGTCGCGGGCCTTTATTCTTCAACGCTCCTCATCCGCGATTTTGGGAATATCCTCAGGTTTCTGTTTTTGTTTGAGCTTTGCAGTTTGTTTGTTCTTCAGAAGGTGGTACGTGGTTGTGTAGCGCGTTGGCTTCGTCGATGCATTCTGTTTCGTGCAGAATGACTCTTCTGTTGTCAGCTGATAAAATAACGATGACTTCATCCGCTTCCGTTCTGTATAGCTTCCTCTTCAGTAGACGGGGCGTTGTATGCCATATTTAGCGTGATAGTCGGGACGATAGTTTTGTGACACTGATTCCTCCATTGAGGCCGCTTCCAGACTGAGCAAATATATCAGTATCCTTGAAAGTAAGATTGAGTCCTTTAACAAATTCTCCGCTGTCGTGAGTTGTCTGATCTATTTATCGTTTCGGTTGTGCTCATTTGGCTTGACTCTTCTGGGGAATTTGTGGCTGAGTGTGGCTCGTTTCTTTTCTTTTGTACTATCTATAGCTCTGCTGAGTTGTTCTGGAAGTTCGGGTCCCACGGACAAATTGGCGTTCCTAGATGAACTCGTCGCCGGGACAATAGACGACCAATTACAAACCGAAGTATACAGGAAGAAAACGCATACGGACAGTCCAGAGAGGAGCAAACGAGAATCCCGGGTTGCGTTCGAACTACGGACCTTTCGGTTAGCAGGTTCGCGTCCTAACCACTGAGCTATCGCGTCCGTTATCACCCATTATAGCAGGAAAGTGTTAAGACAGAGAGCATTGAACAATAAGTATTGAAAAAGCGTGAAAATAAACACTGCATCGCACATGTTTCAAACCCAATACTCTACACCATTCGTCCAAAAATGTTAACGGTCCGTCGGCCACCGGTATGACGTTCCCGCCACTATTTGAGCAGCTATATGCTTGTAATGGCTCCACCGAAAATATGCTGGTATCACCAGACATTTACGTTTCAATTACGGTGCTTGATGAAAACCAAGGCGATACAATGTATGCTTAAAATGACTATTTCAACCCAAGTTAATGGATGCTCCCTTATTGAACTAGCTTGCCATACTTTTTCTTTTGTAATTATATCGCCAAAGACGACGCAAAGAGAAAATTTGAGGACTCAACAATATCGGGCGACATTTGTCTTTCAGGCCCCCGGCAACGATACAAAGTGAACCCGAATCCATAAAAACCCTGATCGGCTTTGTTGGTGGCAGACGATAGACTTGGAATGAACCAACCCTATCGCAGTGCACAACCAACTGCACTTACACAGACACAAATCCTCAGTACAACAGAGTAACGACCAGTTAATGAAATCTGCTGCGTGAAAGCTACGACAGGTCGTGGGTATTTGGGGACAAGAGAGGGTTTTGGAAATATCAAGATGAAGGTCGGTCAGCGAGCATACACTTTTGGTGAACAGACGACCATTATCACGAATGTTAGAAATACAGGAAAAGAAACGTTAGAGAGAGCAAATATTTTGTCGAGTCACTCAAAGCTTATCAACTCACCTCAACAGCAAGGCTAGCCACGGTTTCTACACATTTGGGCCCAATTCGTTCAGTATGATCCGAAGACCAAGGGAATATGACTTCAAGTCCGCTAATGATAGTAGCTACACTTTTCGTTATACAGTATCTGTTTGGTCTCCCGCCGACTTAAGTGCAGTGAACATCACAACCACTAGGCATTCGGTAATAGGAGGTGGTGCGACTCATCGGCTGAAGGATGTGTACTGAAAGTGTCTCGGTGTGCAACAACGATCCAATTTAGCGGTCCGCATCTGGAAACTAGAGTTGGCAGCAAGTCATCAGACAGTGCAAGCTGCACACCTAATTAGTGGCTACATTTTCGGCACGAAAACTCTATCGACGTCCATGCGCATGCCCGAGACTGAAACCTTATGCGTATTGGTGGCGAATAGTGTAGACGTTGTAAGGTTAGGATAAAGACATACTAACAGAAAAAAGAAAGTATGCAATTACCTGGACAGGAGCATCTGAAACTTGGTTAGATAACTGTGGAAGAGAAACAGCGGTCTGTATACAACGTTTTCTGGATCGACGAAGTTCAGCCAATTCCGCCTGACGCTCAAGTCTTTCGCGCTCCGCCTGACTTAAACTACCTCTGACAACGTCAGCTCGAATAGGCTGAACGGAGGAAATTTGAGGACGATGTGAGCGCGTAACCTTTTGCAATGGCGTTCCACAGGATTTTGGCGTCTGTATACATGGAAGAAGAGTAAGCACTGGGTTAAAAAGAGGAACGAAGCGCAACATTTCACCAACAGAGCTAGTTAATCCCTGAGCATCAAAACTGCTCCCGAGAAAAGGTAGTTGCCTGGTTCTAGAAGACGCATTCAAAACACTGGGCAGGTTAGGTACTGTCAACGACCAGCACTCAATAATCAAAGGAGCGAAATATCGGTGGGAATAGGATTCATGAGTCGCAACTATCGAACAACGGATATCCAGGTAATCCGAAATGTAATTCATCCGGTGAGTGATATTTTATAGTTGCGGATGGGACACAAACCTGACACCGAACTAAAGTGTGGCTCTCATCATCGCGGTGTTCAGCACGTCGCTGTCATAATGGGGAGGTGTCAAAAATCTGGGTGCCAATCGGAAACGTCAAAACTGATAGCTCAGGACGAAGTAGCCTACGGTAGCCGCCGGTGGGACTAAAAACCGGCCAACACCATGCGCTGATCTTGTCATGGGTCGCCAGTCATGGGTGTCCACCATGCGAGATATTACTGAAGCTGACTCATTCTAACAAGAGATCTGTCGCGTGGGAAGAAGCCCACCTAACTAAATACTGCGGAACATTTGTCAGCAGAACTAGCATTGTGAAAATCGTCCTCTGTCGTCGCCATCATTAGCAATGGTGGCAGTAAATGTTAACCGCGTAGACACGATACGTTTGAACACATTTTTCATTGTTAAGATAAAACGAAACAGGGGAACAAGTTCATCATGGACATCCCTGCGCTTTCGACAGCCCACTCAAACTAACAGTGTGTCGCATTGGAACAAATCCACAGCCACACTGAACAAAAAGGCCTCCTAGACCTATGGATTTTAAAAGCCGTTTAATCTCTGATGTGTTAGGAGTCACGTCAAAATGTTCCAAGATTATCTTGAAGACACTCTGGGATTGATCCAAACATCCTGAAACGCTCCCAAGCCATGGTTTGCTGTGAATCTAGCATGTTAAATGGACAGTGCATGGCTTGACTGCAATGAAGCGGTCATTTACGTTATGACAGCAAGCTGAGTTGCGATAAGAAAAGTCGCAGAATCACATCAAAAATGAGTACAAGATATTGTTGTTGTAATTTACAGGTCTTCACTCCCAAAACATTTGTCTTGGACTGCTAGAATCTCAAAGTAGTTAAATCGGTTAGTAGTGTTCAAGAAAGACGATACGTCACTTCAGAAGGTTCCCTCACGCACTTTTATTCTGGCTACGTTGAACGGGCGATTGCTATGACGTCAGGCGGAAAGAATTTTGGGCTAAAAAGGCGCGGGATGGAGTAGTCATCAGACGAGTGACCGAGGGTACAGCAGATCAAAACGATTAAGAACTGTTGTCAAATTGATCCAGTAGGATATACCGCGTTGGAAAATACACAGAGACAAATCTAGGGGGAAAAACAAACCAAGCACGACTTCACAAATGAATTTTAAATGTTCAGTAAAATGAAATACGGAAGCATAACAGCTCCAGTAAATTACTTCAAAAAATCTGCCACATTCACTTAAAACAATACGTTCGTGGACAGCTTTATATTCAATACCCAAATGGAAACAACTTAATATTATTAAGATGGTGGTTCGGCGTGTGTAGACCGAGCCACCGTAGTTGATGATGCTGTACGGTTTTCGCGATTTAAGTACCTGCTATAAAACCAAACACCCGTCTTCTAATCACGTCGTCACTAATCCGTTGACACCACCCAAAACCAGCATTGGTTATCGAAAGCCTGAAGACGCTTCACATCGTCCGTCCGCAGAGGCCATGTTTGGCAACCACACAACAGCCCTTACTGTAGCCTGGTAAGGGGTGTGTTCAGAGACTGCACGTTTTGAAGCATGACTTTGCACTAGGAAGGTGCAAGGCGCATGCCGACAGATGATGCGACGGTGGTCAGTTTATTCAACAGTTTGTGCTTGACCTTCGTCCTAAAAGATGAGGGCGATATCATCTGCGTACTCCAGAACAACAAGGTTTTCACCAGCAACAAACCGAATACCGGAGTTCTGAAGACCTCTCAGTGTTCGCCTAATTCTTTTATCAATGACGAACAAGAGTGGAGAGTGGACATTCTAGTAAGGAAACATTTGGAGAATTCACCATACCCTCACACATGCCATGAAGTATGTCAATATAGGGACCGGATTATGTTCAAAGTTCTGAGGCGTACCCTGTTGAGAGTGTGGTTAAAAGCACCGATAGATCGACAGAATCGAACGCACCCTTGAAGTCAAGGAACACCAAGATTGTGGGTCGTCTGTACATATGGCGTTGCTCTAAAACCTGACGGAGTGTGAAGATGTGGACGACGCAGCCTCTACCCGGTCGAAGTCCCGCTTGATGCTTACTGGTCAAGAATTCCCAAGACGCCGAACAATCAGTGACACCGGAAGCCTTGTTACAACGGGAGTCAAACTAACACCTCTGTGGTTACCACATTCAATGCGAATACCCTTTTTGAAAATGGGCACTATTATCGACTCACTCCAGTTGTCCCAGATTGACCAAAATAGCCTAGACAAGCACTGACTTAGGAATTTACAACCATACTTCAACACAGCAAGTGGAAGGTCGTCAGGGATGGGAGCACCATGACGCTTGAGTAAAGATAAGCCCTCGTACACTTCTGAGAGGAGGGTTGCATGTTAACAGTCCAGTTTCCTGCTGGGGGCTGGCAGTCCACAGGCCAGATTGTTTCGTTGACAAGAAGCTCCCGAGGACCAGTCGAACAAGTTAAGCGGAACAGTCTGCAGACGTTTCCAGCATTTTTACTCTTCCATTTCATCAGGATTCCGGGTCCACCAAGCTTCGCGGCCTGCAGTGGTACTCTGTTTTACCTTGCGTCGGGTTGAGTTGTGGTACCGTCAGGGGGGATTTGTCGCCGCGCCTACAGCAAAGCGACGGTCGTTCCAGAGATACAACATTTGGATGGGCTTCGCTGGGTTGTACTGTAAACGGAAGTTCCGGCTCTGAGTAGCACTGTGGATATCTGTTCCCAGTGGACGTTAATATCCGACATAGGGCCGGACCGGCAGATGTTTGAGCAGCCGGTTCCGAGAGTTTCGTTTGATTTCTGGGTCCATGGGCTTCTCAATGGCTAAATGAGGTGCGTATGTTTTGTGTAGACCAGAAAAGCGCAACGAAAAGCAGCACCGCACAAGTGCAGGGTCGGAATCCACGTTGGTATTTCAGAAGGAGCGGCAGGCGATGATCGAGCCTCGCCACTCGTAGCTGTAGGCGATGTGGTCTATTTGGATTCGGAACTGGTTCGTTGGAGGGCACTACGTGGTCAAGCGATTCCCGCTGTTTCGGAAATTGATACTGCGAAGGAATAGTTTATGATCGGCACACATGAAGTGGATGATTTTCTTTGTTCGCGCGTCTCATATCCAACCCAAGACGATCACACAACTAGGCCTCAGCAGCGCTTATTCTACCCACCTGGGCGTTCATGTCACCACCAACGACGACGATGTCTGAGCTTTTAGCCCGTTCTAAAGGAGCACCTAGAGCGATATAGAAAGATCAGATTCAGATTTTAAAAAAACAACCCGTTGAGTTGTAGTACCCTTTCGGTGCCTAACTGTCATGCCAGCGGAAGGAAACACGACGGATGGGATACTGCCAGATTTCCCAAGACCAGACAGGAGCAGCCGAGATGCTGAGGTTGAGTTCGAACCACGAACCTTCCGGCCCGTAAGCTGGCGCCTTAACCAGAGCTATCTGGGGCTCGGCAGATTCAGAGCTGGGGGCATCAGCAGACAGTAAACAGCGTATGATGGACCTCACTTCTCGAGGCTCTCCTACAGACATTGACCAAACGACTTGTGCACAAGTGACTATCAACGGGCATCCAATCAAGCAGAGACGCCCCCGCTCGGTCGCTCAGTACAACACCCACCTCTGAATATCCAGCCGCA
>SJOL01003966.1:199550-235891 GCA_004794785.1 Opisthorchis felineus | reverse complement strand
GTTCAAGCGGGTTTCCTAACTAGATACATAAACTTGAAAATTCGTCCATGTCTGAGGTTATTTGTATCATCCATCCCTGTCAGGGGAAAGTAACATAGCTGCATGGATATCTCGAGCGATGCCTCCTTATGTGCAAAATCATTTTAAGCAATGAAGACATGGAGCTATTCCGTCAACGATGCTAATTTTGAACCGGCACTCTTCGTTTTCTTATCCACATCTAAACTTAACTGAGCTTGTACATTGAGGCAAAAATGGATTCAAAAATTGCAGTATATTTGCGGATGGATTGCCATTGTTTTCACCTAGTTTCGGAACTTCACGGTAAGTGTAATAAGCATCAACTTTGAGCTCTGCCTTATCAAGTGAGTATTGCAACAAAGTACCTCAAGTATATGCAACATGCTTATTATCAGAGGAGCGGCCGCATTCTGCGTGTATGCGGAAACCGAGTGCCAGGTGAGCGACTAACCCGCACTAAGACGAAACATGCAACAGACTGAGGTTGTCAAGCCTGACTAAACCTTTCTCCGAGAACCGCTTTAATTCTGATAATATATAAGGTTGGTATGAGAAATTTTCATAACATAGGGTCAAGGACTTTCACTGACATTATAAACAGTGGCCAGGATCCAGTGAATCGCTCAAAAGCGACGCTCATCGGGTGCTACCTAATTCACGTCTTCCACGTGTTCACGTCTCCAAAGATATTATGCAGCTGAACTCTTAACAAAAGATCTTTGGGCTTTCATAGTGAAACGAGGCATATCTTCGAACCAAACGGATACCTGTTTGATGGCATGCACTTGATTTGGATATAAATCCAACAAGTAGTTTTGTTGGACGCGATGGACTCAAACTAATGGAGGCAGTATTATTGCAAGGATTCGACTATATATTGTTATGGCGCAGAGGAGTATTCTTGCTCTCTCCTGAATTCGGATGCTTTAAGAGTGTATACAAATAAAACCAATTGTGATATTACCCGGTAATACGATCCACTTCCTGCACACCACTGTTTTATTAGAACTATGAAATTTGCAGCTTTGAAGAATCAGTACTACTTACAGCGTCATTCAAGTGACGCTGGGACTTTAACAAGGAAACCAATATACATGAAATGCCCCACCGAAGTTTGAGGGAGACTATCGCGCCCTCCAATTGTATCCAATTATTTGCTGTCTGTCGTCAACCACGCACCGAAAAATAATACGCAAATGTCACCAGAACGATACTTCCGATTGTCCCCGATTGTTTCTCAGTGTCATCCTGCTCGGTCTGCCAATGCAAACAGGTTTGTTTTAGGTATTTTAGCTGAACACCTCTCTTTATCGATTGTGGAATGTCCAAAGCTTTGCCAACAGCACACATTGTTAACGAGCTCCATTGTACCCAAAACGCCAGTTGATCGCAAACATCTTGTAATGACGACTCATACCACAGCCGGCCTAGTGAGCACATCAGTTTTGGGAAAATATTCAGCCAAGTTATGCATTTATTAATATCACACAATATGTAGGTGGAACGATATCAAATCCCCTTTATTAATAATCTTCATACTCCTCATCAACGGACTTTTAACACCACTTGGAGCAGTTGTGCACTGAAAATATGATCCATTGTACAGGCAAAACACTCCCAAAGTCTTATGTTGCGTGCCGCGAGAGTGCAAAGTGCCATTGAGACGCTTTGTTGAAGCAGCCGACAGCTCACTAATGAGGTGCACTCGACATGCGCGACACTCGAGATTCCAAGCCATCATTAAGCTTTTATCACGATCCTAATTGACACGCAACGATGTGGGCATTGCAATAGTTCAAATGTGCCGTTTAAATAGTATAATGCTGACCCTTTGTGTCTGGGGATGATGAATTTCCTGCATGAAATCCAAAATTAACAGGACACGTAAGTTTTATGGTAGAACATTTTGGTGAACGTTTTCCTGACCGAACTGTAAACAGTGTACCGTGTGAACCAACGGTTTACCAAAAGCTTCGCATTTCAATGCCAAACAAGTGTTTCAATAACCAGGTTGCAAATGGCCAGATGGTGAGGCACTTAGATGTGACGAAGGTTTTAATTTGAGTGAACTGTGTCCAACGATTGCCATATAGTTCTCTGCATTTGCAATATACAAGTATTACTACGTCTATAATTCAAATGACCAAGGTGTCATGTTTGGTTTGACAGAAGCAATCGAACGTGATGTTTACTGGCACTGAATGTACGATCAACCTTTACATTTACACTAAGCTCTTTCAAAGTATCTTTCTCATGCCTTATTCAGATTGTTACGGCAATCCGACCTAGAAAGCTGAAGCACATAAAACAGATTTTGTTGTTATCTGAGCCCATGGGGAGTGCACGCATTTGGGATTTGAATTCAGGCTATCTGGAAGCCGAGACTAGCATGTTAACACCCTTCTAATCACCACCCATTTTAGTGGTGTGCATTTGGGTAATTATTTGGGATTGTGTGGGTACACTGAGCAATGCAGCAGTAAACAAATCCTAATTACCCAGTAATCTGTTATACTAGACTGAACAGAACAGCAATTCTGTTTCTGGCATCCGTAGATTTTTATCTCTCCTAATTTAGCTCCGCTGGGAGCAGATTCAAAACTTTCCTGTAACCAGAACTTATGTTTTGTGGATATTACGCACGAAAATCGTCCCGCGAACTGTTTCGGTCGACATAACCATCAAGGATAACAGGTTTGTCAATCAGCTTCTCGGATAAACATAACACCCGGTATCTTCACGCAATGGAAACCGGATGACTTTATTTTACCTTGGTAACGTGCTTCCAATGAAGTGGCATTCGCACTCACATCTGGGCGGTTTTCTCATCAGGGTAACCTGATTTTTATTTAGAAGGTGGCAGAATCAAAACAGAACTTAATTTGAGTATAGCCGATATGTCCACCATAATGTAAAGGAAATGCATAGAGCCCAGCATCTAGTCTTTCAGCCGCAATGCATTCAGTCGGTTCCTGAACTGTGAAATTTTCCAATGAATCTCGTGGTTTTTCCAAATTGTAGCCCAACTGCAGGTCGAGTCACATAGAGCCGGTTTCGAAAGGCCCTAACTTGTACTGAGTTTCTGTATCAGGTACTTTTGCCACAGAAATTCCTCGGAATAATTTTGAACCAGAAAAATCCTGTTCACCATCATAGAGCACTTGCAGTGTGTTGTGTTTCCTTGGCTGGTAAACTAGGCAGCTCTGGAATCAGAAACCGTTTCTCCTTGGTTTTGAGCAGTTTTATTTTATGGGGGGTCACAATAGAAGGACGACCAGTAGCGCACAAACCCTGTTCTTGGTGGAGGCCTTTTCTCTTTGACTGTGTATACGCGTGAGGTGTACTGCGTTTGTATAGGCCTTACCGAGTCGTAAATGACGTTCATCGGCCCGAGTTTGTTCAATTTTTTTTTACTGTTCTGCATGAAAAATGAACTTCACCGTGTAGCCATTTGGGACGATTAATAACACTTCTTGGTGCAATTACTAGACTGATGTCACCTGATATTTTGCTGTTTGGTGGAGATATATATGGCCAATGCATAAGGTTAGGTGAACATCTTGTAGAAAAACTATCAACATACCTAAGAGTTTTTCGTTCATAGCTTCGAAGGATTTCTAAATTTTGTGTGTTTTCAGAAACTTTCCCTCATCTATGGAACACGACTATATATTACTTCCTTCTGGTGCAACAGCCGCGTTTTATGATGTATACTTCATCCTTCACCCAGGGCGTGGTGACTCGTGAACTCTTTACCCACACTGTCATGCTTTACTCGGACTGTCAGGGTGAGTGCTCCTCATCGTTGGAACCAATATTTAGCAGTGTGGCTCACCAAAAACACCGAGGAACATTCACTCGCTAGTGAAACAAATCCAAACAACTTACCTGCATGATTATTGTCAGAAACAAACGAACGAAATCAGACCGCGTTTTGGATATTGTGCCCAACAACAACCAACAATATACTCAATGCAAAACAAACGAAAATCTTGTCCCCGTAGCCTACTTCAGAAAAAGACACTCTGATATTTCTAAAAATTTTGGCCTGCGCTGATAAGGCACAATACTTGGTAGAAACTTACGGAACCGAAAGAAGCACTGTCCGGTTTTTTTGTTTGCTTATAGATCGGCCCTTCGGACTTATTTAAGATAAACCAGACGGAGTGATTAAGTTTGATTCTGAGTGTGCATTTTGAAGCAACTCTTATTTTGTGTGACAGTTTCTCCCAAAACGTCTTAAACTTCGCTTGTTTGCAGGAAAACAACAAAACCAAACGCGCTGTTACGGCTTTACTAGAAACCATTTATGTGAAACAATTAAGTTGTGTTTTTTGGTCGCTTAACAGAGAAAGAATATACCCGTAAATAAATGACGTTCAGCTTCTGTTTGATTTACGAACGTGTGAACAGTCAAGCTTTTTTAACATTATTTTAAGTCGTCCGCTAAAGAGTAATCTTGCCGCTGACATTTGTGCTACTTTGTGGTTATCCTTTTGTGCATGGATCCCGACTGTCACGCTACCAAGTTCTTTGAACCACTAAGCATGGTAGCATTAAGCTGATGAAAAACAGATGCACTGTGACAGAAAAAATTTATGGTCGTTTTCTGAACAAAAATAAACTTGCGGATCACGAAGAAAAACCACGGTTACTGTAGAAAATTTAAAAATATTCTCTATTGCTCCGCGGAATCGTATAGTAGGCCAGCTGAAGACACTTTTTGTGGGATTATTTAATTATTGGCCCGAACCCAAAAATATTCTCTCTGAGTTTGTTGGGTTCTGTCAGTTTGTTCAGTTCCACCCAGTGAGTAGTAAGCATTCAGATTCATGACACTTCAAAGTTCTGGCATTCATTATCGTGGTTCATAGAACTTCTGTAGAATAAAAAAAGGAGGTGACCTGGAAATATACCCCCATTTGAAAAACAAATAGGTGTAAACGAGAGTTCCAGCTAAATCTCAGCTAAATCTCTTGTTTAAGACATTCTTAAGCTAAATCTGATGCATTAATGACGCTTCTTGTCTTAGATGGGACAACACTTCAGGTATTTGTTTTTTACCGACATAGCACGAATTGTAAAACTTCTTACAGCTCTTTAACAGCCCAACCATGGTTTTATCCGTCTTGAAGCTCGACGGGTAGATGTAGTCCCCGGGTTCCCAATAATCTAATGTTCTACTTGAAGAACACGTAAGTAAGAGACTCAGCTGAGATTCACTTGGGTTCCTTGTTAAAGGCAGCGACTTAGTGTTAAACCACAACGTCGATTCAACTCAGGAGCTACGCCTACCTGACGAGTCCCATGAAGTAGAACATTGGAAGTAGGCTGTCCAAGAGCCTTCATGAACCTTGTAAGTAATATCCAATTGAATGACAAATATCTGTTTCTCGCACCAAGTTTATTTTTAATTTATATGTCCTCGGCTCGGTAACCTCACTCCTACTCAAATTCGGTAGGATATGTAAAAAAGTAGGTATTTTATGAACCAAATACTAGATTTAGGACGCCAAACTTTACAGGAATTTAACTTGGTCCCCCCTGGGTAGAACATATTATTTGGCCATATTTTTGGCCACTTCTTTTACTCTCTTAACCTACATCAGGCTAGTAGTTAGAGACTAATTAATACTTAACCGAAGTCTTCTTTTGATTATGGCTATGTGGGGTCCATTTGACTAGGAAAATAAATATGTATTATGTGAGCACCCAACCAAAATTACACAGCTGTCTCTAGTAAAACGTCAGAAGCACAAAAAGACTTAGGTTGTATGAGGAAAGTAGTAGGGATGAATAACCTTACATGCACTTGTTGCGCACTACACTAAAACCTTCTTACTTATTACATTCTTGAGTAAATGTGGCACCATAAGACGAATAAATCACTCACTTACACATTAATCCAATATCAGCGTAAAATCCGGACCTTATCCTCTTGTTCGACATGACCCTAGACAAGACTTGCTGCGTAAAATCGTGTGTCTTAGGTTGCCTTGAGTTGAATATCCCCGTTGTCTTGGACAAGCTGGCTTTCTTGTATCTATTCGTCACTAGACAATATAATGTTTTTTATTTAACAGTATAGCACACAAAATTCTCCTGGAATTTTTAAGTTAATATTATCTAAGTATGTCACTTAACTTCAGCTTGTACGGGTGCAAAAATCTGTTTCGTTTGATATTTACTGATATTTTGATATTTACTGACTGGGAGGAAACTTTCATCCCTTCACATTGTGGGATCTGCATTCGGCCAAATAGTGAGCAGATACACATAATGGTTAAAATGAGGGTCAAACTACCGTGGAAGGATCAAAGGTTTTCTTTTTCTCTAGTCCACTTTTGATAGGCGAACCAAAAGCGGATCACATACCTCAGTTGTTACGGTATGTCAAGATAAATCGGCCAACTGGAACAAAATGACAGTTTGCCAGGTGGGAACATTAGGCACCCAAACTAAACAAATCAGAAAGATTTACCAGTAGGATCCTGTTAAGAGCAGGAGAAGGCGCTGAAAATCTACCAAAAGTTAGGCACTGCCTTTGATTCTGAGGCGGTGTTGCACAACAGAAGTTATGTGAGCACATCTTTTTCTCTGTACGGCGATCGCATAAATGACGGTAATTCTCTTCTAGGCTAAAAATGCTTGTTAAACAAATCTCGAGAGATCGAGTTAACATGATCTGCTTTTGGAAGATGGTTACGTCGGCGCGTGAAGTGCTGTAAATTTTGAACTTTAGTTGACAGCACCAACAACGTTGTCACAACGTTGCTGTCAGCATCTGAAAAAGACACAGAAGCGTTTCTCTTGATTTTTCGGTAACGGAATTTTTGTTAGCGCTTGCTATTCATGATCTAAATTGAACGCAACCACACTGAGTAACGTCAGGGCGTGCGATCAATATGAGAACGTAGACAATGTATTGTATTTCGTATCGCTTTCTCAGGAATGCTCATCATGATCATTCTTGAGAGCAACGCCAATGAATAACATTGAAGTTTTAGTATCTTACAAGAAGGTCAAATCATTTAACCAAAGCCAGGTACTGAATAAAGGACAGACGAAAAGATTGGCTTTACGGTAGCTCAACAATAACAGCTCAGGCTCTTACTCACCCAGAACCAAGTCAGACAGTTTGGAAAGAAATTACCGGGACAGACTTCACTGCAAACAGCCACCTTTTAGCAACTCCAGCAAAGCACGGGGAAGACCACGTGAGTCTCATTCATTGAAGAGTTTCAGCTATATTACTTGGGCCGTATCTTCTTTGACTACGTACATCCGGTTTAGTAAAGCGTCACAGAATTTTAAGTGTGTTAGTTTGTTGGTACCTTGATTGGGCCCCGATTGCTCATGCAATGACTTCTACCGATCGATGCTTAAATATTGTCCAATAGTGCAGTGGGTCAAATAAGCACACTTTCCAATGTAACCTTGTAATATTGTCCAAACAAATTAAGTACTGTAGCAGTAACATTGCCTAGTAAAGTGAGTTGAATACACTCATACCACTAGGTTTTCATGTGCTTAAAGGCCTTCAATAATTTCTAAAATAAAAATAAAGACAGCACTCCGGAGGGACGTCATTTTTTGGAAACCTGTAATAATAATGTGCAGATATGAAAAAGTTGAAGTTTAGTTTTTATGTCAGGCGGTCGACTAAAATATTTGCGCTTAATACTTACTGATATACAGAATACTAAAAGTACCAGATGACGTACATCTATCACGAGTACAGCTTTCAAATGCCGCGCTGCGCATTGCAAGAATTGCTTTATTTGATAGGTTGTGCCATGAATGAGGCCAATTTGTTCTGTTCTCTTTCTACGAGAGACAGAAAACAGCCACCCAGCCGGTAATGTTTCCAACCCCTCGGATTTTGCTACACATTAGCCTGGAATGCAGCACGACAGAAAGTCTTAAGGAACTCGAAGGAAACTTCTTATCACAAATAAGCATAAAATTTTGCGTTATATAGCTGTCAGACAGTTAAATTTAATTTTCTCTGACAATATTATTGATAGAACCAATCGTCGATAAATCGAGCTTCACGCAAGTTAATAGTGTTACGATAAATGGCTTCTAGGTTTAAATAACACTTTCAGAAAGTCGTGTATATTAGTCTTATACTATGATAGCGTGCAAAATCACGGAGCTATTCATGGTTTATTTTTAAATCGTGAACTTTAGATAGGAGTTTGTGTCCCAGGTATATATTTCATGCTAGGCTGAAGAGATTTTTATCCCCACATCAGTCTATCTTAGCGGTCCTAATTCTGGTTAGCGCATTCCCAAATGGTAAACATCTGACTCAGATATCAGTCTTGTTAGCGCCCACCAGTCGTCTTACTGGTGACCGTGCCACGACGTCAACTCCTGCATACAAAGCGGGCGTGCTACCACTACACCAGCTCTGTATGCTCCACATCACTGGATTGTTTCACTTGAAAGAATTTTGAGAGATGAAACCGGCATATCCAACAACCCTAACCAGTAACTGCCATGAATTTATCAATCAACCATTCTTGTTCAGGTAGTGTCAGAGGCACTTGGAACCTGCTGAAAAATCTTGCTGAAAGGTTTCAATCTCTGCAGGATTCTATGCCTTTTAGGCCATATCACTCTAGTTTGCTCAAGTGAGATTAGCCAAACGCATCTAACATCTGTTGACAGAGTTGTGACAACATGTTCGCATCACAACTGATTACGTACGTGATTAGTAGTGAGCCAAAGAGAAGAGTAATCAATGCACAAACACAGGCATTTATAGATTGGCATACTCACACAGTCTCGCTCACTCGCGCCAAACACCAGAACCCATGATCAGACCAACTATAACATACAGTTGCCGACTCATTTTTCTGTTTCATTTGCGTGCAGTAACTTGGGTGTAGCAACCCTGGAAAAGTTTTACCACAATATTGGATACTTCACCTATCCGGTACTACAAATGGTTTTTAATATCGGCCTGATATTTTCACTTCAATCAGTAATTTACTTTGATTGAATCCGACTGACTAGTTTATTGCATTTACAACCAAGAGAGGATTGTTCATAAATTAACATCAAACCCACCAGCCGAATTGTGCAACAAATGGGCTGAATTGTAAAAATTCTAATTTTTCCTTTACCTGAGGCAGCTAAATTAGGAAGGCTGTAGGCTAATTGTGTCTAAGACCGTTTCTTCGGCAAACTTCTCTTAACAAAGACTAAAACAAATTCTCTGGATGTCCAAAAGTGTTACTGAGGATTCTATAAGGAATAAAATTGTCGTATATTGCCTAACGTAGCAATATATGTGAATAAGGTGTTGGTTAAAACCCCACTTAAAATTCAGGTTTTTGAGTTTTTTAATCTCAAAATAGCAAACCCCTATATATAGCTCTGAACGAATTTTCACTACTCTTCTTCCTATATCTATAACGTTAGAATCTCTCAATTCTACTAAAAATCGGTCATCTGATCAAAACAAAAAAGCAATCCTTATCCTACATGTGCCTATCCTTGAAATGTCAACACCGAGGGAACTGAAAAAACGCCGAGTCACGTGGTGTAAAAGTTGGGTCGATTTACTCCGTTTAAGTGCTTTTCAACCGTGGCCTGGATCAATCACCCATAGGTGAATTGCACTATTCATAATTATCATTGGAAAGGTTCCAGTTGCGAGATTTTTCGCTGATTCCTGAAACCTCCCTTGCCAACAATCAGTAAAGAGCACAAAACATTTTAAACTATGGAGTTTACCTGTAAGATAAAGCACTTTTTGAGTAAAAAAGTAAAACTTAGTAAACTTGAGTCTGCTAAAAGACAATAATTAGGCTATTCTGATGGGTTCATAAATTGTCAGCATCCATTTCGTCTGGTAGGTCACAGGCATATGTCCCTTTGGATAAGATACTTTTATCTGGTCTTGCTCACTCGAGGCTGTGACTTCGGATGAGAAAACTGCCCGAGAACGAGTTAGGCCACTGAGATAGAAGTCCATTTCGCAACAACTCGGAAAACATACTTAACAGTATTCGTGTTAGTTAAACGTATGCACTTGTGTTAAAATTTGAGACCGGAAGCGAAAATTTTCTGGTAACATTCACGCCCGTGGGTTGTGCACGGCAACGGGGCAGACCACTAAGTTTGGCACTAGAGTGGGATACCTGTACTGAGGGACTGAGATAAAAGCTGACGACAATATCAACGACCGTTCCTTGTCGTCCGTAACAGCGACAAACCAAACAATTGGTAGTCTTATAAAACTATGTGTACTTTATGCAGCCATCAAACACTAGTAAGCTATGTAGATAGAAAATGTGTATACAATAAACTGGCACGTATTCTGAAGTCAATAGAAGAGCAGTACCGCTTTTTCTTCTTCGTCCTCCGTATCATTTTCTTTGATATCCTGTTCAGTGTATTTGCCGAAGATACCAAACCGATTATATTGCGCAGGTACTTATCCAAAGTTGGACTGAAGCATCTGAATTTCTCATTTTTGCGGGCTAAAGCGTCGGTTTGGTCATGAAAACAACCACCGAACAAGTCATAAATCGCAACCTTCAGCTGCTTAGTTAAGTCAGGATTTTACAAAATGATCTTAGCAACGACAAAATAACAACAAAATAACAAAAAATAACAAAAAGTAACAAATAATAAAATAACAAAATTTATACCAGCCGTATCGAAAGAGTAAGCACTTTTATGGTTAACTGGCGGGTAAAAAGTTGCCACACAACTAGCAACCTAGTTAATATGTCAAAATACACAGCCTCGTGTAGGACTAATGTAGCACCATCCATGTAAACAGATGGTCGTGAATGTACATACCAGTGTACTGCCAGGTTGGAGACGAAAAGATGACCGCGGTGGAGCATTAGGCTTTTCCGAAAACGAGCGATCAGAAGAAAGTATTACAGAAAACCATAAATTTCTTCGTAATTATTCAGTTCTCAACCAGAAGAGTGCAAATCCGATATCCAGTTGAGTTTTGTGCAAGTACTATACAGAATAAACAGTAGTTTCTTTGTCTCGAATATGTGTTGGTAGGCTTGCTTGCCATGTAATCTGTGTCTTCACAAGGGGACTCACCCTGATCAAAAAACGAGAGTGGATAAACAATTGAGTTTTAGGGCCTCCTAGGTCAAATATACATGAAGTTGGAAAGCACTGATTCATAAGAATGATTATGTAAATCTAAGTAGGCAGGCCGGAAACGATCTCTCTCTATAGGCAGCCGCTACAGCATACACTGACTTGAAATCAACCTTCTGATCTGGGAAGCAAGGTGCGAATCAACTTTTAGAAACTTTTTAAGTTTACTCTCTATTTAACATAGATTACCAAGAGAATTGCACTGGTTTCTTTAGTAAAGCGTACTGATGAAACCTGTTGCATGCTAAAGAATTACACATCGGCTTAGTAGGTCTGAAAAAAAACCTCATGTTACGGGTGAAATCCTATGTTCTATATCGTAGAAGATTGGCTACTAAGGGAGGTCCTTTTGGTTAAACAGCTTATTACGCAAAACGTAGATACATTTAAGTAAAGTTTTTAACTAGTCGTAGGCAAAATTTGTTCTGTAACCTAAGATTTTTCCTCATTTTGGCAAAATAATGTGCTTTCCCAGCCCTTGAATAAATTCAACTTGGCTGTGCTAGGATCCAAGCTGGGAATAATGGCGGATAAACACATTAAAAAATCCCGGCAAATGCAGCTTGATATGAGCCCTAAAGAATCTTCACTTGATGTCAGTTCACAAAATTCCTAATACTACCTAGTAAAACTAGTTTTGAGTAAATAAATGATGTGTGAATAAAGTCCAGAAATGCACCTTGAGGACTTTACGCTCGCCACCAAAAAAAACAAACCAATCACAGCAAGGTCCCAAATTGGGATATGGAGGAGTCTGTCATTAACCAGTCCTCCACAATTACATGAACGTTGTTCACTGCTGTTAGGCTTTCGCTCTTTCAAGACTGAGTACAACAAAATTTAACTATTTTCAGAGAATCCACACATGGTACTACTCTCGCTATAATGGCGGTCTTCTCTGTTACATTTGTAGATAGTAATGGCAACAAGCCTCGCATCATATATTTTTACAAATATAGGCTTCTAGAAAAATGCCAGCATTTCATTAATGGTCACCTCTGCGCTGGAAGTTTCTGTTCACAATCCCAGTTTTGTCGCGACAAGGTTGTAGAGCGCCCGTCCGGTTGACCTCACAGATGTTTTCGGATCTTTGTAAGACCCCTTCACACCTTGTTGAAGAGGTGACCATGCACTTCCTCGGTATCCTTAAACCAGGCTTTTCTGTCGATTATAGACAAATGTCTGAAATAGAGCCCATAGTTTGGTTGCCGATTTTTATATGAGCAGTAGAGGTACACGTAGCACAGACTAAAATATACTTCAAATAACTGGGTACAACCGCAAACAATTCTCTTTTTGAGGGAGGGACTCTACCTACTTAGCTGAAAAATGGCCCGTTCTTCAAGATTATGCACCCGAACTTCATGGCTCACTCATATCACCTCTGCTGAATGGCATAATAGTTTATACTGTCAGCGCCATTATAGAGCTGTCTGTGTGACTTCTACATAGCGTCGAAATTCGATATCCGTCTGACACATAAAGTATTCGTGTAAATCGATGGAAGGGGCAAGTGAATATTGATTATTTTGAAGTAAGAGATCCACATTGGATGTAAAAGATGAGGCATGTCTCCAGTGGGCAGGAGGTTGGTGATTGAAATTAGTTTCCAATTCTTACTTGTCATTCGTGCAACGTGCACCTGGACGTTTCAATTTAACATCTAACAAATCGCCTTCATCTTTCTGGCAATCAAGTTTTAAAAATTCAGAATATCAATCGGTGCTCTGGCGAAAGCCAGTGCAGCAATATGAATTCGAAAGCCCTTAGTGCTCTAGCAGAGAATACCAGGAAGCAGAGGCCACTGCGTATCCAGGCTGTCCAAGCTGCATAACCCCAACAAGTAGCAACAATGAGTTTTCAACATGCGGAATCAAAACGTTGGTATGAAGCTTAGGGAACGAATCCTGGATAAGAGCCAATACAAAACTTCAGATGCTTCTGGAAAAAGACTAACTCACCAGTAAAAAGTGGCTGGGAAAGGCTGTGGATCCTTTTTTATGGTCCTCATGAAACCAGTTCATAACCCGCGACGGTCTGCTGTTCCGCCTGGCAGCTTCGCATTGCTGACGAGTCCGTGTTTGGTATAAGGAATGCGCGTTTTTATGCAAGCGTTTAGACACACCATCCTTTGTTTACGAAAGGTCTGTGAGAGGTTTGCTCCCCAGTTTCGTATGCCAAACCCATGGTTCTGGTCCTTATTGTGTCGAGGAATAAACGCTGCTGAAGCTACCAAAAGGGCGAAAACGCAACATTACCTAAAATGAAAGATGTTTGGTGGTCGTTATTTTGTCTCATCCGGTAACTTAATAAAGACTGAGGAGGAGGAACATGCATTCAATGCCTACGTGTCGGTACGATTTGCGCATGACCACTTCTAAACACCAAGTGTACTAAATTGAGTACTCACAGATAATCAAGTTATTTACCAGTAAACTGAGTCACTGTGAAATTGAAAAATTGCGCTAGCGCCCAGGGTAATATGCGCCATCGTCGTTATATAACTCTGTTGTTAGACGTCTCAAGGACTTGCCCAGACAAACGACCACCTAGGCCGTCAACTAAAATTAAATCGAATGCGTATATGTCACTGATCCTTTACCCAGATTCCCCGGAAAATCCACTAGGTTTCTTTTCTTGTCAATATGTTGATTGTCCAGTGAGTGCACCTGATTGATGACGGCCGATATTCAAATTACCATCCTGCACAAACCACAACATCACAAACTCCATATGGAAAGGTTGACTTAAAAGAGACGATTGCCGTAAGAAAACCACATGAATTTGGTCGGAGACCATCTAAGCACATGCTGTCCTATACGAGTGTCGTTTACAAAACTAGAACAGATGTGACTGGGACGAGGAATCTCACTAGCCCTCACTTATCGGTCAAGAATATCTCTTTGGGCGCGCAAATACTGTACACTTGAAAAGGTGTGAGCCACCGGTCAACCTGCTGTAATAAACTTAAGGATGTTTCCTAAGTACCAGAAAGACCACTGGGACAGAAAAGCGAATGGTGCTCCGGTAAGGGATGGTGATATATTCTGGTTACGGGGAAGCACCCTCGACATGTTATCCTCAGCCAAACTGCACAAAGAATGGAAGATTTAACACTTGGTATATTATTCAGTAAAATATACTTCAATCAGTTGGACTTTGCTATTTAGGAACCACCAACGGAAACGGCGTTGGGGTTCATAATACTATCCGAACCGGAGGGTGCCAAGAACGCTGGAGAGGAAACCATGTTAGGATGGGAAGAAAGAATAGGACATCGCTAGCTGGACTTCAAAACCAAGCTGGGACTTTATTATTGAGGCTTAAGCACTAATATTTCAGAGGATAATAGTTGTTCCACTTTCATTTAGCCCATCGCCTCCCATTGTCATCCACGACACAAGTTCCCGACAACACCAGTCACATGATAAGGTCGTCCACAAGAATTTTATATTGTATGCTTTTGTGACTTCTACTTTACTCATAAAACTATATATCCCTCTGACAACGCTTTTTCTGTCGGCCTTCCGTGAGCAGACGGTTTCGTACTAATTTATGTAAATAACTGCTAATCTCAATCAAACATTCTTCAGCAAAATTGGATGATTAAGCAAGTGTCTGAAAACCTGGAAATGTGCTGTCGTGCTGTCTAATAATTAGTTATCGGACGCTTACAATATATTGTAATCTCGAGGGACTTAAAATATATTCGGTTACTACTATGTAGGCTTTCAAAAATCTTCCCGATTCTATCAACAATACTTTCTTCTACAAGAGATTTTATCACACAATGAGCACCATGAGAATAAAGAATATCGCTGCTGTGCCTGAATTTCGCATCCAAATTGAAGCGAAAGCTGACCAGTCTGTGCATGAAGCATGTAACCCACTGTCAGCTTTCAGTTCCAAAACCATTTCCAATGAAGGTTAAGGATTCCCCGGAAAGAGAGCCTCAATTAAATGGACTGGTAGAATCATTTGCAAAGCCATTTGCAAACACATTAGTTGGGCAGAATATCCGACCATGTTTTTGCTGTTTACCTCTGATGCACTTTGTCGTGCTTCGACTATTGATCTGTTAGAATTGCTACTGATACTACTCTATTTATTCTGGTGGCTATTTTCTCTTTACTTGGTTTTCATACCGAACCTGCCATCCTGGTTTTTAGAACAGCCAGTTAATTCTGGGATCTGCCGGACTTGAAAAAGGTTTAGATAATTTATTCCTCTCAAACCGAACGTTTATTTTTGTCGACTGCAATGTCCTGCGTAGGTTTTATTGTCAGAAAGTTAATGAAAGTTAATGAAAGTTAATGAAAGTTAATGAAAGTTAATGAAAGTTAACGAAAGTTCATAAAAGTTAATGACGTACGCCTCTAAGAAACCAAAGTGGTGGCAGCTGATAGGCTTATATTAGTATCTAACCGGCTTGTTCATTCTTACGACTGTTTTGCAAGCGTTTCATACCTTTACAGGAGAAATCATCGGTACACGAATGGGCGGATGCTTTCCTCCTTCCCATATTACTTGGAGAGTTTTCAAGAGTAACTGATATGTTTTGCTGGAACGTTTAGGTAAAATGCTACTTTACGCTAGCTTTAAGAGAATGGCTGATTTTCTTTTGTTGTATCTTATATGTTCTCCGTCGGGTCAATAAAGAGCTATTTTTGGAGACTTTTTCCCCGATTTAATTAGCTAGTTTGTGTACTAGTTTTTTTTCTTCAAACCATCAACTAATCGTTCGGTTTCGTTTTTAGGCCTTATTAATCTCTGCTTTTTGCGGTCCAATGGTTTTGCGTTGTAGTCAAAGTTCTCTTCATTTAATTGACTGATTGTACCCAAATTCCAAATCAGTTTCTATGACTTTTTTTACCTGCAGCTTCGATCCTCTTGTTTTTATTCAGTTTGGTGTGTTTTTCGAGTTATGTTTATTTTGTCAATTGGGGTTTCGTCCTGTCAGGGGAACTAATCTATTCTGAAAACCCGAGAAGCATTTTACAGTTATTACATCCTTGCTAAGAATCATCAGCAGGTTCGAAACTTCAAATATGGGCATCGTTTCAAACCAACTGACTTCAGTTGTACTGCGGGTGCTCAAAATCCTCAAATGCTTCACCAGCGGTTTCGGCTAACTTGGGATCAGTCAGCTAGTGCCAGTTCCTAAAAGCTGAAAAATCAGTCTTAAACTTGAACAGCAATCAAATTAGATGTTTATTTCAATCTTATATGCATGATCAAAGTAACGCAGCAGGAGTCCTCCGTGGTATTCGTAAAGAATGCTGGTGGGTGACAACTAATCATGTCTTCTTTCAGTCTAGTAGTTTTTTTTAGGAAGATAATCTCCAGTCGTTTGTCAAAACCCCCTCATTGGCAGCGTCATCGGTGATTGTCAGCGTTTTCCGTTCTTTGGGTTTTCATATTTCTCGCAGGTGTGTTTCCCAATTATTAAAACGAAGTTGTCGAAGAACAAGAGTACAGTTGACATGTTTTTCTTTGGATAGTGTAATTACTTTAGCTGCTTTCCACAATCAACCATTTTTGAAGGACTTCGTATAAACGTTTTTCGCGTCTTGCGTTGTGTTTTTATGTTTAAAACCTTTTTGCAAAAAATGGATGGGTTTTGCAATAGGACGGTATTTGATTCGCATCCGCTAGTTACTTCACAGCTAGACATCCCATCGTCTCTTTGACAAACTTGTGATGAGGAAGTCAGAAAAAGACAGGCTGCTTCACAATCCTCGTCTGTCTTAAATACAGAAGTCCTTCAGCTACCACACTGTGGATAATCCTATCTGTCAGCCTTGAAAGTAGGAATGATGTTAAAATCACCAAATGAAAAACTGTGCAACGAAACTAAAACACAGGAGGAAAAACTGAGTAACCAAACCCAAAAGAGAGATATTATGAACATAAGATATACAAGTCAATGAGGAAAGGTACATAGTCAAACGACGAAACATGGCAAGCGTAGATCATAGCTCAAACTGGTCACTAAAACGCTGACGGGATACCGGTAATGTAGGCGTCAAGATAATGAGTCAAACAGCTGGAGAGTAAATAACGAGCTGACACGAATTGAAGACTAATCAATTCAATACAATACAGCCTCCTACTAGTTAAAAAGTAGTTGGAAGAAATTAGTGCTCTTTGCCTGACTGGGGAAGAAAGATATAATCAGTCACTAGTGTGTCTCTCAAATGGTGCTTTTCTGCTAGGCGTGTGACGGACCCTATCTGTAATATGCTGTTCCATCCGAGGATCCTTACCTTACAAAGGACATCAAACTAATTGAAAACTATTAACGATGTTTTACACAACTTCCAATTGTGCTGTATGCTAGTGGTGAGGATGGCAGTGTGGAACAAATAAGCCTGTCTTTTATAAAGCAGAAAAGTTCTAAAAGTCAATTGATTAAGACTTTTAGGGATTGTTGAAGGGCAAAAGGCTCAACAACACTTAGCTGGGATGAACCCCTGATATCTGAACGAAAAGTCATTTAAGCAAATTAAATAAGGTATTTGCAAAGTTCTTTCGAGAACATAATTCCTCTCTGACTAAGCTACCTGAGGAGAATATTCAATTCGGTAATCATACTATCCGCAAGTAAGGAAAAGATCGGCTTTTTTAGGCTCAGTCTCAGGAAATCAATCTACTCATCTTCTAAACCTAAAAAGTAGTCCCTCCTACAGTAATGTTTGTTAGATTCTTTAGGTTTTAATCTCTGTTCAACTTTTATAGACACATTTTTATTGTTAGAACCTATGTATCCCCCACTTAGCCAACACGTATCTTATATTCAGCCCCTCTATTCTACACTCGACGGACTACTGAGGATACAGTGGTTCACCGAAAATATCCCGTACAATGCTGACTGAACAAGGATGTCGAGAACATTCATGCTGGCTGCCAACTTATGCCTGAACATAAGTTGCATATACTTGTGCATTTCTATACAAGTCTACATATTCATTTTCACCCGCTGAGTGTCACAATGCTGCAGTGTAGGTAGATCTTTGGAGCTCCACGTCAAGGATATGGTGGCCTCCTAGCTGACTGTTTTTCTTTGGGGTTGGTCATAATGTGACTGTGTATACTACTGATGGAGC
This sequence comes from Opisthorchis felineus, assembly GCA_004794785.1. Classification (NCBI taxonomy): domain Eukaryota; kingdom Metazoa; phylum Platyhelminthes; class Trematoda; order Opisthorchiida; family Opisthorchiidae; genus Opisthorchis; species Opisthorchis felineus. The sequence goes on along the minus strand of SJOL01003966.1, from coordinate 217,619 downwards.
AACTGACTATCAAACTGCTCAACATCGGAGAGATGCTTACTGTCACAACGGATGCTAGTGACCGGGGTATCGGTACCATCCTGGACCAGAAAGATGGAGTCATTGAATGTGTCCTGACTGACGCTGAGCAGAGGTACTCAACCAGTGAGAAGAGTTGTTCAGCGGTCGTCTGGGCCCTGGATAAGTGGAGGCCATATTTGCTCGGACTAAAGTTTCGTGTTGTGACCAATTATAGACCCTTTGAGTGGATCAGGACCACCAGAAATCCTCGTGAAAAGCTCGCGCGCTGGGCACTACGACTGAAAAAGTGCTCCTTTACAATCCGGCACGCGTCGGGGAAAGAAAAGCACCTGGTTGATTGGCTGTCGAGATCCGAGGCTGCAGATGAAGCCCTAAAGATCATGCTTGCAACCAGTAACCTCATTGTTGAACTGGATCCCGGAAGTTTGGTACAACTACAACGGCAGGATCCCGTACTACGAAAGGTTGCAGCCGCCTTGTTGGGCGGAAGTAGTATTGAGAACGAGGGGAAACAGAGAACTGGAGACGTTCTAGAATCACTTCGATAGGTTGAGCCTGAGTGGAACTGGCCTAATATCCTGGAACGCCACCGATTCTGATGTTGTGCTATCTATCATACCTCGCGTCTTGAGACGAAAGCCGATCGCCGAATGCCGCAAAATGGTAAACACAGTGTGCACCAAGACATACGACCTACTTCGGCAGAGGGCCTACTGGTCAGGGATGAGAAATGAGGTAATGGACTATGTGGTGTCCTGTAAGCGGTGCCAACTGATGAAAGGGGATATGGCAGGGGCAACTCACCCCATGGAGCATATCCCTGTATCAGAGGTCGGAAAGTTATTGTCCGTTGATACCACGGGTCCCTCTCCGGTGACAGCCAGTGGAAATCAGTATATCGCAATAATGATAGAACACCTATCGCGGTGGGTCGAGGCGGCAGCCGTACCAAATCAGCTGAGTGTTCATGCATCACATCGTGGCCAACCACGGGGTACCAGAAATGATCCTAAATGATCAGGGGCCGTGCTTTGAGAGTCAAGAAGTTAGGAGTCGGTTGCAGATGCTGGGTATCAAGCGGCTAAGGATGGCACCCTACCACCTGCAAACAAAAGGCCTAACTAAGCGCAATAACCAAGCGATTAAGGAGTGACTGAGGGCCAAATGAGGTGACTAGGAAGTGAACCTGACGATGGTGTTGTTAGCATATCGATCCAGCCAACAACCGGCAAATCCGTGTTGATTTACAGCCGATATTCACGCTTTCCAAATGATAAGGAAATCGGGTTGTGGCCGACAACACGTCTGCCTCCAGGAGAGCTAGGCGAGGAAAGTAGAAGAGTTGGAGACATCTTGACCGCCGTTCAGGAAAGGACTAGACAAAATACAGAAAGCAGGAATAAAAGACCATTCCCTACAGGCATGAAGGGCAAATAGAAAGATCTTTAGAATCCTGGAAGCAGCGGACGGGAGTCCCGGAAGTTGAGCGATTGTTTTCCAGGCCACCGTTTGTCGTTATCGACCGCCAAGGAAATGTTTACATAATTCAGGATGGCTGAGGGTCGAAAAGGACAAACGGTGCCCAGCTTCGAAATTTGCATGATACACCCAAAGAGTTGCCAGATATACCAACTGCTGAGGCCAACCTAACTGAGACGAATCGGACATCGGTGGTATGCGTGCAAATTTTAAAGGGGGAGATTTGTAGCAGTGTATACTATTGATGAAGCATGCGAGTGGTGTTTGGTCTTGTGTAAAAGTTCCGCCCCCGCATCCGATGAAACTTGAAGGACGGTATGGAAATCATGGAACCGCTTTACAATGTCCGCTCATAAATGTTCAATGTTCAAAGGACGTCCAGGAAAGATCAAGAGACCAACTCAGTGGTGCATTGTTCGACAGAAGTGGGACGTTTTCGCAGATTTACACTAAAAGGTCATCTATCCTCACATGGCTTATCGACTCGGGGTCAGTTGCCCCCTCATAAGCTGAAAGTTCATTAGGTCTGCATCTAAAATTGTTTTCCTTGTGTATTTATGCTCCAGCGCCACTTCAGTGTACTCTGCAGGGCGGTAGGCAAAATAAACGACTGATGAAAAATTAGGCAAGTTTACAGCATGGAAAAGCGGTTGACTCAGGATGTCTGGAGATTGTTGTACAGAGTCACTATCATCTTCAGTAGTCAGTCTCGTCAGAATTCAATGAAAATGCCTGGTTAAACAATTCAGAAAACCAATAATGAACAGGTATCACATTCGTCCATATTTGGCAAACAGAGTCGCGGAAACACTGTCCAAATACCCATTTGAGAATCTGCATTGTTGACTGCCAGACGAAAAGAATGATATCAGACGAAAAAAGCCCTGGCAATGCCCGTCTGGACATAATCTTCAAAAGCTTTTAGCTGCCAAGAGTCAGCCCAGCTCGGCTGTTTCTCTCGGTTCCCCTAGGCTGTTGTTTGGTTGCTTTGGTCAAAACTGTGTCCACCGGTAGCACGTAACAACTAAATTGAGCGCTTCGGGATGCGCGCTGGCTAGACTATTTTTAAGTCGTCTTAGTGCTGGCGCCCGCTAACGCCCCCGCGAACCTTGAGTACTTTTACTCAGCCTTCTTTCTTTTTTGCTATGATACCGTTTTCGTTATCCTGGTTTTTGTTGTTACTTGACATTCTGGCCTAATATTATGTTTCTGCCAACGTACCACGTATTATTTTGTGGTAAAACAATCGTGCAGTGATATCTCAGTTCACTTGCGTTTGCTGCACGTCAATTTCTGATAAAATACCTTGTTTCATTGCATCTCTTTAAGTTGTGAGGTTAGACAAATACAATGGTAAGATGCAACGAAGGGCGAAGCTGAGAATGTTTCCGGAATACAGACGAATGGTCCACGATAAAGGAAGATTGTGGATATTAGATATCACTGTCGGAAGTGAGCGCTAGGTAATAAGGCAACGGATTCGCTGTAAACGGATTCCGGAACGGAAATCTGACCAATGAATGGTATAGCGGTTTCTGCACTTTGTGGTGACCAGTGACTAGATGGCAAGAGAAATCCAATAAAGTATATAGGTGCTTGGCTTGCTGTTTTTGCTTGGATGAGGTCTCCAGAGATGTGTTAGACAAGAGTGAAGTTTCAGATACTAGCAAGAGGTGCACAAAGGAACGTGTAGAATACGAAAACTAGCGGACATGTGTATAGATAGATGAAGCTACACAGAAGTTGAACGGAAGGGAAAAAAGTGCACTTTATACGGCTGATACTGCGGATAAAAAAAGGTTGTAAGGTAGATTGGCAGAAATGATAGCAAAGGCAGGCCGATAGGTTCATGGGTTGAAGTAAGATAGTCCCATCGTTGGAAGTGAATCAGAAAGCTTGGATCAGGAAAATGAGAAGAGTAGCTTTAACCCAGGACCGACGTACTGGTCAATATAATTCATGGGCGCCGCCCTGCGACCATGACTAGCCTAGTAAAGCTCCTTAGCAAGCTGTGTGACTGGGACTCTCATCCTCAATTAAGAAAAAACGGGATCAGCAGTGGGCAAAGGGTTAACTGTGTGGCTGGACGAATGCAGTGAAATAGCAAGATGTAAAGTGATAAAGCGTCAGTTATCTCTCCTGTCCTCATTATGTGTTACGAAACTTATCGTTCCGATGTGTTCATTTTATGTCTACATTCCCTCTTCTTTTGGCGCAGAAGTTAGCTATTATTGGGCCTTCACCAACACGTCAAACACACTTTGACATTGACATTGCATGCCTAGTTCAACATCACCATATACGCCCTGTTACCTTAGCCAACGACTGCAATTACGTCAACAATCAACCCGAAACTATGAGTTTCTCGATGCACATGGTTTTACAAGTAGTACGTGCAGTCTAATCAGTCATTTAGTTGGTTTCTTGCTGACATAGGTTTGCTAAATTTACCAAATACATCCTGCTGGCTTTAGCCTGCTTGAACACGTGAAAACCTGAAGATGAAGCAATAAGATTTTTTTCAATGAAAAATTATACTTATGAACGTCATAATGTCTAGAGTTGACCATTATTCATAAAGTTGTAAGGCTGGAGGCTTATATGGACAATGTCGTATACATACTCATGAACAGCATGCTTTCTGAGCCAAGAAACACTTTAAGGACTAAGTACCGTTAGTAACAATTTCTTAAACTTCGAATTACACGTAAGTTCACGTGTTTATACCGTGTTCATAATGGCTATAGTTTACAAGGCGGCACTTGACGAATAAGGGGCAGAAAGTACATCGGTGGTGCGTGTTACTTTTCTCCTACTCAGTGTTTATCCCGAAACTAAGATTTGTCTGGGAAATTAGGTAAACGCGTTTGAGTTTTGCTTTGCGACAGGACGGCAACCATTATTCAATGCATACATAGTATTAACGCGTCCAGATCGCCAACGGGGCATCGTAATCAAATGATATCATAGTACTGATATCCATAAAACTCTGGAAGACACCACGGTACATCGCAAACATCATTAGCAGCAATACAAGTGAAAAAAGCCCGACATACCTTTCTCTAATAGCAGACACTATCCTGGGTAGGCAAACAAATTTCGGAGGCCGGTATCCGGCAATGGATAGGGGCAGATTTCCACAGCTAAGCAATGTCGATAATTATGTCATTTGGTCATTCTCATTCGGAAAACTCCACTACCTTGCGAACAACTTACCACCGTGTCACTGCTATAACTAGGACGTAATGAAACGCCGGAAATATGAAAAATCGGAAATAACCAATATGATGCCCTACAACATTTGAACAATTCGAGTCTTCTCTTTAGCTACTTAAATATCATCAGTAGTTATTGATCGATTCGTTCGTTAACTAACTCTAACGAAACTGCTCAAGAACCTGATTAATTCTCGATTTCACAGCGTTCTTCGGTAAATTTCGGATGTATTTTTTTGAGGTCCTCGTGAACATGAGGATGTATTTGGTTGAATATAGAGCGAATAAAATGCAGCAAGGGAACGTTTGGACCTCGAGGCTTCACCCACCGTATCTTATGTGCAAGCCGTAGGCAAAACAATTCACGTTCCCAAAAACAAAAACAATTACAAACCAGAAGTTCAATATTAATTCAGCATCAATTGATTCAACATTAATTTACCTGTTAAGGTCTTTCAAACATTCACATGACAACACTAGAAACGAGAGATTTCGTAAATCAAACAAAATTAGGTTTTTTGGCAAAGGGTAGATCGGAAAACTACGAAAATGGCATAAAACTACCTAAAGGCACTCCATTAAGAAGGCGAACATTCTTCCTAGCCGAGGCGGCAAATAGGTGCTAGTGAGCTTCAGATGCTAGCCGGAACAAACGACGTAAACAACCGCGCGTTCAAATGTTTTGATAGAATGAGACAATCATGAGGTTCCGCAAAGATTCAAACACATGATAAGTTCGGATGCCATGGTTTGATCAGGCACTCAGTGGCTTTCCAGAATTAGTAATGTATTCCTAGGACTCAACGCCATCTTGTGAACCTTGCTACTCGCTTGGATATAAAGCCTGATTAGACGCGTCACTGCTTCAGTTATTTATTATTTGTGACCGTTAAAATCGTGGTTATTTAACCAGGCTTGTAGAAACCAGAATTTCTCCTGAATTTGAGGAGTACACAGTCTGTAACACTTCTACTATTGTTTCCTTTGTACCGCACTTTTGACAGACCCCTTTTTTATTCAACTTTTGTGTTTTACGCGCAGAATTTTCGAGTGCTGTACGTAATTGTCACGCTGATAGAGAAGGAATGATTTTCACGTTCCACCCTTTTTGGTAAAGTATTTCATTCCGCAAGTAAATGGAATCAAGATTGGCCGTGCAGGTACACCACAAAATAAAACGGAGCGAGATTTTAGCAGTGCTGTTTCAAAGTGTACAAAAGATGCCCCAGTGTTGCATCAAAATTGTTCCGTTTTTCGGGTTCATTCGTAAAGAATGCAAACCTATAGTAGTGAATCCGGTCTTTTCGCTTTGACCCAGTGGATTGTGTATCAATTTTTCCTGGGTGTGTGCAGCGTTCCCTTCATTCATAATACGATTCTTTGCCACCGAAACCTGGGATTACGATGTTTCGGAATTTAAAACAATCTAGGTGATTAATTCCAATGGAATCTCCCTCAACGCGTCCTATTGATTCCCTTCCTCCAATGGGATGGTTTGGCTCCAATTCCTTAGCCTAAGCGTCTACGTCTACTGCCTTGACTTCGCTGAATTTCTCAACATAACACAAGGCGAATACATGAATACTGTGCCAGATAAGGCGTATACCCTCACAAAAGTCCCTGTCTATACTCCACCCTATCTAACTCAAATAGAAGATTGCCTCATTACGGCCTCCAGTCAATACCCTATTATATTAATGAGATTGCCAAAAACCTGAAAATAAAGTTGTTGTTAGTAGATCACTTAATATAATTATCGCTATTAAAGTCTTCATAATTAATATCACATGTCGGGCTGTTAGCTCATTGTCAGCGTTTTGCACCCAGGAACCCTTGTAGTTTAGTCTGCGTTACCTTGTAACAAATCCTTCAGTATGATGCATCCCTTGTTTGCACAGACTAAATATCCGCAACATATATAAATCTACCAAAACCCTCTCAAACAACTTCGTTCCTGTGGCGATGTTCCGTATGAAAATGTTGCATTTTCATGTGACCCAGCAGTTATCCACCCGAATTTTGGTTTTTGCTTTATTGCACTAACCTTTCTACTTGAATTAATACATGGACATTATCACCATACCAATTTAGGTGCTTCTGCTGTGACAGGCTTTTGGTAACTGGAGCCTTTCAGGAGCCCCGGGTCCACAAGCGCCCAGTCCTTGTCTTTTCACGGAGTCAGAGTCAACTTTCGCTTATATGAAGACATGTCTTTTACACTGTACCCAGTGTCAGCGGGAAAGGCTTTAACTTCGCTTCAAAATTTGTTTAATCGTTCTATTGCTGCAGTTTTCACTTGCCTGGAGCAAAAGCGGGACGCAGATTAAGACGCAGCTAGTATATTCCATTTCCAAACAGTAATGCTTCGGCTCCAAGTTTGAGGGACTGTTTACGTTGCGCAGAAAGGAAGACTACTCTGACAGTTATTTCGTATCATCTGCTTCAAGATCATAAATCCACAGTATTATTGCACACCTGCTCTCCAGGAAATAGGCTATTAATTGCAGATGAGGTAAACGTCTGTCGCCCACTGCTACGATAGTGAGAACCGTCGTCTGTTTAAAACCAACTTGGTAAATGGGCAACCATTGCAGACATGGAATTACATGCAAAAATTTGTCCTTCTTTACACAGTAGGTCTTTCAAAAATACGTGAGCAGTTTATATGACATGGAATCCACTCCTAACCGGTTACGAGATTGTGGTTGCATCATCGTTTGGATGGATGATGGTACTCAACCTACTAAAGCCCATTTTGCAACACATCAACAGACTGACTTGTCCCGGCTTGGCGCTTTTACAATACGGATCATCTTTCGTAACATAACCTTTCAAACCTGGGTACAAATCGTATACTTTCCTGGTGATGGACGGCATGGGTATCAGTCAAACCTTCAAGTTGACTCCGTAAATAGCGTAAAAAATGTGCGCATATCCCCAGTTGCAGACAAAGCGTCGCGTGTGTGTGCGGTTTCACAAACGATGGTGCCGCAAGTCTAGTTGTCGACAGCACCATTTTTGCTTGCTCAAAAGTAATTCAATGACAAACGGGGTGGGATATCTTTCACTTACCTGGCGTTCACATATCCAAGTGCAATCGCAAGTCGGTGTGTTTGCCATGTGTTCATTTAATTTTCATACCGGTTGCTGAAGAAGCATCATCCAGTAATTGTCCTGACTAGTCAAAACAGGTAGAATATCATTATCCATCACAAGCATGGCTGTCAAGGGAGTGGAATGGCAGAACCTGGGGGAACCTTATCAACCCAACAGTGACAGTCCTTAGAATAAAGACAAAAGGATTACGTCGCAAGAACGCAAAGTACCGCAAACTTTGAAATCGAAGGTCGTTCACTGCAACATAATTCTTCGATGGACATAATTTACTGCTCTCCTAAAGGCGAGTTACACACCTGAGGGCAGTTATTCGCTGATACTTTTGAGCCCATCTTTTAGTGCCTACATTGTGTGCGGTCCATGCTCTTTGATGAGCAAATTTCTCAGTCCTTCGTGTCTTTCTTCCAAGTGTTAGGTTTCCACCAGAACTGCTGTGTCTCCATTACTTTACTACCTTGTGACCAAGCTCACAAGGTAGGCAATTTGTTCATGCTTTTGATACATAAAACAGTAGTAATGCAGACTTGCAGGAAATCAGGTCCTTCTTAAGCGGCCGCCCGGACAGCCATAGTTTGATGTTGACTTTGACCAAGATTGCGACTTATAGTAAAATCGATCGAGAACATATGCATTCGCCGAAATGTTCATACCCACAGATAAACATCCCATAAACAGTAGGAGAAGTATTCCTGGTTAAAAAAATGTAAAACAGACAATGACGGCAAAGTGTAGCAGTCATACATTAAACTGATTCAAAAACAGTTACGGCCCTGTTAAGGGGCCTTAGCCTGATCTTCTATCGTGGAATTGACTCGGTTGTTTGGCTATGATTCCGTCCGATCCTGGCTTGGGCATTGTTTCCCCAGGAAAAAAAGAGCAGTCAAGCCAGTGCTTAAAATTAGTGACCAAAACTGCTGCCCATGAAATCCGGGAAACAACAGAACCATGTTTGCTAGGAGGCATTGCAAGTCGCCTTACCTCTGAAGATCAAAACACATCAGTCTACTAGTATTGCTATTAACATAACTTGATCCCTCTTCCCCTCTTATTCCCACATTCAAAAACAAATCAAACCTAATCAGGTCTCAGGAAATAAATGTTTGTGAAATGTCCTCCGCAGTAGTAAAATGAACGGCATTCATTAATGACTTCTCACATCTATCCCGCCGATTGATGTGATACGTTCAGAGGATGAATCGCTGTCTTTCTGCCAAAGCTATGGTGTCAACGCTTAACTTGGGAGCTAAATATATTAACATGAAATGCGTATCAGAAATTCAATACCGATAGTACGCCGTTGAAAGGGCAACAAATTCATGCGGCGAAATTCATGCCTGGACACCATACCAGAGAAAATGTTGAGAACTCTTCTTCAACTTGCGGACCAAAAGGCCAGTCAAAATTAACATTAATTATTGGTGAAAGGAAGAATGTCATTTAGTGCTGAGCTGTTTATTAAGCAACACGAAATAAGCGTTTACACACTTTTAGATACGAAAGTAAAAATATCATTTGCACAGCGGTTTTGAAACTTTAACATTCTCAAGCGCCCTCTTGAACCTTCCTGGACGTTTTTGAATATTAAATAATAGCGAACGAGCGCCGCAAAGAGGTTGCATGGGTTTCTTACTAACGCCCCACCAGATGCAAGGACGGAGCTATGATACTTAACCGGACACTACTCGCTATTCTACAACCAAACACTAAGGTCGTTTACTAGGTTTCCTGGGGCAATTTTTGCAAAACATGGACCGCACAGTAGCATGGCGTTGACCAATGTGGGTATTCCATAAAGGCAAGCAGTCAAAAATTATACCTCACCGTCGGTAGACAACGACAATTTGAGCACTTTGGTTTCATGGTTGCTCAGCAGTTAAGGGTGTCACGCGCCCAGTTCGCCGAAACCCAGTGTTGTCGACAAACACTTGGTTTTCTGTAACAGTTTCCAAAATCTCACCATTTTCATTTCTTTTGGTGTTCAAACTAAATACAACACCAAAAGTTCTTCTACCGCTATAAAACGATCTACATGTGCATTTAGGTTTTCAGAAATCACGACTACATATCAGCCCAGTTTGGTGGACAGTTAGTTCTTGATAGAAAGTGCCCTTTGCATAAACGATGCTATATTTTTGGTGCATAAGTTATAAGTGCAAAAGTTATAAATAAGGGACGATTACTATTTCCAACAATGCTTGTTCGGACAGTCATCAGTTTGCCGGCTTACGTGCAATCAGTCGAGCAAACAACTCACAGATCGCGAATAGACAGCCATATGCAGCCTGCCATTGATTAACGAATGAACAGTGTGCTAGCAAAGTTGCTCAAAACTTTAAATGTTCCAAGCTGAGGTAAAGATTGGGGAGCAGAATTTCGGTAGCGATCACAAAGCACCAAATATGAGTGGTGACGCTCAATTAGTCTATTTGCTGGGTGCTTGACCAACGTGTAGCCGGGTGCACAGGCGATCGTGAATGGTAAGAAAGGCAAGAAGGGAGTAATGAGTAGAAACGGATAAGGCCAGGAAGACTCAACAGTCACAATTATTCTCTAACCCGCCATGCTGTATGCAGTGGGCAAGTTGATCTGCTCGACGTCACTGCGCAACGGCCAATATAGCGTGGAGGTACATCTGTTGTAAATTTCATGGTTGAGACTGCAATGGTGTCTATGCCTCCAGAGAAGGTTGATTAGGGAAGCCCGCTTTAGGATAGACCCTAAAATACATTTATAAACCGGGGCAGGACATCATACTGGTTTCTCACCACTCGAGGGGCTACCAACAGACTGATCAAGTCCTTTCCTCTTTACGATGTGCCCGCAGTGTGCCTAGGTATAATAAAGCCAATGGTGGAGTTTCAGATTGATGGTCGAGCGCGCCATTTTTACGGATTGCAGTAAGGACGAAAATCAACAGGCACAACTTCACTGTACACAAACACATCCTTAGCTAGTTCCAGCGTAGTTGTCGTCCTACGGGGACAGTAGTCTCTAGAAAGCTACAGAGATTAGGCAGCTTTTGCTCTACGTAGGATCTGCTGTACTCGCAGGTTTGATTGGCTCCACCTTTCATCACTGTGTACATCTTTTCAACACTTTTTTACTTAGATTAAATTTGTTTTGTTCAAAGCGTAACGCGCATTTGTGTACAAAACTTTATGATATGTATGGATCGCGGCCGTCGCCTTAAATATACAGCCCTCGGTACATTTGACGGAAGATGTGAGGACATGTGGACCATCCGGCAGTTTACTTTTCCGCGCTTTTTTTCGTTTCTTGCTGTGAAAGAGACATTTCCATTCATGCTGACAGCCACACACGCCCCTCTTTGAAGCGTATAACTCTCCATGTCCATTTAATGGATTTTATGGTGCTTCTTCATTTTCTGGAGTCTATGATGTTCTTATTTTTTTGCTTGTTAACTGAATGGACGTGTGCTGGTTCACCCTCTAAGTCGCATGTATGCAAGTGTTTTGTGCTTCCATCGAATGATGCATTTATTCATATACCGCTGTTGCATGCTTTCGACAAGTTAACCGTATCTTTCACCATTTGTTCTCAACATAGATTCCAAAAATCAGTTAGTGATTTGAGTTTCCTTATATATAACTGCTTTCGCTTTAGATGAATGTGGTATTCAAGTTCTTGGGGACAGATAAACCTGGGATTGCTTGCCAGGAATGTTCAGTTGATGAAAGGGTTGTTCCATGGTGTTGTGTCGTGGTGGCCTTCTATTGGTTACGCCTGAACTGAGCCCGCCAGACTACGCGATAAGGAGAAGACAGAGAACTCGGGACACGGTTGTATTGTCAGGACAAACATACAGAGCTTCTGCGTAAATATATAGGATGACTAAATGGCCAAATATGATCGTTCACTTGTTCGTTCTGTACAGCCAATGGCGACGTTCCGGTCGTGAACAATTTTACCCGCACTCCACTGGTCGCATGTTGCTAAGCCGTGTTTGGTGCGATCCGCCAACGCACCTGCTATCCTGAACGTGTGGGACCGCTGGTGACCTTCAGGAGGCTTCGTTCTCTGCACATGTACTTTTTCATGTCTGGACGCGTCTCGACACATGGCGAAACTTGGATAACTACAATGCCATGGAATGCGCGCTCATGAAAAGAAGGGCATATAATCGGATAGCATCACGCGCACTATGACGGCTATCAGTAATTTCGGAATGTCCCACAAGAAGTTGCAATTGATGGGTGATTGATTGATGATGATGAGGAAAGCAATAGCTCTGATAGTCCATACGTAACTGAACCCATATCCCAAAGAATCTTTAGTTGTTCCATTTCACTTCAAGGTTAACAAAAACTTCCTTCCTTTTTAGCGAAATGTACTCATTTGTAAACCAATTTGGTCTTGCGGGAGACTCACCTGAAACCCAGCTGAATCTCTCTTTTATGATGCTCCTGTTTATTCAGTCATCCGAAGGTGAGCTTCATGATGAGATTGGGAGAGTGTATGCTTTCGGAAGTGGTTTAATGTTACTCTTTTGATGCTTGCCCGAGTAAAAGATATGCCTGATCGTCTAAAAATGCTAGATGTACTGGTGAAATATCTGGAGCAATTCCAGACTTCCGGTACATTCACGCATAGTGCACGAACGTGGGGGTTCAAAATGATTAACGGAATGATCATGCTGAAATGTTTGGATGCTTTTTTGATCAGATTGTTGGGTACAGTCAATACTTTATTCATCAGGGTTACTCTTCATTCAAGGGTGAGCTGCCCTGGCCTCTTTTAGTCAGCCAGCAGTATCTACATACTGCTGATCAGCAGATCAGTTAAAGGGAAATGAAGAAAGACCCATATCATACATAGAATTACCAAATCTCATAAAAACTGAGATAAATGCTTCCCACTGACAATGGCTCTGTTTTAGCTACAGCTTTTATGGCTGTGGTCACACGCCACACTTACAACCGATTTGGTGGATAAAGTATGAATGGTTCAAAGCCGGAGTGTTCAAACCAGTGAATTTACCCGTTTGTGGCTTGACCTAACTTCCTGCGGTACAAGCCCCTTCCTTTCATCACCTGACCTAAATGTGGTTTGTCACCCTCCTTTAGTTATCCTCCGGTTGAGCTGATACCTTAACATTTCAACGTCATCCCAGTTGTGCAAACATTATCGTCTTTAGTTCGGAACTGCCCAATTTTATTCTCAACATGCTTTAGTGACGCCACTTGTCCACCGCAAATTCCAGTTTTCGCCACTATCAGCTGTCCCACAAAACTAGCCCGATACCACCTGCGCTTCGTCACCCCCGATGCACACCATGCTTAGGTTGTGCCAATTTGGCAACATTCTATTTTGGGTTGGACAGTGCCTATTTTTTTCATAAATACCCCAATTCCATGCTTCACTAGGAGCACGCAACTGGTCTCTCTTATGCCTGTATTCTGACTGTTCTATTTTGATCACGCCAAACGGAACACCATCCGCAAGTTGGGAACAAATATTATTGTCCTTTCGTTGTCTTATCAATTCACTGTGTTAGCAAGTGTCATTTCACCTCAATTTTTCACGCACAAGCATAGCCTATATGTCACGAACTATCTGTTGGGTTTTACTTCACTTCTCGTGTATAACTACGCATTCATAGAAATGAGCCAGAATATAACAGGTTGCTCTCCGCTAAAACTACCGCTGAACCCAGAGAGATGTGGATGAAACACATGTCCGCTTGGCTGCTCTCGTGACACTCTAAGTTTATGAGTTTTCAGGATGACCAGCTCTCAACAATCCCATTGTCCGCGCCAGATGCCCCTAGCTCAGAAGTGCTTTTCAGGTAATAAGAAATCTGCCGAAGATGAAAGAAACTCATCACTTCCAACTCAAAAAGACTGGTATGTGTTCCATTTCAGACACTCGGACACTCGGATACAAACTGGAATTTCTTTCAAAGGGTTTTGAGGATGCAAGTACAAAAAAGTAGCCGCCTAGGAGAAAGTCCACAACAACATCTCCTCTCTGGACGAATACCTAACCACCTCCATTTTGAGGCCACGGGCTACCGGGGAGTAAATCCAACAATCCCGTACTGTAGCCAAGACCACCACGGCGTCACCAGTAGACGGACGCCCAAGGAAATCCAGGATGCTCATCTCCGACTCCATTACCAAGTCGAACACGCCAACAAAACCAGCAGAATGGCTCCGTGATGCTCGTCCTGCAAAATGTGAATACGAATCCTTTCAAGCAGAATGGTTACCGGGATAACGAAGCAGGCGAACCTCAGAGATTCTCGCCAATCTTTCCTTTTTAGATACAGTACGGAGGACTCCGGAGCGGTCTTTGAGTACTAAAAAGGTTTCCCAAAGATTAAACATACCTGATGTTTTTCTCTGAAGGCGCTAAATTTGGAGGAGGAATGCGCAACAAGCTCAGCCTAGGCGATAAACCAACAGATCTTGAACTTTTGACAAACCCCGTAGAAGTCGCGACCTCTTGTGTTCTCGTGTTCCAGCCGACCACGACGCCGGGTTGCACCTTTCACTCAGACGTTGCAGGCCCACTGACTACCAAAGACGGGGCTCCTTGGCCGCACAATGCTCCTAGCTGCAAAACCTCTGAGAATGAAATAAAACTTTTACGCCGAAAAGTCGCATTTTGTTGCATATATGCTCACGCCAAAAACCATTCTAATCTACGTTCATATTTTTGCAGATCACCAAATTTCATTTTCCACTGAAGTAATCATACCGCTGGCGGAAAAATATGGTAGAATACTTTCTTAGCATCACTGGGTCCCTGAGATGCCTAGATGAGGTTCAAAAGTTTGGACTGGTATTCTTAACTCACTTGCCTGCCGGTTCTAGTTCATCAGGGACACGTAAGAGCTTTCGAAAATTCAATTGTGTTGTGCGAACACTGAGCGCCACCAAAGACAGTGACGCTCAGGCTGGCTCAAAATCCGCGCCCACTGAACCGCCAAAATTTGTGAAATTAACGTCCCCTGTTCCCCTGGCGAACAAGAAAGGTACAGGAGTAAAAATCACGCCAGAGCACTGGCTTTAAGATACCCTTGATTGACTGGGCAGCAACACATGGAATTTTGCCCACGAACGTTGCTCTAGACTGCCCAGGCCACTGTGGACGCTCCGCAATCGCTAGTTAGTCAATCCAAACGAAACAAGCCTCGAAGCTTCCAGTTCACAAGGCAGCCATGTATATATATATATGTATATATATATATTCTTCTGAAAATACTGCACTGGCAGCCCCCTGCTCCACTCCGATAAAAGTAGTCAAAGTGATTGAGGGTGCAATCGTCACTCATGACGCTCAGGGCCAACCCCATGAATCAGACAACACTGTGGGTGAAATTTCTGCGCCCGTCGAGTTCACTGTGTTGAACGCCGATAAACTGGGAGTCAGGACAAACACAAAAGAGAAGCAACCGTAGTCGAATAAACCACACAACTGCCATCAGATCGCGAGCTACTCACTGAATTCAGGCTGCAGTCGTCTAGAAAAAAACCCTTAAGTTTGCCATCCAAGGCGGTACCTCCGGTGGGTTGATGCCAGTGTCCCATGGGGATGTCTTGAAAACCAAATTGCGCCGGAGGCCCATAGAAACAAGCGGGAGTCGAAAAATTAGTTTATCCACTCAATGCAAGCAGCGATCATTCAGAGCAAATTGCGTTTACCTGAAACACGTAGGACACCGAAGGTACGAAAATTACCTCCTTGATAGACAAGAATGGCTGAAAGCTTCAAGGCAGGAAGCGGGGCAGCGGGTTTCGGAGGCCCTTTCTAAGCCTTGGGATCAAAGTTAACGTGGAATCACAAACTCTGCTAGCCCCGCCAGTTGCTCAAAACCTCCGCGTTTCCCGCTTTCGGGTGCAGCAGAACTAGTGCTGAAATGCCTGTTTACGATCTGCTCGTATTTTTGGCAGCGTTTCTTTTATTCAGCAAACGGCTTACGTTTAATGATCGTTCATAAAGCCACTTACGGTGATATGGCACGTGTTTGATATCCCTGATTCTTAGACCTCGGTATATGGTTACTCTTTTTTCAGGGATGGATTTCCTTACTAACACTATCCGCAACCCTCTCCAATTTAATTGCTCTATTTGACACTGACCTCGCACTGTACTTGGGCGTAGTGTTGACTCAAACCTCAATTCACGGGCCCAAATCTCTTATTACTGGCAGTGTTTACCCTCGTCCTTTAGGTCTGCCGGAATACTACTCGTTCCAGTTATCACTTTACACGTCTTTTGCCAGTGAGCGACTTAAGCGCTCCCAAGTCCTCCGGGATGGACTTTCTTTAGGCAGGCCTGGTGCCTGTGGACATCGATCATGCCACGCAGTGCAGCCCATTGACTCACCATGCCGATGCATCCACCAGATATCGCACTGGCTAATTCTTACACCAGCGGAGTCTGGCTATCACCACTGGAAGACCCGTTGTTTGTCAGTTGGAATCTAAGTCCCCCCTGGAGCTTAGAGACCACCGTGAGTCGAATTTGACTTCAGTTCATACTGCGCCAGGAACACGGAGCCTCACAACGTGCATTTGAAGCGATTACCGTGAAGATATCTCAGACGTCTTCTATGCTTTACTTGTACTATGGCTACCCTCGGCGTAAGAGACCTACGGGACCATCAACCAGAAAATTTGTGGAAATGGTGCAGCACTCGTTCCAAGGAAACCAGCGTTCACCCGGAAGAACCAAAAGTTACAAACAAAGAACCTGTATCGTCTGGAAGTATGGTCAAAACTACTCCTCAACATGATAATTACAAGAACCTCGGAGGACGAGATGGCATTGTGTAAGATACAGAGTCCGCGTAACTCAGAGACTTGCCAATAGAACTTAAGAAAGCAGACCATTACGTCAGGTCTCGTCCGGAAAAACGAGAACACTAATTAATTGTATGACGCACCGCCGGAGAAGCATTTCAAGTGCATTCTACTTGGGGGGCAGAAACCAACAACCCACGAGCAACATGATAGTTCAAGCTCCGGGCCGGTGTTGTGACTCAGCAAACTTGTCACATAAAACCTTGTAAGGCAGGAGTGCGAAGAGCCTCAGTAGAGAGGATGGTCGTGGATGCCTGCGAATGATAAACCGCTTCGGCACTTCGGAACCAGGCGAAGCATATCCGAAGATCCTGACGGAAAAGTCGCACAACTTTGCTGATGGTTTACACGTGATGTTTGCTCAGTCACCCGACGAGGAAAAACTTCCTCCTCTAATAAACGAATCGCCTGTCACGCTGATCTAAAAATCTGGCGATCACTTACTGCCCAGCAGGTGGTGGCCTATCAGACCCCAAGCACACAGTTCAAGATGGTGGAATGCACGCTGAGGCAGATAACTCTATTTCACCCCGTTACCAATATCTTGATATCCCCGGCGCAGCACGGATGGCTCACAGTCATTCTTGCACGACGAACGTGCTTGTGTACGTTGACAGCTTGAAGCAAGCCAACAGCGAAGGACTGGTGGTGGACACGATATTTTTTGGTTTTTTAATAGCATTCGATCGAGCTTCACGTGCTCTACTCTTCTGTAAACTCAGGCTCATAGGATTCTAGGAGACATCTTACGCTGAACTAAGGCCTCCCTTTCGAGCAGAATGTTCCGTTTGGGAATTCAGGCCAATCTACTCTTCCTGTGCGCTGGTCTACATTAGAGTTCCTAAAGATGTCGTCTCATGACCGTTACTGATTTTACTTTCGTAAAATGCGAAACCGCTGTAAATCAGAAATCCGCCAGTGGACCGTAGGAAAACATGCCACGAAACTCAGCCTCGTCCGGAAAAACAAAAATGTGTTATTTGAGTGAATGCGACCGCCGGAGAAATTAGCCAACCGCCTCCCCAACCGAAGGACGGAAACAGGAAACCCACAAGTGACCGAATAGCGGTATCTGAAGCCTACGGAGAACAATATGCGGGCATGTATTCTGCCACAGCGACCTCGTAACAACCGATCTTGTCAAGACGTAACTGAGAGCGGCCAATAACCAACTTGTTCTTCACGGAGGAGGGCGTTTGTTATATCTTGCACAAGACAAACTCTTTCACCGCGCTAGGGTCAGATGAGGTCCATCAAGGGATCCTGAAGGAAACTCCGCTTACACTGTCAAAGCATTTCTACCTGGTGTTTCGTCAGTCGCTCGACGAAGGCAATCTTCCCTCTGCTTGCAAGGAAACGATCGTCAAGCCAATCTACAAAGCTGGTGACCAAATATCGCCCGGCAGCTA
>SJOL01003966.1:172341-186403 GCA_004794785.1 Opisthorchis felineus | reverse complement strand
CCAGTCCTCGTGCTGGCAGGCATACTGCCCCTCGCTGAGAACTTAAAGAGTAGTGCTACACCCTTTTTGCGCTTGTGACTTTAAGGTGTACGACAGCCGCTAAACTACAAGAACAAAACCGACCCGGGAAACTTGTGCAAAAGCCTCGATCCTGTGTATCAGTCCGTGAATCCGTGAATCAGGAAATTGTCCCTATTGCACATAGGACCGAGTTCAGCTCACTTTCAGATGCATTTTAAGTGGGTCCTCATGCTGGGAACTCATCTGCCAAGCGCTCAGAAATTAAAGAATGCCGCTGAACCATTTCTCGCCTCTCAGGTGATCGAAGTCCACTGAACGGCGAGAATAAATATACCAACGAAGGCCGTGCAGAAGCCCCAATCCTGTGCATAACTCCGTGAATCCTTGAGAATGCTTCAGTAACCCAGTCCTGTCGATCACCAGAATTAATGAGAACATGAATCTCATTACTGTCAGTCAGTATACAACCCATAGATTGGGCGCAACTCCGAAAGACCCAAGTCTTGTAGCCGTTGGGCTTTCTATCTGCGCCTGTCGCATATGCCTCTCGAACTGTCTTAATATATACCTTAATGTGACCTTGTCATGGAAACTGGGACGCGCATTTTTGAGTGACTATGGTATGCATCTCAATGAAACAATTATTACGGTGTTAGCCGTCTAAAGTGTTGCCAGCAGATAAGAAGAAAAAAGAAGAGGAGGACAGAAGAAGAGCCGAAGAAGGTACGTTGCAATGTGACCCACTTAGACTCTGCCAAGATGAAGCAAGACTGCAAGCTGAGGAAGAGGAAAAAGCACGGCAGCTGAGAGAAAAGGAAGAGAAGCGGAAAAGGCAAGTTCAAGAAAAGGAAGTGAGTGCATCCTTTCACCTTCTGTTTCTGCATTATTGTAAGCAAACCCAACAAACTGCACAGCAGATTCGCTTATCCGAATTGGGCATGCAAATGCTAGGGGGCGGTAAGCTTACTACTGTACTGCAGTGCCTGAACTCTACTGAAGTGCAAACAACAGTAATTGCCGTTGCACGCTTGGTTAGCTGAATTCATCCTTCCACACTGCTTCCATTAACGGAACCATTTGCATCCCAACGCACTATGGTTGGATTAAGAGCCAAATCAGGAGTGTGTATGGAGGCGCTCCAAGGGGAACTGGTGTAAGGCAGCCTGGAAGAAATATGTTAACATGTGAAGCCAATGCACCTAAGTAAGGCTTGCGGACAAGAGGGACTGGGACTCCTCACTCGTTCTTCGATTTTCAGGGAACCCAAACATGTTGTAAATGCAATCTGGCCATCACCAAAATGTCGGTCTTGCGCTTCCTCCACTTACTACAGGCATAGGCACTACAAAAGCCTTAAACAGTACAAAGTCATCTAAGGAATCCCTGTTACGCTGCTCCTATATATCGTCTCCAACCCAGATGTAGATGACATTGTCCACATAAAGTTCATGTTCACTGCGTTCAAAAGGAAATTATCAGCATTTCATCAGTACTCCGCCCCACGAATCGATAAGAGTAAATCCGGAATTCTCTTAAACTTGTCGAGCTGTCCGTTTGGTGATTGTCCAAGTTCTTCCAAAGGCTGCTTGCTTCAGCATGCAATTTGGAGATGTGGGAAAATGGGCTTATTGCTCCCTTTATAAGGATGACAAAAGGCATAACCTGGCCGGCCACAGAACAATCTTTCTCTCACTCTCCAAATTTATGGATTACACCTTCATGTATGAGCTTAGAAAGCTCTCAAAGAATCAGAAATTACTAGTCCTACAACGAAAGAAATGGGAATACATGATAAGGATCCGGAATCCCAAACCCCTTAATGACTGTTGAAAGCTGGGCCGAGGAATTCAGTGCGGGATTTGAGGTAGGCACCATTAGTCTTGGATTTTCAAAGGCTTTTGACCCTGACGAAGAAACTGGCATATAAAATAATGGAGGTGCCATACTGAAAGGGGTTCCGTGCTACCTAGAATACGAACGATTGCTGATCTGGTTGGTAAAGCGGTGAAAAATTGCCTACCACTAATAAAGAGCTATTCATAGCGTTTCACTGTCCCTTGCTTTCATTAAAAGCCCGCCACAATCCTGCATTCCCCTGTCGAATCTTTGCTGACAACATCAAGTAATGGAAAATTGTGCAATCCCCCAAGATCAGTATACACTAACTTCAGGCCCCGATACAGTTTAAAAATGGTGGATGCCATGCAGCTCCCTTAGGTGATCCAGTCGCGGAGCCTGCATTTCGGGGTCTCAGGATTTAAACGCTTCCAGCCGCAAAACGGACTTCAAGATTCACATTCTTCAGAACCTCAGGGGTATTGCTAAACTATAAAGGATTCCTGCCAAAACTAAGAGCCACCTTGTTCTTTTGTGTCACTTTTGGGCCGATAAAAGTAGCGTTTTTCCAATAAATTCACTGAAAAACCGTTAAGCTAACCTTAACGCATAGCCAAAAGGATTAATCCATATTTTTGATTGGCTCCGGTTTTGACGGTCATCGGAATTAGTTTGAAGGAAATTGCATGATTGGCGATCTTGTCCACTCGCTTCAAAAAAAATTACTTTACTTCAACTAAGCTTCAATTTGGACCTGATAATTGTTGGAATCCTGCTGAGGCAAGCTTTAAGATACCGCTCTATTGACATATGAGGTTTAATTGGTCACCTGAGCATGAGGCTTGTATATTCTCCGACTTTTGCCCCAGGCTAGAAATTCCGAGGTGCAAGCTTGCCAAAACTAACCATCCTGCTGTGAACACTCACCTGTATCCCGTCTTGCATTTAGTGAATTCATCTATTGGGGCATTCTGGGGATTTTGGGACTCTCGGTTTCGTGTAACCGGAGTGATCTTTGGTTCATTTGACTTGGGTCATTTGTTTCATTTATGTCCAGTTTCAACAACGACGCATCTTTGAGTTAACTGTCTTTTCTTCTCAAAAAGTGCCTTTAGTAACGGATAAAGTATCGGTTACGATGTAAAGGGAAAAGCTGTAAGGCGCGCTAGTATCGCACTATCCAGAATCCACTCAATCATTCCTCACGGAACTTTATTGTTTTCTATAACATCACATGCAGCTCTATGGTCAAAACACGTACTACGCACGCATGTTTGGCTACCAGTATTATCCTTTCAAAGCAAGTCCTAGCAATTTTTATTCTAATTTCTGGTTGCTGGAGTTTCAAGACTACTCCAGACATCAAAAGCGCAGCCACGTTGGTTGTGGACTATAAAGAATTTGTGCAGAGATACAAATAGCCATTAGCCATGTTCAGCGGCAGAAAGCCTAGGTGTTTTCAGTCACGCAAGTCATAATCTTGAACTTACGCAGAACCAAGGATTCATAAGCTTCCAGGATACATGCAAGCCTGTATTCTCCATTGGATCACCGGTTCTCCTAAACCCGGTTGAAAGTAACTTCACTTTGTCAACAAAAACCTCTAATAGGCACTATTTTATAAAACTGATACACTCTAACTCTGTCTTATTCTCCTCAAGAAGCACTCAAATTTAAAGGGGCTAGTTGCCAGCAGTCTCCTGTTGCCTATCTCAAAACGCCTTCAAAGTAAACCGAATACCTTGTGCAATCTTGTGCAGTCTATTCGAGGTACTCTGTAATCGCTAACCGCAATCCACCTCGGTGCATTATTGTAAAACAGCAAGTCAAATCGTAAATTTCTACGTTACGGATTTGACAGTGATTATCTTGAGAACTTGATTATAGGATCAATGTACTTACTGGTTGTTATACATAATATCAGTGATCCAGTCCTCAGAATTTATGTGTATCTCAGTTGCAGTAACCGTATACACGGTTTTGGTAGGAAGGCACGTTTAAATCAACCAAATAATACGCTAAAAGTTTTCAGGAGATAAAGTTTTGTTATAAGCAAAACCAATATGGATTTCTCAACTGCAAGTGGTCGGCTCATAACAGACACATTGGTGTAGGCAAATAATCACATGTTCAACGGTATCTCCTTCGAACAAATGAACCAAAAGCTACTTGTTGATCCTGATGAATAGAGAAAAACCTCTGATCATAAAAGTAGAAACCTGGAACGTGCAGAAGTTGACGTCAATCACCCAGTAATGTAAAATCGTACGGGAGAATAGATCATTGATATTGATCCCCCTTTGCGTATTTTTTGCTTACAGAGTTTACTTTTTTGGCGCTAATTCCCTCGCATTTTTAGCTAAAGTTACAACGCCAATGACAAGATCATTATTAGGCATTAATGAGGCAACAGCAATTTATTGGAGTGTGCCTGCTACAGTGATATAAAAGTTTAGACATCATCGGGGTTACCGGAAATCTGACTGCACAAGTGGGCGAATTAAGCATACTTGAGACCCAATTAAGCCATCGACTTGGATTGAACTCGGTAGGTACGGACGATGGATAACAACTGTTTCAGCTTGTTGCTAGCCGCTTACTGTCGTTTTGCAGTATTAGCTCCTGTATTAGCAGTATTAGAGCCATCAGCCACGGATGGCGCGGACTGACAACTGACTGACGCGCGTTTTGGAATAACTGTGTGAATTTTGACAATGTGCTCGTCTGGAGTCGTTCAACCTTTCGCTTTCAGGGCAAAGCAAGAGACAGACATCTCGCTTAGCCGCTGAGAGACCGGCAAATCCCGATCTAAATTAATTCATCAGAATTGTCTTCTGGACTTCCTTCCAACTGTTATACCTTCAGATGTCAGTATTTGCTGGAAAGAAAATTTATCTTTGAACAGTGACGAGATGTTTACCCACTGGAAACGGGACGGTAAGGAAGTGAAAAAGGTCCCTAAAAGCGAAAATGCCCAAAGAGTATTACACTTGATCCGCGTAACTGGATCCCTGAAACCGCCGGTGAGTAGATCCATCTAGTATCAGTGTGGTGTATCCGTCTGCAACAAAGAAGGAAGTCGCGACCGCTGCGCCAAGCGCTTCGAATAACGATTCACGTGGTCACCAGCTGCTGCTCATTTGGATCATTCAACCGCAATATAATTCTGGATCGTAAATCTGCAATCCCCCAGGGCCTCGGTGGCATATGACTGAATATTTTCTTCCAAGTGCCGCCGTGCCTCTGCCCTCCTACCCGCATGGTTCAAGATTGATGTTGAAATCCTCAGCCAGTGCTTGTCTGATATACTTGCCTACATCTTGGAAAAGAAGACTGTCCCAGACAACTAGGGGGACTTCGCGTTAAGGTTCATTTCCCAAATAGACCTAACAGTAAATGCAGTAATCACAGACGGATCAGCCTGAGTCCAGTCGTAAGGAGATCCTTGGAGTCAGTAATCTTTCGGCGCCTTATGGTGGCCCGCGAATCAATGACTCGAGAATAGCAAGGGGATGCCGGCATGATGCGGATTAAGTGGACCTAATCTCTACACTTCAACAGGTGGTAGAAGAACACCATATGTATAAATGACCCGCAATATTAGTATTTCTGTATTTCTAAGGCGCATTAGGCCAAGTTAACACGTTTGTTCAGCAAGCAGTGATTTGAAAGTTTGCGAGCAAAATAGGTTCTCTGTATTCTCAGACTTCTGAGCGTGTGAGAATATACGGATAGCTCTTCAAAAGCCTTCGCGTACAAAGTAGTGTCGGACAAGGATGCTTACTTTCCCTATCTCTATTTAGCTTTTCAATCCACGAGATAATTCAACGAACGTTAGAATGTCCTCAAAACCTGGTATTTAAACAGGTGCTATCGAAAACTTTGTCAACCTGAAATATGTAGATGACATCGTTCTAGTCTTTGGAGAGGAAATCGCGTAGGTGTTTTCGGAAGAACTGATCAGGGTCATCCTATTCTTACACTCTCAAAATGCAAAGTTATGCTTCTTGACAACCACTTACCAAGCACACCACTTAAAATCCAAGGAGAGATACCCAAATTTGTGAAATGCTTTGCATTGTATTGTGCGTTGTATTAATTCCAATTGTAGTGTGACACGCAAGGTCAGTGCACAAATCTCCAGCCTCGGGTCGCGTCTGCTGATGTGAGATAATTGTGACGGCAATCTGGCTCATCCCCGAACTTCAAGAGACGTGTGAAGCGCGATATAGTGTGTTCTGTTTCTTGTGCGGCTAAGAAACGTGTCTTATGCTAATAGCAGGACTGGTTCATCTCCATATTTTTGATAGCCGCTGTTTCAGGACCAAGGAGCAATTAGAAAAGTGGTGTTTGCTCGTGCAGCAGGGACTTTGATCAAACAATGTGTCCGGTACAAAAAGCCGTGGTGGATAGGTCATGTGTTACGCAGACCGAATCATTTGCCAAAGAGAGTGCTGTTTTTTGATACCCAATTCAGAGTGACGGAAGCGGAGATATGGCTTGGCAGGGAAAGTATAAAAGCTATTACGAAAAGGGTGGGTGATGTCGGTGAGACTAGCCCTCCAGGATGGAATCCTCATGACCTTCCCTGCAGTTGGTTGGAGATACTACAAGATAAGGTGGCTTATCGACGTCAGTGCCATTCTTGTTTTCAGTTTCCATTCAGATTGCTTGAATGAGTGTCCGTAGGTGCAAGCACCCCCAAACGATCGTTGTAGGCCAGCAATAAATCCCCTCCTCAACCTGTGTTAGTATTTCCTCTACAATTAGGGTTTCAAATAACTTATGGTTTTACAGCAGTAAAGCATCACTGCTGGTCAGTAATGTTATGCTGTCGATGATTATGATGATGATGGTGACAGAGACGCTGATGATAAACATAGTGACTTTATTGAGCCAGCTGATCTCCTTTGAATTGGTCGTTTACTATCCGCGGGTAACACAATTCATACTGTGCACCCAGTATGTTTTAAAAAGTTTCCGTCAATTGTCGGAAAGTTTTGACCGATATAACTATGATAAGGAATTTATCCCAAAATTTTAATTGGCCTCTTTATAAGTCGGAACAACAGTTTAAAGCAAACTATTGATCGACAGTCAAAGTTACTTAAGAATCCTATATCGGACGTAAAATAAAGCACACAACAGAGTATCCAAAACTATGTTAATACGAAAGAACTTAACGGCGCTTGAATCGTTAACGACAGTGAAATCATTTAGAGTTGAATAAATGATGGTAGCCTTGGTTAAGAATCTTAAAAGTTAAGAAAACAAAGAAGAATTTTAAAGACCGTCAACCCTCAAAAAAAGTATAGCTTTGGTACGCGGGCATAGACTGAGGCTTAATAGGATCAACTAAAGGAGCACAAATTGGCTGAGTGATCAAAGAACTGTGAGAGTGAGAAAGCTAAAAGCTTAGCCAAGCATTTATCACAATAGTGACAATGGAATAATAATAAAGCGACAACATGTCGATGGTCAAATACAGCTTCCGGAACATTGACAAAGGGGAGTTAAAAAGACTACCTTCCGTTGGATACCAAAAACTAAGCTTCTGTAAAATGACCACCAAGAAAAAATATGACGGGAGTATTCCATGGTAAAACAAACCCTGGACCCAGTTAAAACAATTTAGAGTGGGCAAATTGCGCAAAAGATGTGCGCAAGATTCCGAGACTTCAGAGGTGTGATTGCAGTAACTTTATAAGCGAAAATCAATTGATATTTTTTGGTAAACAATGACAGAGAGGTAAGTGCTTGGGGTTAGAGAAATATGGCAAGGAGACCTTTATGTGAAGGCTAAAAGCACTATGTTCGACAAACACAGAACAAAAATATTTGTAGGAGTGGCGTTTACTGTGTTCATGACACCAAAGAAGTCAGGGGGAAGTGGATCATTGAAAAAACCACGAGTACGAAATGGGAAGAGCTACGTCATCTCCACAAAATTTAAGCGAAGCAGAAATGGATTTACTGCAAAACAAGGCAGCCGATGTTGAGAAAGTATTAAAACATGCTTTCACCTTGTGGCTTCGAAAGCAAACATCGTCTTGAAGTCTCCATTTCAGTTCGCCTGTCCAAAATATATTCCGTACCTTGACAGCCGCAAGTCAGGCTGTTGCGTAACGTTCGTTCAAGAGTTCTCCAGATCCCAAGACATTCTAGTTTGGTTTCACTAAATGAGTTCTTGGCAGACGAGCTCAGCGTCTTGCCTTGAGTCTTTTGGTGACAAGAGCCTTCTTTCATTTGTAAATAAATACTCTTTTCTCAGCTTCGCATAGTTCTTGCAGCGGTATAGCATGGTCCATGCGATCGCGCGCTTGATGAGATTCACAGATACTGCAAACATTATCTTCCGATGTTTCTTGGGATTGCATTAGGTTTACCGAGTAGTCAGCGGGATTGTGATGCAGCAGCATCCTCGAACAAAACCATGATGAACCAGATCGAGAACGCCGCAAAGGTAAAGGTGAGAGTCTTGAATCATTTGGGCCAGTCCTTATAATGTTTTAAGGTTGGGTAGACAACTGTGTGCTCATTCAGCACCTTGCGATTACCACCCTTCTGAATGACCTGAATACTCTGGTGCACAAATCTGCTGGGAGTCCCACCGTTCACAGTGACTCTTTGTTGGCAGCGAAGTATAAAAGCCATTACCAGCAAACTCAGCTGCGCTGGTCACTGCCGTCTTCCTGGATTGAGACCCCGAGACGGGCCACGTCAATAGTTTGAGACATTGTCAGACATGACCCAGTCGCGCCCTCAGTGTTGCTCGTGCATCTAAGCTATTGCCTTCAATGCATGGCTCCCTGCCCAATCCCCCCACTTAACGGTCCATTGATTTATCCGCTACAACCAATGTGTGACAAGTACGCGGTTCCTACAGCTGATAATCATGATGATGATGATGATGACGATGACGATGATGACGATGATGATGAATAGGAGCTCCAATATACCTGCGAGTTCCCTAAACAAAATCGAGTGTAGTCTGTCAGGTCCGAGTGACTTGGTGGGGTCTAGTCTGATTAGGACTGTTTCAAATCTTCTCCACGGTTCTGCGTGTTTTTCAGGCATTTCTTTTCAGGATCATCTTCATTTGTAATATTATATAGCACTTTGTGGGTGGTGGCGCTCTGGAGGTGGATTTCCGCAAAGTGCTCCGCGAACAAATCATCTCGCTTTCGGTTATCTATGTTTATCGAGGCATCACGCACGGCTATTCTTTGCAGTTTTTCCCTATCTTTCCTTCGCCTATTCATCTAGATGTGTGTCTTCTTGGGTACTGGTTTTCCGTACTGTGCTAATTTCTGTTTGTATGTTTGTTTGACCGTCGCCGTTGCAGTATTAATGCCTAATAACGAAAGCTGGCGAGCATTGTATAGGTTTGTCACGTTAAGCCAATAAGTACCAATCAAGGATGTGCAACTGTTTTGAACGTTTTCTTCAGAACAGTTCGAAAACAATCCAATCCACCTTCACCAAAGCTGCTCTGAAAGCTGAGAAACTAAGTACACCTCGGTGTTGTTGGCCAACATTTTGAGATGGAAAAGTTCCATCCAGGAAAAATTCTAGGATCCTTTAATGGCAGTTTTCCCATGAAGAAGTACAATGTGAACTCGCCATTCGGTATCCAAAACATTTTTCATTCAGACCGTACGTTAGATGGCCTCAAAATTTCTTATAAAGTTGTCTTCTTTGAGCTCGAAGGGGAATAAAAATTAGACGGACTTTTCGGATAATGACTGAAGTTCGTCTATCGGTCCTTTAAAGTTATTCGATAATTTTTCTGCAACATAATTATATTAAATTTCACTAAACTGTCCATAGTTTGGCCTAAATACGTAAGATTTGTCAATAATAAAAAGGGCTTTGCATTTCACCAGTATTCTAGAGTGTCTGCAGAGTAAGCAAACAGGGAGTTCTTGAACATCAGTTGTTTAGTAATCTTAATAGTCCTGCTTTTATTCTCTCTCGAATGCTGCAACTTCCCTGAGAGCGATCGTGTGTCCGTAGACTTCTTAGATGTTTGTAAAACAAGGGTTGGACGCAACTTATCTATACATTCATAAAACTGTGCAGAATGGAAGCTTGAACTGAGCGATTATATCAGGCAAAATTATAAGAACTGTAATTCGGTAACTTGTCTTTTATTGCCTATTTTAGATTTCCCGATTTCACTCACAACCCACGGTGACGATCTCAAGATGAAGGAACATTAATTGTCTTTTTATTTCCTTCTTGCTTAAAGGAATTAAGACGGAGGAAAATAGAGCTAAATGAAACTCGAGAACTGTTACAGGAACATAGAATTCGTTTGGAACAGTTGGAGGCTGAACGACGAGCTGATTATGCTGTGAGAATGCATTGTCCCCTATGACCTTCGAAATTTCAGTGGAAACGGTATTTCCGGTGCGATGGTTCTCCAAATCCAAGCATAGAAAAGGAAGTCAATACTTTTATGAGTCTTTGGAGGTTGGATGAGACACGTTTGACAATGGAAGAGGTCATGGATGACAGTGTGCACAGTTTGAAAGTAGGCTACCCGCTGAACTTTTACACTTTTTTCTCGAACCCAGCTAATCGACGAACTACAAACTTTGGTGGCAGATATCGGTGAAAATGAAGAAGATGCCCAAACCCTACTCACCTACCGAAGAGTATGTTACATGTAAACTAGTGTTACTGGCATCCATTTACGATTCATTAGACCATGCACGAATTACGTCAGCTGGTACATGAAAAATTAGATCGCGCCACTGTGGAGACATTGTCCCGCGCAGTGCATTTTGCGGATCATGAGACATCAAACCTGCAAAAGACCTGGCGGAACGACTGGATTGCTGTCTGTATCTGGGCTAACCTGTCAAAGAATCCACGGTGCTTATATTCATTCATTACTCCCGAACTTTTAGTATACGACAATTTACATTCGCCGATGTGGACATCACGTTTGACATACCCAAATTCCTAACCTTGTCCGATTGCAGTTTTCTAATTTCATTCATGAAGTTCGATAACTACTCCGTTGAGTGTGCCTCCTACATATCACGAAAGGCCAGGAAAAAAAGTAAGCCAGTTATATCCGGCATGGAACGGTTTATCTCAATTTTAATCGTCCTTTTCTAAACATGAGACTAGACTAGCTCAACCACTGGTAAACATTTGGGTGGAATGTCTTCATGCGACCTAATAACTCAATTATTTTCTTTGTTTCTTCTCCATCTGTGACAGTAATTCAAGCTCCGAAGGATAAGACCAAGAAGGAAGCCAAAGTGTATGCAATGCACGCAGAGTCGGAGTTGGCGGAAAAGGCACCCACAGAAGAAGTGGCTGCGGTACGTTTGAAGGCTATGCCCCGTAAATAGCAAGACTTTATGGATCCTGATTTCTGACTGCTTGTGTCGACAGAATCATGTTCCTGTTTGCATGTCTTCTGGAGTAACATTCTGGTGACATACCAATGCTGAAATTGACTAGCTGGTGGGAACCAGTTTCACTATAAGTAAAGCTGCAACAATTTCGGAGAAACAGCTCGTTAATAAATAAGGGCGACAGCTTCAGTGAGTAAATGCACAGCCCTAAATGACCTCAATGCACTTGTCACTATCACCGTGAGCTTTAAAGCTTTCACATGTTGTGGATTGGTCGTAAATACCACAGTCCTGTATACTAATGATCTGGGAAAATAAGGTTGAATGTGGGTAGATGTGGATAGACTAAAGACAATAGCTGATATCGTCGAACTGTGGATCCAGGAATGACGGTGGATATTTCACTGAGGAGACCAATAATGGAAGCTATGCACCCGTCATGGTTGAAGGAGTTTTCGAACATTTGAATGGTCCGATAAATCCGACCGTCAACCAGTGACTGACCACTACATCCGGGTACAACATAGGCCACTGTGTTGTCAGAACAAAACTTTTATCGTCCACACTGGGGTGCAACGAGAAAAATGGAAGAGATGGGTGTCCGAACAAACAGTAGTAATTTTGTTCAACGAATGTCGCCAATAAGATAACTCACCTAGTCGTGTGCTACGCCTATTGACTTGTTGCCCTCGTAAAAGGTTGTCGTGCTCAGCGTCGAATCCAGAGTGACCTAATTGGACAGGTGTATGAAAAGTGAACGAAGGCAAAAATGAAAAATCAACGTGGGGTAAAACTGATATTCTTGTATGAAAATGCCATCACATTTGAATGTGAAGGATGATACTGGTGATGGCAACCAGATGGTCTAGCAGGACGCTGGCAGTTTGGCATATCGGAAGGTTTGTACAGGCTTATAGTTGGCCCTCCATCTTCTCCAGTTTAGTATTATCTTACTGATGGAGCTTTCGGAAAAAAATTAACATGGTTTTAGGGCATGGAATTGCTGATGTTCAACAATACATGGCCAATATCAGTAGTGATTATGGTGATTTCCGTAGACTACTTGTGTGTAGCAACAAACCATTTTATCCGTTACCGTATCTCTAGAAGCAGATGCGTTGCTTGTTTACGCCTGACTAAGGATCAACAGTCTACACCAAAATATACTTCCTGATTTACCTTCTAGAAGTACGTCATTGCTGTTCGTTGCTGCATTGGACTGAAAGCTTTCGTTCCCAGGCCCACTTGAATTGCGGCGAGTAAAACTAGGTTCAGTGCAAATAAGGTACCGAATTCCCGGTTAATAGGGAAATGATTATACAAAGTCCAGAAAGTTTGAGTTCGATAACTTGAAAAGAGCCTTCTCGTGATTGTCTTGAGAATGTCCTTGATTCCAAAACACTGGCGGACTAATGTATCCATACCATTTCTTTCTTTTCACTTCTTTCATTGAGGACCTTTTTGGTGATCAAAATAAGACATCTCACTCGGGTGATGCTGAGGAAACCACGGCTGAAATTGAAGAGATTATCGAACCCCCGCCTGAAGATCTCATCCCAACTCCAGGTTAGTGGTGAATTTTGTAATCATATAGAACGCTCAGTTGCAAGAGGTTTACCTAAGATGACTGGTTAGGTATAGGTTAAATTTCATTAGCAATATACTACCGATTTGCGTTCCGACATTAAGCGGATTTCTATTGACCAGAGCGAGTCAACAATCAGAACTACTTGACCAAACGCAACAGAGAGTAAATAATAGCTGGTGATTTACGATTTGCTTAACTAGCTGCTATAAGTCTGTCCAAAGAAAATAAGAAGTAAGAAAAATATGTAGCTGTTTCCCCCTGACTGGTGACTTCCTCTTCGTTAGCACTGGGCACAAACTTCCACGCAACGCAGCATGTTCCCAAAACTTGTGACAGATGGATATTGAAAGCCGATCAGAAACTAACACTGGATACTACTGACTCCAAGCTGGTATTCTCCGGTGTTTTGCAGTTGTGGTACCACTAATCCTCACGGGAAGCCTTGGCTCAAGCCATTTTCCAAACGTCTTATTACCTCTTGAACAGATCCTCAATCTTCTTCAGTTGCTGCGTTCTTGTTCAGTTAATTGAACATTTCAAAACTTGTGGTAGTCGACTCTTGTCTTGTTTAATGATGGCATGTATGAGTAGTATGTCCGTCAAGAAAGTCTACTGCGATATCCCGAATACGGTACCAACTGAAAAATAAGGAAACCTTACGCAGCGCATTTACATGAAGAAAATCATAAACAAGATATTAAGCTTTCTCCAGCTGAGTCTCTCGTTACAACTCAACTAGTGTGCAAATGAGTGTGGTTCGTGAATTATATACAATTTTGGTTTAGGTGAAACATCATCTTGGTGGAAACTTTGGGACTGAGTCCGTTCGCTAAGCCCAAAGAAGGGCCGAACCGGTTGTGTGCTATAGAGTTCTCATCAACCTTCTGAGTAGCATGTGCCGTCAAGGAAAATATGTGTAAATATCTTTATTGTTTTTTAATCGGTATCCTCCTTGCCGCCGCATCCGATGTGGCACCTGGTCTTACACTGACTTGTGCTAACCTTTCTGGATAATTTTAACAAACCTACACGGCACTCGCGAATACCTGAATGAGTGTGAACACAGTAGAAACATCCCATCCTGTGTTGTTGTTAGGTGAGGAGCCCTGTGGTAGTCTATCGCTGATCTCTCGGGTTCGGTTCAATTCAGTTCAGTTTTTCAACTCACAAATCATGCACTGAAGTGCAGTTGTTCCAAGTGTTACCGCTTCGTTGACCGAAGATAGGGAAAATAATGGAATGG
>SJOL01003966.1:127523-162148 GCA_004794785.1 Opisthorchis felineus | reverse complement strand
GTGGTAAAATCATGTTCAGGATAGACCACGCATCAGAAGAATCTGATTTCGAATGGCTCTCTGGGCAGACCAACTCGCAGAAGATACAGATCTTGGTAGATTTTCCTAAGTGTCACTTGAAGCCGGGGAGACATTATTACGAAACGATCCGGTGGATAACAAGTGAACGAAGCTAACAGCGAACAATTTCCACTAAAGTAAAAAATCACTTTACATGATGGAACGCAAACTTCCAGCATGGAAAGATTTTGCATACAGAGTTACCGGACGATAGATTTCTTTGATACCAGGGGATATGAGATGGAAGTGCTATATGTCTGACGTTTCTAGTCAATGTGGAAGGTTACTTCAATAGTGAAAAAAGTTATAAATGAAGGATCATGAGGCCGAAAAAAACGTCAAAGAATAAAGTGTGCAAAATGGTGCATAAAGTGAGAGCTAAAGGACGTTTCACATTCAATCATGGTCAAGTAAACCATTTATTTTCTAGAGAAGATTTCTCGAAGCAACATTTTGGCCCGTATTTTTGAAGGCAGCTTTGAGGAGTAGTTGTCATATTTTCATGAAGGGAAACCAAACTGATATGCGAATGAGTGCCTTTGTAGAATTTCGTGCAATTTGGATTCAAGTAGAACATAAAGTTGACGGAAACTCGTAGACTGCACCTACCCAATGAACCCAAAGACGGGTGAAACCGGTCGTAGACCATCGAAAAGTATTCAGCAACCTTGTGAGCATTGTCTTATGAAAAAATACTGCGATATCCCGAATATCGTACCAAGTGAGACACGAGGCGGCCGTGGTGCAGCACATTCAGTTGAAGAATACCATAAACGAGAGATGCAGTTGAGTCCCCCGTGAAGGCCAAGTTGACATGCAAGTGAGCGCATTTGTCTAGTTGTCGCTTTACTTATATCTATGTGGGTTGACCAGCTTATCGTCGTCAGGCTAACGATACCAAAAATGCTGGTGTAGAGATGCAATCGAACGAGGGACTGCAAATCACGGTCAAATCGGGCGCTTGAGTCGCTCTTCGACTTTAACACGCACTTTTTCGCCCTCTACTAATCAAACGGGAAAAAGTAAATTTTAAGGTATTATTCGCTGATATCGACTTCCACAGACGCAAATCATCAGTTCTTATTACTGGCCTATTACGCTCACTACTGATATCAAGAATTTTCTCAACTTTTGCATGTCCATACCAGTGAACAGCATAACCTGCAAAAAATCTCCATTCGGTCTTCTCCAGTGTTTCAGATCCACATTGGACTCTGCTCTTTTTCACAATTTTACAAAAGTTATGCAACAGTGATGACTTTAGTTCGGTAACGATGACAAAGATAATATGTAACAAGTTTTTTGTATTGTGTTCATCCGGAATATTTTGAATATTAAGAAGTTATCAATAACCTACCCTATTTCTTTTCCAGAGCCAGACGAATGGGAGCGCGCTGACCTGTGCCCAGATGCGGTCGATTTGGGGGAGTATCACGTCATTGGTGGAGTAATACGCTTTGATCTGCTAACCTTGCCAAGACAACCAAAATCGGGTCGGGGATGGAGTATCACTACATGTGTCCGACCACCTAACTTGACTCCATTTGAATACATCGTAGACACTGGGCATAAAGGTTCACCCATACCAGGATCCGAAGGTGGAGGTATGACATGATCAAAACTTGAAGTACTTGTCTCAGACATATTAGTTGAACGGTTTACTTGATAGAACTTGCGGTAACACATGTAGTAAAGCACTAGTGGCGTATACATTTCGGGATCAGACAAATTACTTAGCTCCCAATATGTGTCAACACTATTTAGAGAGAAACTTCTGCTTATTTACCTAGATAGGTAGATGACTGGTCATGATTTATCCACTTTTATTTTTCACCCAATTTAAACAAACTTCTGTCAACGTTTGTTAGCTTCCTATGGTATCTCTACGAACGGAGAGGGGGAACGGATTGGTTAGGGGGTTGGTGAAGTGTTCAGGTTTTAACATCATTTATAACGCGCCTTATGTTTACAGTCAGGTTGAGTCTCCAAACAAGGGTACTCCATATAGCACACAATCGCAGCCGGCAACTCCAGCAACGACTTCCATGGTACATCTGCTTGTGTGGGACAAACGTTGACTTTTTTCTATTAGTTTCAATTTCCTGATGATCGACCAAAAGAAAGCGGACCATTGACGGGCCTTCAATGCCAGAATTTGTTATTCAGGTCGTCACTGATACTCAGTGATTTTTTGTCGAATTGCGTTGAAATCAAGGAAAGCATGCGAGCAGCGTTCATCTTGTCCCACAAGATGTCATTAAACTGGCCAGTAGACGAATCGAGCGATGCGGCTGGAAGATAGTGCGTGTCCAGTTTTGAGCGAAGACTTACGGCAGCCGACAGAGAAATGGGCTTGAGTAAGCGGAGGGTTATATTGAATCCGAACTGATCAACAGAAGTTTTCTTCAAAGTTTTGGTCACTGTATTGGGAAATGACATGCTTTCGGAGGTGATGTGCACAATTTCGGGTTGCAGAAGTCCGCTACGTGTAGCACTCAACTGAATGACAGATGCATCTGAGTTAAAACAAGCTGTGTACCTAAAACTCTGGACGGAGGGATTACGACGTCACTATATACCAATATACAAAGATGTACAGGATACATCCTGGCTCTATGTGACCGCAAAATCTAGACTAAACAGATTAAACTCCCTTTCGTCTAATGCTATTAATGGGAAAATTCAATGCATATGGACGAGAAGAATTTCAGTTTGTATGTTTAGCTGGATATGTGCTGCTGATGTGATGTTCATAAATCGCAACAACACACCCAATACGCATAATTGGTATGCTGGTGTGTAGTTGTTTGGCCGGTCATTTATGTTGGCGGAATTAGTAGGATAGCGGTACTGAATGGAAGCACTTGGTCGCAAAGCACGTTTGTGAGTTCAGTAACACCCTGGAACTATGCACACTTGATAGGAAGAACAAAACCACGTTCACAAACAATGCTCGATCATTTTTACACGACTACTTACATTTTATCCTAAAGTACACTAAATTCCTCCCGCAATAAAAATACTGCCAAATATTTCAACCTAGAATTTTTCTTGAACATTGTGAATTAAACAATTCTTCAGTTATCTCACTAGATCCTACTTTGGGCTAAAATCAAGCCAAATGAGAAGGAGTTGATTCCTACCAGAAGTCTGAGAGGCGAATGTATTGCAAGGAACGTTAAACTCGTCCTTCAGTTAGAAATGGTATTATGTGGATTAGAATAGCTTCAAAAATACTGAACGGGGACAAGTTCCTGATAAATTCAGTCGCAATTGTTCACTAGATTCTGAGTCAATGAAAACAGACAGGTCAGCTCAGCCTAACAAAGGGCATGAGAACAACCCTTCCCGGAATTTCCTCGTATCCTATGCTAGTGAATGAAAACCAACGACACACGTTTCTGTATCTTTTTGGATAATAGAAGGACGAAGTTGAGCACCCATCTGTTTTGGAATAGACCATTGGTATGAGATGTTTTCTAGTTCCCATGATATTCCAGCAATATATCGACCGGTCCATACTTCTTTGAAAAAGGAATATTATCCAAAACATCGGTTTAACTACTGGCATTTCCTGCAAACTGATATATGCTTCCTCAAAAATTGCATGTGCGTTCTGGTGTTCTAACATTCCTCATCAGATCTTATTCGGAGGGACACATAAAAACTTCGTGAATGATGGAGTAACTCAGGCAACTCCATCTTGCACATCATACACTGTTTTCAGTACATCACGAATGGCAACCCCTCCCTTAGGGCATTTCTGATCCAAAGCAAAGCATTATTAAGCTAAGCAGTCAAAGCTTAAAGCTACTAACCGGGACTTCCCTGATTCGAACCCAACAACGGCTTTTAGATTACTCCTGTCTAGGCTTGGGCAACCTAGCATTATCTCACTCTTCGTGCCCCCTTCAAATAGCACTGCAGCTATGCACCGTAAGATCACCTCAGCTGAAAGACTCACTTTTTGTTAACAAACAGGAGCGAATTGGATTTATAATGCTACTTTACTGGCCACTTGTGGATATCATTAGGAAGGATGGAACCTTCTGCGACCTCAGTGAGCTGCCTCAGTTTGGAGGTCATGGTTACCACTGCGAGAGTCCTTTTTGTTGGCTGGCTCCAGTAAACGCCGAAAGTTACTTGAGAAGACACAATGGTTGTCCACCTAGCCTCCAATATGTCAACCTTCCAGAGGTCGTAGAAGAAACATTCCTACTAGTGTAACGGTGGGTACTACTGATGAGGCATGCGAGTAGTATGTGTGTTCTCGTAACTTTGCCTTGGTCTAATGGAAGGTGGGATTTATTACGGAATTTGTGGAACTACTTTGCAGTTTTTGCTTGCAATTGTGCGATAGTCAATGAATATCCAGGAGAGTTCAAGAAGACGCGTTCAAGAAGAAGACGGATATTCAGTTTTTTAAAAACAAGCTGCATATGTGAGTTTAACTTTCCTGCCCAATAGTCTGCAACAGTTAAGTTTGTGTTTTCTAATAAACAACTCCGCGGCAAAGGGCTTTCCTCCTTACACGGGTAGGCAAACAACTGACAAGACAAATTTTGGTTTCTCCGGCTGACTTGCGAATGGCAAGGTGCATCTGTATAAATCAAACCGCAGTCGTAAATGGTCGGAAAAACCTCTGTAGTGTAGACAGACTTTTGAACACCTAGTCCGGCCTACCTAAAGGTCATAACGAGAGTGCAAGGACGATCAAAGGCCGGTTGAACACTGGCTCCGTGGTTCTGGCCTCTGTCGGTGGGGAAGCAACAGCCGGCGCTTACAAGTCAGCCCAAGCACAAGTGATTACTACTACTGTTCGATGTTGAGACGAGCCCAGAAAGACTAACCCCTTGTCTAGCCTCCTCCATATGCAGATATCAATTTGTTGGTCCCTAGGTGACGTTGTGTCCAATGGTCTGTCAAAGCGATATGGCTTCCCCTTGGGTCTTGCCAAAGAGATACCAGTTTAGCTGGTGCTTCCAGGTGGTCCTATCAGGAAACGACTAAGTTAGTGCTATGCAGGTGTGAATAATGCTCTGAAGTCACCAACTGCCACCAGAATGTGTCTAGGCAGGTACGTACTGGCTGTCCGATTATAAGAAGACCTAGTTCACGAGCCTGGAATCCTCGTACTTGATTAGAGAAGAATTTGTGTCACGGAGACTTATTTATTGCTATTATTTGAGAGTTGGAGTGATGGTCCTTACTAGGACCTAGAAGGTGATCACTCAAGAATTACCACTTCTAATCAAAAACCAACAGATCTTTGTTTGGGTGGGTGATGATTTTTCCTGAGGGGGTTTCATGGAGGGAACAATGTCTCAGTCCCAATATGTTAAATATGTCCCATCAACCACTATCCTCTCCATACAGAGGAATCCAGCTGGAATAATGATTACTTGAGGAAAAAGGAATAAGAAGAGAGTGACGTTGTGACCTAAGTACAAATCGATAGGTTTTTGTGGACAACAGTAGTCCATTCTCCATCATTTTCCCATTCTATTGTCCGTTGCGCGAAAAGAATGCTGAAAAAAGGTTCACGCGAGTAGAAAAGTCCAGAAACTCTTCCTGCCTGTCATAAAACGTTTCTTCCTGGATCAGGCAAGATGCTTTAAAGGGCCTTTCATGTCACGCGAACCTAGTAAATCAGATCTACCTTAATGGACCTTAAAGACTGAAACCCATGGGCAGTCAGTCTTAAGTGATAAGAAGACAAGAGTCGGTTGGGAATCGGTCTATCGCACTGAGTGACAACTGTAGCAATAGTATGCCGGCGCCCAACTTCTGCCTTGCGGTCAAGCTTTTGAGCCAAAGGGGCCGGTTGAGAACCTTAATCATCCTACTGTGGGCTCCCTGACAGTACCCCGAGTACAGCCCGAGTACAACCACAAACCTCACAACTAAAAATATTACCATGCCACATCTGTGTATGAGGTCAAAGCACCATCACGCAAGTGTGCCCGTTAGCTAATTTTTGAATAGATGAAACGCAAAGACGGAGCTGTTTGGAAAGAAAAAACATTAGGACACCAAACTACTTAAGTTTCAGTGATTTATAAATCTGTGGTAAACATGACTGACTCAAACCAGTTTGAGGCAAACGATGACAGATCTATACTGACTAATCCACTCAATCATTTTTCTTGTTCTCAGGGGAGAAGAAAGAAGAACGCAAGGAAGAGAAACCACCGGTTCAAGTCAAATTTCGGTAAATCAAGCTCTCCGTATCTGCAGTGATGGAGACAGTATCACATTACTCACTGAAAGTACCGTAGTTTGCGCCTGCTTCGTAAATGTCACCAGTTTAATCAGTTATCAAGCGAGCAAAATACACTAATCTCCTTTAATTTTTGCAGAATCACAGGAGGAACTATGAGAGCTTCTTTTTAGAATATGGACAATTCCTGAGTTTTATCCAATCATGAGGCTTTGAAACATAAGAGACCAGAAATGTTTCATGTTTGTTCTCTGCCCATAAACACAATCTAGTATGGAAATCTTCTCAGTCGTTGTTGTATAGGATTATTTTTGAGCTGGCTGCACCGTATTTAGATACATAGTTTTTGTGGTATTCAAAGCAAGCAGTTGTAGAATTTCCATTAGAGATTTCATCTTGTCAGTAAAGCTGGAAACCCTAGAAGTACTGCACAGCTGTTTCATCCTTGTTGGACATCATCGGCAGTACGCAGCCCGCAGAACTCAGAGTTTCGAACCCACGGCCTTCCGCCATTGCTTGAACTCTTGACTGTTTGCCACGAGCATCTAATCAGCAGTGTGGTTAACTCTCACTTAGACAGGGCATAGCGCCACTCATCCTTCAATCACGGAAAGCACATCACCTGATCAGTTATTGACTGACTCTTCATGTAACGATTACCACATTACCAGCAATCTATACGTAGCTTAGATGAAGAATAATTTCACAAAATGAGTGAAATTACCATCTTAGAAGTTGTCACTTGAGTAACCGATTAATACGTGACCACGAGATATGGTTTCCGTGATTAAGGGATGAGTGACACTGTATTCTGTTTAAATGCGAGTTAGTCAGACTGCTGATCAGCCGCTCGTGGCCAAACGGTCAAGTGATCAAACATTGGCCGGAGGTTCGCACGTTCGAAACTCTGAGTTTCGTGAGATGCACACTGCTGACGACTCTCAACAAGGATGAAAAAGCTGTACAATGTTTCTCAGATGTTCAGCATGGGCTGGCTTCACTAGCCGGATGAAACCTCTAATGAAAATGACCTCACACGACCACCAATTCATAGAATTGACGAATAATTCTTTATAGCCCTAACAGCACCACCTCATTATTATTATTATTATTATTATTATTATTATCATCGTCATCGACAGCATATCAGTGTTGAACACTGGCACTTCGCTGTCGTAAACATCACCAACTATCCAGAAGCTGCTGGTTCGAACTCCACTCGCTGACAGACTCTGCGCCTGTTTTGAACTAGTTAAACAGGTCCTGACAAGCCCGTTTAGTGATCCATTTTGTATGGCACTCTCTGCTTTCATAATTATTTCCACTGATAACGAACCTGTTCTACTTGCCCTTCCGGTTCATCGCAGAAAAGCTACTTTCTTCTTAGTCAGTTCCCTGTACCATCTCTGACTCAAACGGAGCCCGTGCTCAAAAACCATTGCAGCATTCTGGGATTTTATGATCACAACTACCTTATAGCATAAATGTAGAGCATTCCTTTCTATTAAGCAGTTATTTTGTAAAATTAGGGCCGTATTGGGAGCTGTCCAACTCTTCACGAATTGCTTAGCTCGGCAAAACCAACGACCAACTATGCTATCTGAGCTACCAAAATTCTCCTCAATAATACCCTTAAATACGATAGAACTGTTGAATTCCTGCGCTCTCTTTAGACCGAAACTTTGGACTGTGCAGCAGTTTTGTTACGATTTTTACCTTGATTCGTATCCACTTTTTATAGCAAACAGGCCCTAGTTCCCTTATTCTTTGTCGCAATGGTCGATGTAATCACAAACGACCAAGAATTTCCAGTCGAAACACCCGTCTGGAGCCCCAATAGCGTGGGATAAACTTACTATTTACCTCGAGTCAGTAGATGTAAGGTTAAAGACACTGTTCATGTGTTCACCACATCCTTCCTTGTGACGGTAGTAAAACAACATCAAGTATAACATGGCCTATCAGTGGGACACGTTCGAGCATCCTATGTGTGATTATAAACGCAAGGTGGGCCTAACGCGTGCTGACTGAACAGAACCACTAAGCCTGCTAGACCCAAGTTTTTGGCCTTTGGGTTCTTGCAATTAATCCTTTCCTGTTCGCTTCTAAATGCCACACAACCATGCTGATTCGATTGTGCTAAGAGGTATTCCAGACCCAATAACTCGTTTCAATTCTTGCCAAATGTCTTTCTTCAAAATACACTAATTATCACGGCATTCACTGGGAAGTTTTTCGGACCAAAAGCGATCCCAGGTTTTAGGTGAGAAGACCACTAACTTTCCTGAAGCACCGCCTTTAGAAGGATGGTATTCACTGTACTAGTAAAACTCGAGATTAGGCAAATTCGCAACCATCATGAGATGTTCGTTCACCCTTCAGTGGTCCTCTCTTCGGTGAAGGCACTCGTACAATGAATAGGTGTGTAGGCTTCGCGTTACCTGTCATTCATTACGAAGTTAAAACTAAGGGTCAGACATTACAGCTTACGACCTGACTTGACAACAGCATAACTTGACGAGTGGAGGTCACAAGCGAAACATCATGCGCGAGCTTTCGAAACCCTCTAGTAGCGTTAGAATAAAAAAATTCAAATCCACGGAAGCGCACATTCAGCTTCAAGTTGATTGTAGCACATCACGTGAGTATTTCAAAACGAAACTAGTGCGGTGCATCTGAACCCATATAAATTGTCTCTACACTTTTCTCGAGAGAATTACCTATTCTTCCAGGCAGAATATTGACAAATCTCTCTATAAACATGCCTGCCAGATTACCGCCCTGTTTGGTTATCGCCGAGGATCCGATCCTGGCTCGCTGGGATCCTGAAGTCAATCAGTGGCGCAAAAGCGGTATAGAACTGGAGGAGTTCACAGAAGATGAAAACCTCATTGTATTGCGCACAAGCGTGTTCGGCACAATGGCAATTTTCCAGGACTTCCATATTAATATGCCATTTCAGGTGAGCGCTTCGACAGCCTTACATGAATATACTTTTGGCACTTAGATAGATGGAAAGGAAATGAAGAAGTTCGATAGCCCTCAAATTCATGGTCTGCGTCCACATAATCTGTGGCCGCCAAAGCAGACAAGTAGTACATGGGTCCGAAGTAACCAAACAGTGAACAAGTCTGTCTCGATGGAAGACACATGCACAGCTAGATCTTTGAGTGTATTACACGAAATAACTCATCGCATCTCCTGAATCTGGAATAGATCATAGTGATAGACGAATCAGAAGGAAATTACTGAACAGTGAACCACACAGCACTGAATCATCTATGTTCAGTTTAGATGTTGATGACCTTGACGCGAACACTAAATCTGGAGTGAAAATAAATAGCGAGAGGCCAAATGGCCCAAAGATTTTTCCCAATACCAGTTTCACCGACATCTGGTTGTGAAACTTCGGAATCAACTCATTTAGTAAGGCAACTTTGGGAGGGCCACGAGCAACTCACGGTGGTGGAGCTTGTCTCTTTGATACATCGCCTGGGCGGGTAACTTCCTGTTGAACCCGCGTTATGCAACCTATTCTATTCTTCGAGAATGCCTTGTAATGAACTGAGACTAGGCTCAAGCTCTGCCTACGTGCTTATTTTTCACCATCTCGTGTTTCCTGAATCCATCCTGTTTACTTTGCCATCCATCTGTTTTCTGGAACACTCCATCCGAGACGGAGGTGGCACAACTAAACCCTTGTTGTACAACGCAAGATTGAAGCTGCCAGAGGTAAGATTCACACTTCAAACTGGTGACTGGTTTCAGATACCTTGGACGTACAGACTCTCCAGAGAAGTGGTCTTTCTTCATAGGGTCTCTCTGCGAGATTACTGTGCGTGGACAGTTGAATGAAGGGAAACGTAGCCCAAGTATGCTAGTCTTTTGGAGCCTTATGTAATGACATTCCAAATAGTTATTCACCTAGCGTTTCCATTCTTTTCCTCCTCGTGATAAGTCTTGGGAACTGAGACCTCTGCCGTTCAGACAAAGCAAGACAACAAACCCAAGCCATTCGGTTAGTGGAGCAACAAACGACTATACTCTTGGTTTGGGAGAAGCTGCTCCAATGGCAAGTATGTTCTCGGCTCCGGTTTATCGGTCTCACACGGGACCGAGGTCAACGCAAGCCACAAGTGAACAATTCAGAGAACGGCCGGTAAGTTGGCATACACATATTCAGTGCTTAGCTCTATCGCTTTAGAGAAAAGCCAGTGATCCCACACATTCGTATCGAAATGGAATTTAGGCTATTTGAAACACTCGTTCCTACCAAACATTTTATCTTTACAGCACTACAGTTAACCCCTATGTTCTGAGGTCCACCTTAACAGCAAGGTGGTGGACGCCATACAGAACCTGTTTGGTTAAAACAGTCGTAGCCTATTTTCGCCGTTGCAACACTTATCATCCTTTACAGGATTAGGCCGAGGGCACCCGATTTCCCTCATATAAGAAGTAAGAATAGGTGAGGGACGCAGAGCAACTTGCTCTGTCAAAAGGATTGTTTATCCGTCTCTATTGGATACCGGTCCCACACGACTCCCGAATTCTCTCTATGCGACCAGGTACGGACGATTATGCTCATCATAATCAGCCATTCATTGTCTAAAACAGTTAACAAACTTGCCAACGGAGCCAAGCTGCTCAATAAAGGACTCTCGTATAAGAGACAGCTTGTGTATTCTCCGTGAGCTAATCACCGAAACCCGTTTCTTAATGGAGCTCACCCTATGTGGAGTTACATGAAAACCTGCAAATTGGGATATTGTTGACAGAAGACCCAACTTCCTATCTCTTTAACGACAACACAATGAGCTGCTTGGAGGTCAGCCCGGTGCTCAGTTGAGCCTATATTCAAGCTTTCGAATCATCTTTCAAACAAGCATACCAAACAGAAAACTGTTCGTATTCCATAAGGGTGGAGGTGACTAGTGTCTGCTGCCTACTAGGCAAGCATCAAAATTCATTCAAGTCGCAGTCTGTGAACAAAGGCCAGCAATAGGTCGACTGATCCATCTCGTGGTTCAGTCGCCTGGGGGTTGCGGAGCAAACATAAGATTTTTCTTCGTGATCTAAATGATTGATTTCACTATTACATCCAAATTCAAATTCCTCAATACTTCAGTCAGTAACGAAGCAGTGTGTCTTCGTGTACAAAACGAGATGCACAAATTCATTTCGCCAGTTTGAGCAGAGTTGTGGGGCAACTCCGACGGATGCCTACGGAAGTGATACTTCCTTAGTGGAAAATTTGTTTTGTGATTAATTTATCACAATGAACTCGGCTGGTCACTTTGACCGCACACCTACTTTTCTTCTCGATTGAAGCCTAGTACTAGCGTGGTTGACGTTACAGCGACAGACCCATCAAAAGATCGGCAACAAACCGGAGCACCTGGGAAAATGATGATGATTTTAGGGCCGGTACCAACCTTAGGATTATCCGATGAAGCCTATCTCAGCGAATTGCCCGACACCAATCAGTGTGTGCTGACCATCACCGGTGGTTTGACGGAACTCAGGCTGCATATTTTGGGCGAAAGGATTGCCGTGTTGCCCAGTCTACCGGAACCCGTTAACTTCGCTGAGCCTGGAGATAGCAACGCCGCTGAATCAGACGCCGTGCAGGAGATTCCCAATCACCACAGACACGAGCTCACACATCTATTGGGGCGTTGGTTCACGCCAGATGAACTTATTACGGTGCTGCAACTGTCTGGGGTGAACATGTTCCCACGAGATGATTCCGTCTGTCGTGTGGACTGCTTAGACAAGGTAAGTAAACTCACCTTAAGGCGTGCCTGCGTCATTACAGCAATTTTTCACCAATTAGTAATTTCTTGAGTGATTACCAGAGGATAAGTGCCAATAATATCCACTAACTGCAGGAAAGACGCAACTACAGAGTGACTATTTTTGAAATTCTTTCGGGGCGGCTTCCAATAAAACCACCAAAAGTGGTTTCTGCTAACGAGTGTTACAGGAACGTGTGGTGCTACTTCGTGTGACGTACTTGTATATTCTAATATTTTGTAATTTATGCTGACTATAATTGTGATACATTCTACAAGTTCTAAACGGTTCTTAAATGCAAATCATCGTGGTTTGTCCACTCACGAGTGAGGACAAAACATCGCGCCTAGATTAGTAGATTGCGAACCAGAATGTTGACCACGGTAAGTGCGGTAGCGAAGGACTGGATAACACAGTTAGAACGATTTCGCACATCCAACCGAAAAACTGAAGGTGTAAAGGTTGGCATCTGAAAATCTAACGCACTACATCAAGTCAGTCCGGATATCAGAAGGAATAGGATAACGAATGCAACCATCGGCTAGACGTCCCACCAGTCCTCTCCATACC
The DNA here is from genome assembly GCA_004794785.1 of Opisthorchis felineus. Lineage (NCBI taxonomy): Eukaryota > Metazoa > Platyhelminthes > Trematoda > Opisthorchiida > Opisthorchiidae > Opisthorchis > Opisthorchis felineus. The sequence continues at coordinate 149,502 of SJOL01003966.1, read as the reverse complement.
TGTTTGAAGGAATCACGCATAATCACCGGCCTGCATTATTTCCCCAGCTCGTACCCAAACGCAGCTCATGCCTTGAATGGGTTACCTATTGACCAGTTAGTCAATATATGCTTGACATTTATTCGTGACATGACAATTTGCTACAACAAATGATCGCGTTTTGTTCACATGACTGGATGTTTTTCCTATTGACATGTTGCACTTCTGTATCCTCCCTTGTCGGTTTTGCAATACAAGGCGTTTTCGATTGGTGCGCTTTGGTTCCTTTCTGAAGGCATTAAAGTCAGCAGGAGGAAGCTTAGGTGCACGGACTAGATTAATGTACCCAAATACATGCAAAAAAGTGTTTGGTTGGTGTTGCCCGAGAAAGGTTTCTTTCAGGGGAGTATGGACCCCTGGCGACACATCACACGGGCTGGGTAGATGACGTTGTCAGTCTCTTCCAAAGGGGTTCCTAACCGAAATGAGCCTCCAAAAGTGGTTGCTGGCCCAATCCATGGTTCCACATTTAATAAAAACTTCAGACTACTGACTAAAAAAGGCTTCTTGCGAGAGATGGTCTCTCTAAAGGGGAGCAGGGGGAAAAGACGAAGAGGTATTTCTTCCTGTTCTTGACCACCGCTCTCATTCAAATACCCTCATTAGTCCTAAGCCATTGTTACAGATAGGTACCCAGGACGGTATTCGTGGTACGACAGCGAAAACCCTGAGAGGTTAGGTAGACTAAATATACTGAAGTATACTAAATATCCACCCTCAGGATAAAACTCCACCTTCATGGGCATCTAAATTTCGTCCACCAATATACAAGAAGCTTGAGCTTCTTGTATATTTTTCTGTCGCAAATTATGCCTATTCTTTGAGTACTCCCTGTCGAGAAACGCCCTCATCAAGGGGACGATTTTCGATGGATGAAGTTTCGTCGCATTGCGATCGCCCCTCCCAGAACAGAAGAGGAAACAATTCCTGATACCCCACATAATTTATTCACTCCATGAGATGACACCACAACGGAAACGCCCTGTGCCGTTAACTCAGATGTTTTATTTACCTAGCATCCCTAAGTCTGTCGTCAGCCCGGCTGATACATAAATCCGTCACATCAGTGGACGCTGAAGAGCCAGACTTCATCTGACCCAACTAATAATTTAGCTTCAGAAATGCACACACTACCAATCACTGGAACATTGGATATTTGAAATACCGGGTAAAGGTAATGCAACTGAAGAATGGGGCAAAGCAATCTACAATAACTCAAAGTTTCTCGAGATTCCGGTGATCCCCGCTGTTTTTGTTGCTGTATACTAATACATCTGCGTGCTAACTTACTGTGTTCTGGGGTTTTTACTTAAGTCCAGCTAGAGGAGAAAACCACCATGATTCAGACGATGGAGGCAGAGGAACCACAACGCAGCACTAACACACGTGAAACACGGATACGCAACAGCACTGAAAGGCTGGGGCATTCATGCCAGATCGTGAAACCATACACCACCACTGAATACACCCGGATACATGCAAAATCCCATCATCGCATCACGGAAAGAATGTGGTTCAATTATTAATGCCAAAGCATCGCCGCAAAAGGGAAACACTGCTATCGAAGAAACACTTAGTGATATCCGGTGTTTAGTAAAATGGAGGAATCCTGTACCACAATACTTATCCCCTCGTCTACGCATGCATCTCTGGTCGTAAATTACTACTACATGGTTCTATCCCATAGATTCATCCCAGGAGTGGGTACGGGTACAAACAACCGACCTACCATGCAACTGTCGTATTTCACCAAAGTAATGCGCAGTGCTATTACACCAGTCATTCTCGGTGGGGGCAAAACCGGCCATTACCTTCAGAAAACCGCACTGTCTCAGGACGGAACGATTTATGAAAAGCTGAAGGGTGACAGATTACAGATTCTCGAGGTCAGTGAACGAACAGTGGAGTGGAACAAAAACGAACAACCCTGAGGTCACATTTGTGATCACTGGGGTGACTAAATCTGAACAAAGGGATTGGCCTGACGTAAAAGAAGTGGATTCATTTATATTTGGTCAGAAATTCAGAATCCAACAGAGAACTGAAAAATAAGTCAGACGCACCCGTCCAGGAACAGTCAGTCTAACAAAGCTTTCTGGAAATGTCGAACCACTTGCCGAACTGCTAAAACGTAGTGAATAGTGACTGGAGATAAAATTCCACACTTAATTCAGACGAGATGTAAAGCTGAGGACACCATAACACTACAACGATGCTCCACATACAGAAAACCGTCGAAGTGGTTCGGTGATCGACGATCCCCATTAGATAATCCCGCGTGCGGTTACGGCTGCTAGGGGCATTGCACACAGGTTGTAGATGGGACTGACTACTCAAAAACATTTCCCTTCCAAATACGCCCATAGAATAGTGTAACCATTGAAGTTTCTAATAAAAGCCTATTAAACCACAAAAGTTCATTCGGTCTTTGGGTGAGTTAATCGTTCACTCCCCTGAAGAACCATCCCTAAAATAGCTGTCATCTCTAGCAACGGAAGACGTTTGGGATGCTACTACGCTGTTTCCGTTTTTAGTGCGTTCGTTCTTAACTGGTCTGTTCTCGGGGCAACTGTTGTTGTTACTATTGGATGACGTTGTCACTTGACTTCGAATACCTTGGCCTCACGTCCGCATGTAGCCTAGCCCACGACAGCCAATAAGAAATTGCCACCTGCCGCGGAGCTGTCCCACTGAGGTGCAACAAACTGATTTGTTCCGGTCATTTAAAACATTTATTTAGAAAATTCTACTTTCACAGTTGCGAAAAGCTTCTCAAATTCACGCCCACACAACCTACAGGTGGTCTCATTCGACGTATTGTGGTTGTTACAGTGCCAACAATATCCCATGGGTTACGACCAAAAAGCTACTGCCAATTCGACCAGCTATCACTTGTTACGTCAAAACGGATAAAATCTAGGTCTATTCACATCATAAAACCCACGAAATGAGAAATCACTGGCCAGATTGTCATATGCTATAACCATACGCGCACCAACAGCTACCACTACTTTTGCTCTACTTAGAACCCTATCGTAGAACAGCGATTTTACGAACAAATGGCATTGCTCAGTCCTGCTTTTGCGTTTGGCTGGTCACGATGGAATGCGGAATGTGGGGACCGAAATACCATCATTGTAACCGCAGTCGAACACGTTGACCAGGAACACGCGGTGGATGAAGTAAGTTAATTACCTTGAGGTTCCTAGTAAAGAGCAATGGATATGACCAGCCTTTTTGCTAACTGCAAGGTATTTCTGATTAAAATGCCTATGGACGGATCAAGTCCTTACGATGACCTAGCAGTTCAGCTGTGGTCGTACACCCACGCACTAAATCAGACTGGAGAACGAGGCTAAATAAATATATGGACAATACAAATTCTAATGATTTAGCACGCTAAGGATAAGTCAAACGTACAGCTAACAAATCGCACGAAGTTGAGCGAAAAGATTGGAGCAATGGAACAATATGCCACAGGTCAGCACCAGGGTGATAACTCACTGTTGAACAAGGGAAGGATTATCCTGGAATGCAATAGTGTAAGCCTCGTGAGGTCACGCAACCACCCTTTGACACCCAAAAACGCAACCAACTGTAACCGCTTTCAAGAAACAACAACCTAGCAGTAAGTGCTTTCCGTGGTCTATATGATTCTCTCACTAGGATGTGGCAGCGCCAGATAATGTTTGTTTGGTTGACCACGTTCGCATTAATCCGTCCAGTTGTATAGACGCTCACTTCCAGCATGACCAACGAATTATCGAGATAATTGAACTGTAGAGCTGAATTTTATCGAGATACTAGAGTATCTTGCAACCACGGAGTCCACATTTGCAAATGAAACTAGCCAATTCTACCGAAACAAATAGGGCACTAAGGAGTGCCGGATAGAGTTATCCAGGGTTGCCTGTACAAAGCAAACAATTCGCCTTGTAGCTTTTGTTTTCGCCGACCGTGATCAAATACTACACTTCTTAAGATAACTCTACTATTTGCGTTATTTGCTTGATTTACAGGATAGTTGGCGAGTGTACGCTATGGACAGAAAGAAGGTTACTCGTCTAAAAATGAGAGAGTATGACGAGACATACAGTCGAGAAGTTGATCCCAATCAACCGGTAAGCAATATCATTAATTTTGCGCACAAACAAGACGAGCTAATTTTCAGGTGATGTTAAAGCTGTTGCTGGAAGAACGTTCCAACGTCAATCGCTTGGTGAGGCCACAACCACAATATATTGTCAAATGCCATCCAGAAATCAAACCACATTAATAACCGATCGGTCTATATCGAAGACACCGGTTTCAGCAAGACAAGCTAAGTCCCTTAGCCATGGGTGATGGAGGTGAAGTTGCTTGTACGAATTAAAACCATGTAGAATCTGTCCACGGACCAATATGTCAAAGAGGTCTAGGTATCGAAGTGATTCAATGAGAGTGCAATCCATAGCCTATGAAATTGATTGAATGGTCGGTCTCACTACACTTAGGATATGGGTAGTCAAGCTTATATCTGTATAGTCAACAATCCAGGTCGTCGACTAGTAATGTAGAAGCGGAATATCATCAACCGAGATTGCTTTGTGAGGAGGGAACAAGAAGACCCAAGTTTCAACATAGAAGTAACTTAACAGCGACCCCGGGAAAAATATCAATGTACTAATAAAGATGTGCATCAACAGCTTTCTCTGCGTCATGTATAGACCCGAAAAAAACATCGACAAGGGCCACCATTAGCTGAAGGGGCTGTTAAAAGAGAAGCAAAATTAATGCGATTCGACTGTACCCTGACTTTGCACATCTTGTCGGCCGATCCAAGTAGATTTCGAGTCAGCTTCCTACGTGCAATACGGAGCAAGAATTTAGTATCTTTATTCTACCACAAGTGTGGATTAGCCTCAGTTCATCACAAGTTTTTATAGTGCTTAGGGTCGCTACTCTCCGCCGATTTCCATAGCACTGATTAACATTGAGAGATTTTCCCGGGGAGTACACATTACAATCTCAGTTCAGTCTATCACTCAGGCAGTAAACACGCATCGAGAAACAACAGTTCCAGGATGAGGTTTGAACAGTGCAACCTTCGCGCGGTTGTAAACGGTGGTTATTTAAATCACCGGCAACGGGCGTACGTTTCAGTTCTTGCCCAAGAGTATTCGGATCCCCTTACATATGAAATTAGATGCCAGTGATTGGTGCCCAGTCGCGCCCTCAATGGCGGTCTTGCATCCAAACTATTGCCTTTAATGCATAGCTCCGTTCCCAATCCCCCCACTTAAAAGTCTTGTACGGTAGGTGCCGATGTTTGAATGTACGTGACTAAATGCAATGAAAATTTCGTTTTTGTACTTTCAACGGTGAATATCAGTAGTCTGAATCGTATTATATTAATGTAGGTCCTCAGTAACTTCGAAACAGAGTGCGCATGCTGCTTGCCAATAAGCGACATCACTCGAGATTGAAAACCGAACTTCATGCTCTAATCGACGGGTAACAAGGTCTCTGATTGGTTACTTGATGCACGGTACCGGACAACTATGAGAATCTAATAACGAGTAAAGTAGTGTACGTGATCGAGCTACCAACGGTTCACTTTTGCGTCAGAGAGGATCCCCAAACCGAATATCTGTTGTTTTCGACGGTTAGAACAACTTGGTTCTGCCATTTGACCATCTAATTCAAAACAAAAGTCCAACGGCTACACAACGACGAAGTGAGACAAACAAAATGAACGCACTAGTAGGTGTAAGGAGGAACGATCGCTGAAAAAGATGGCGTTGCGGATAGAATGCGATTGGCTCTGTCATTCAGAACATACACAGTTACTCGATTCGTCAAAAGCGGAAGCTGTCCGTGTGCTGGTCTTAGAGGGTATTATCAGATACTTTAACCATAGTTTTTGTTCGTAAGCAGTGTGGAAACGGGTCTGGTGCTCGTTAACCCTATCAGACAATAAATTTCCTTAGTAGGAGAGCTTAGACAGGCCACCCACGGTTGTTGATTGTCCCAGATGGTAAGCAACGCATGCAGTCCCAATTTTTGTGTCAAAGCTTAGGGTGAAATTATTCGTTTTGAGGCACCTGGAAAGACAACTGTGGTAGCACTCATGTCCGATTATGAGAGGCTAGCCTAAGGACTTGTATTAACATCAAAAGCACAAAGTCATCAAGAAAAAACGGATACTAGCGTCTACTACCTTCCTGTCTGTTTTTTTCTTTTCAGTTCCACGCCGACTTTTACCATATGTGTATGGACATGGGTTCACAGGAAGCGAAAAGAAGAGTGAGAAAAATTGATCTGAAGTATTTCAAAACTGTGAAGCAAATGCTGCAAGTCACACGCCTTGCCGTGTTCTCCTGAAACCAGCGAGATCTGTTTGAAAAGCAATAAAGGCATTTCAAATATATTGTATTTCAGGCGATTATTATGCACTAACTGTGAAATGGGCCGCCCAGACCAACTAACACATTAAACACGGTTTAGTTCTCTGAACTTTTCTATCACCTCTTCTGCGGTATTCTGGACCAATGAAACTCCAGACTCTTTGCCGTACTCTACATAAAGAAAAGGGAAATACTGATTACTGCAGGAAAAAACGAACCGTATCGGGCATAACATTTTGGAGAGATGTGTTTCGCTTCTCGAATCAGTATTTTCAGTCCGGGATTGGCATTCTTCACACCTTCGTAATACTTGCTCAGAAACTCTCTGGAACAGAAAATGAGGACAGCGACGTGTTTCTGCTTGTGAAGCATGTGAGTAGACAAAAGTTAAAAAGAAACGGCACCAAGGGGGATTCTACTTACAAGACTCGCCAAGAGCTTTGCTGATCGAAGGTGCAAAGTCCACTAGTGACATAGTAACACAACGTTTAGCATTCTGAAGTTGCAAAAGCCTGAGTAAAAATTTACCAGTCGAGATTTCATTGGTGACTTCAAAATATAACTGAAAATCCCCTGCAATGCGAGAAACTAGGTAGCCCAGCACAGATCAGCATAAATGCACACGTCTGGCTTAACAGGGTATGTATTCATTAGCAATATATGAATCCTTGGCCGTTGCAAAATAAGAGTTTGCTTATCCTGGATGTCAATTCTGACCTACTGAAACCAAGGATTTGTAGTGTCCTAACAAAAAAAGATTGTAGCCCCCTCCCATCAGATGAGTAATGAGACATTCATAGACCTGGCTTATCCTACAAACTTGTTCGATAAACATCAACAGCATTAGGAAGAAAACAGACATATCAATTCTACGGTCCAAATGTTTCACTGGTGTAAAAGGGTAGCACATGTTTGGTGAACTGGACAGTTACACACCGATGTTTTTATTGAAAGATCATCAGCGATTTACGTTCACTGAATGGTTCACCGAAACGTGCGGCAGTGGAACCCAACTATCTCAACCTAAGGAATGCGACTAAATCATTTAGGATAGGTCCTTTTCTCTCTTCACCTTCCGTACATCCACCTCAGTGATTGAATTTTCCCGTGAAGCCCGACGCATAATTCTGGGATTCTAAATATCAAACAGTGTATCAAACAGTGGATATTGTCTGTGGATCGGCCCAATCTCTGCCTCACAAAAAAGTGTAAAAAGCGCCGAATCCAAAGACAACAGAAGATAGTGAGGGCCGCTCTGTAGCTCCCAATCCGGAGTCACTAAACAGAAGCATGAAACCGTCCAAAAAAGTGACTTTGAGTATTTCACCGGTTGGTCCCTTTTGGACTTCTTTGCATGACTGAAACCCAAGGGACTAAGTTTCCATTAGTGCTTCATATGTTGACCCACTTGATGGTTACAATGGACCCCTGATTGTGGGTAAAAAACCATTGGCAACGATAACGGATCGGCGAAAGTTGTGCTGATCTTCCCGATCCAGGTCAGTTTGTTTTTGTTCCTACTGTCGGAAATTTAAAAGGCTGCCAGGCAGCTAAATTTAAATATTTCATCGATTTCGTCACTTGTGACTGGGGAAATTCAGTTTAGTCCCAAACAAACGTCCACGGAGCTGTCTTCACTCCCGAGATGTCACAGGTGAGAAATATCCACTCGGTCCCCAACGAACAACCCCCTTTTGGGTCGCACGTTACACTGCTTGGTGGCGGTATTGTCCGTTGAGGGGGCTGAAAATCAGCCTCCTGCCTTTGTCAAATGATCGAATCGTACGTGGAGTGTCCATTTAACAAGTTTTCGATAGTCGTACAACCGCAGATAGAAGTGTGCCGAAAAGCATGAGTCTCAATGGATCGAATCATGTCCACCAAGCTACGTGTGACATATTGATATTGTATCATTCTGAGATATGGTGCTTGAAGGCGGAACCTCTGAGACACCTTTGGGTCACTGACAGCTGAACCCTCAGAACCATAGCCGGAGTCAACGAATACAGAACGAGGTAACTAAGGAACGAATGTTTGGCTAAGCACAAGGTACAGTCACCCCCCAATAAGCGAGACGGCCCAAGTGGTTAGAGCGCGAATTTACTGACCGGAAGGTCCGTGGCTCGAACCCGACCTCTGCCTCTCGACTTCCCCTGTCTAGGCTTGGGCAACCTGGCAGTATCCCAGCCCTCGTGCTTCCTTCGGGTGGCATGGCAGCTAGGCACCGAAAGGGTGTTACAGCTGAACGATTTTTTTTCAATAAGCAAATTCCCACGCGCAATAATCTGCAGGAAATAATTTCACGAACTACTCCAAGAAGCAGAGAGCATTTTCGAACGCGCCCAAGAATATAATACAAGGGGTATTTGTCTCTAAAATATGAAATGCTTTTTTGTTGGTATTCATAATAATCACACCTTTCGATAGCTAATGAACAGACCTTTACCACATTCAATTTTCCACTGTCCACGGAAAACTAGCAGAAGCGGATTAACTAAACAAGACGGTAACATACGACTGGTTGTGGGATGGTTAACTGGTCCGTGCATATTGACCTGAGAAACAGAATCAACCAGACTAGATCACTAGCTCAGACCGATACTGCTGAACTATGGTAGTTCTCTGAAGATGAATGATTGATATGGTTCTTTCTGACTTGCAAGGCATGAAAGCGACCTGTGAGATATGCTCGCGCTATGACATGAGAGGAATGAAAGGAGCGGCAGTCTTGAAGAGTGGCTCTCCAACGATCGCTGATAGCTACGTGTTCCGATTAGGCCCACGGTTGATTTGCACTTGGTGGCCTCGAGGTTAAACAGTGTGAGCGTTTATGTTGAAAACTCGTGCTGCCCAGAGACAGTACATAGTCAGCGTACCACTAGAGTTGCTCTTCGTTGTTTGTGTGGCAAGGACCAGCTCCGAATCGACCACCCGGATATGATTTCAGTCACCATTACCATCATTATCGTTGACAGCAACACACCAGTGATACAAGCTGAGGCTTAACTACCACAGAACCATGAGAGAAGAAAGCCTTCGTAAAGAATGGAAAGAAGAGGGAAGGGCAGCGAGATAATGCGAAGAAGCCCTATATCCTTAAGGAAGACGAAAATAAAGTGCTCACATCTTTGGACAGTACTAAGTATTTTTGGGCTAAGTGCGCTTTACTGGACTGGATTCCGGTTAATAGTTGTCTCTGAGCTGGTTTCTTGACTGGATCATTCAAGGTTAGTGCATCTCAACGTGGGAAACTCAGACTGTTTGTTTATTGCGCCAGCATATGTTCCGACAGACGACAGCTCTGAACCTGAGAAAGATTTGGCACGGCTGTTTCGGTCAGCAAAAAGTACAGACAGGTGATGTGAATGCCCAGGTCGGCGGGCCAAGTCCGGAAGAAACTCATCTTTACAGCAGATTCGTGCCCGACGGTCACCATATAGACAATGGAGAGCGACTAATTCAGCCATGTAATGAATATTACTTGTTTCCATCTAGTACAAAATTTTAACAGAAACGCTTGCATCGTGTTATCTGGAAGCCACCACCTGCGAGCCACCGTGGACTCAGCTGGACCACGTGGCAATCATCTATCCGTGGAGAGCTACACAATGTGACTCCGACCACGCCACTGTGCGGGTATGTGTATTTGTTCGCTTTCATTCAGGAAGCCCGTTGATGCAAGGTTATTCTGTCCACCACTCGCAGTGTCTCTGTAGCCCAACAATATTGGGTTGGATTGGCTGGAAAGCTCCCAGAATTCAACGGGCATAGTGGTAATAATGATGATTTGGATGGGGACTAGAAAGAGGTGAAAGGTATGCTCACAGTTTTTGAAACCGTCTGCGCGGGACAGCTCGTACACCGTAATGAACGTCGGGCCTCATAACTCTCAACATCTCTCACTGATACATCTCTCACTATACAAGCAACAAACAACTGTGAAGACGCGCGCAGATCCCTTAAACATCGGATAGTAAGAAGCCTGAGGATTGGCAGAGAGCACTGGTGACTAGCGAAGACCCGAGAAATGGAGGGAGCTTTTGCGACGGGAAGCTAGCCCAATCAACTGGTTCAAGAAGGGTGGGTGGTTGTACGGTATCCGAAAACGACGAACCTAAACTCATTCCCAGAAACGACGTCTTGAGTGATGGGCTAAACACTGTGGAATCCGGTAAAGCCGGCCTCCACCAACTCATTCCCTGGAAGCACGACATGAATCCGTATGGAAGACCGACGACAGAAGTCCAAAGGAAAATTTCCTAGTTTCAGCGTAACAGATCATGTGGTCCAAACCATATGCATTCTCCACACTTCTTAGATGGTGAATCCCTTGTGGCCAGCCTGATAGTTTTAACCAAAAACACCTCGAATAAACACAGACTACCGACACCATGCAGCGTACGACAGGTAGCTCTATGTTCAAAAATGTTGCTAAAGCCACCGGATCATCAGTCTAACGAATATAGCTTCCAGAATGCTTTAGGGTATTATCCTGTGTAGGTTGATCCATTAACGGACGGGTCAGATTCGCGAGAATCAACAGGGGTTTCACCCAAAACAAGGTTGCAAAGACCACATCCATGCTTTGCAATAAGTGGCCGGACTGCCCCGCTCCATCCAGTAGTTGTTCATCTTGACACCTGAGTAGCTTTTGACTCGTTTCATCGCCAGAGACTAAACTGCAATCTAGAGATAAAAGGTGTTACTGCCAACCAGTTGCAAGACGCTGGGAACCGATTGAGAAGCCATCCATTTCGCAAAACTTTTGGAACGATCGGTAGATTTATTGCTGGGCAACGTTTCGCTTTCGGCACAAAAACTTCGTCAGGCCAAGTGACTAGGTTACGAGGTTGGTCGAGATTTAAGACTGAATGAGAACCAATCAGCTAATTCAGGCTAATTTAGTGTGAAGTGTACGCTAAGGGATTTTATGTGTTAGGGTGGGTCATCAAGTGTTAAGACTGATAGGGAAACCTACATGGATTTGGGTCCACCTTAGGGTCTAGTGCTTCCGGTTCGGTGAAGATTTCTCTTAAACATCGTTTGCGCTTTTCGTCCGTCTGTGTGGATGAGCTAGTACTACGATAGTTGTGTAAGGGAGAGAAAGAGTCTGTGAACTTTGGTGGGATCGGGATTTCCACTCCCCCCTTTTTTGCTAATGATTTTACGTTTGTTGACAACCGAACAGTTACGTGTCGATTCGGCTTATCTAAGACCGCTCTCCATACACTCGCCAGTTCTACACCATTGATTCTATTCACGCTGTGATGCTTGGTAATTTCCACCGCCTCAGCTAGCAGCCGGTGTGGTGTTAATCGCAGGCCCCATCTTAAGACTTCCACATTCTCTAGATCTATTCTACGTCCTGTGTCTAACGCATGTACCACCATCGCTGAGTCTTTGACCAGCGCTTGATATTCTTCCGCATTCCTTGGTGGTTTGTTTATCCTCCTTTTGTGCTCCTCTTATGCCAATTCTGGCGTGCAGTTCCCTGACAGTTTGTTCTACGTAAACCTTAGTGCGATAGTTGCATTTAATTTTATACACAGTACCTAGTCCTTTCAACCGGGAGGAGATTTTTCAATCGCCCCGAAGCTGAGCGTAGCGTTTTCCCCTTCTGGAAAGCTACTCAAATGTTGACTAAGTGGAGCAGTCTTCGAATAACCTCACTTGGAATGACTGCTGTGCCAAGTAATTCTTTACTGGGTCTTGATACCGAAGCCCATATCCTTCTTAATTACCGCCCAATTGAACTCACTGGTAATCTCGATCTGAGCTACTGTTCAGTCGGCCTCTTCTGTGCACAACGCTCTGACTCGACTAAACATCGATGAGACCATGCTGGCGTACACGGACTTTGGATGTGGTGATGAGCAGTTTAAGGCGGTCTCTGAGTCTGTTAGTTTCTGGTAGATAGTAGTTTTTAATTCTCCATCACTCTTATGTGTCATACAGTCCAGGAAGGGTAGTGTACCCGAGGTAGACTCTATTCCCATGCTAAATTTGATGTGAGGATTTAAACTATTAAGATAGTCGTGTAAGTTGTTCACGTCATCACATTTGAGTACAACAAAGGTATCATCAATATAACGCAAAAATTTTTTCGTGGACGATGATATCCGGCCAAGGCCATTCGTTTGAAATCCTCCATATAAACATTAGCTAACACTGGGAATATTAGAAATCCCATTACAGGACTTTGTTCTTGTGAGTAAACTGTTGTCTCAAAAACAAACTGATCGAGATTCAAACACCATTATGTCCTCAGCTATTTCATCCACCGGGAGCTGTGTCGGTTCCTTAAGTTTCGTGTCTGTTAGTAACAATCTCTTGGTTACCTCCAAAGTATCCGCCCCAGGGATGTTTGTGTACACTGAGATTGCGTCAAAACTCACGAGGACTTTGTCTATCTTCAGAGGAAGTCCTGCGACCCTATTGGCAAAGTCATACTAATTCCTCATGAAGGTGCTTGATCCCCCCGTGAGTGGACTAGGTACTGTGTATAAAATTAAATGCAACTATCGCACTAAGGTTTACGTAGAACAAACTGTCAGGGAACTGCACGCCAGAATTGGCATAAGAGGAGCACAAAAGGAGGATAAACAAACCACCAAGGAATGCGGAAGAATATCAAGCGCTGGTCAAAGACTCAGCGATGGTGGTACATGCGTTAGACACAGGACGTAGAATAGATCTAGAGAATGTGGAAGTCTTAAGATGGGGCCTGCGATTAACACCACACCGGCTGCTAGCTGAGGCGGTGGAAATTACCAAGCATCACAGCGTGAATAGAATCAATGGTTTAGAACTGGCGAGTGTATGGAGAGCGGTCTTAGATAAGCCGAATCGACACGTAACTGTTCGGTTGTCAACAAACGTAAAATCATTAGCAAAAAAGGGGGGAGTGGAAATCCCGATCCCACCAAAGTTCACAGACTCTTTCTCTCCCTTACACAACTATCGTAGTACTAGCTCATCCACACAGACGGACGAAAAGCGCAAACGATGTTTAAGAGAAATCTTCACCGAACCGGAAGCACTAGACCCTAAGGTGGACCCAAATCCATGTAGGTTTCCCTATCAGTCTTAACACTTGATGACCCACCCTAACACACAAAATCCCTTAGCGTACACTTCACACTAAATTAGCCTGAATTAGCTGATTGGTTCTCATTCAGTCTTAAATCTCGACCAACCTCGTAACCTAGTCACTTGGCCTGACGAAGTTTTTGTGTCGAAAGCGAAACTTTGCTTGGCAATAAATCTACCGATTGTTCCAAATTCTTCCAAAAATGGTGTTCCTTCCAGATCATAAAAATTCTATGCGCCTTCATCCGTGGACGCGTACCTGTCTGTGGCAAACTATTTCTTGAGTTTGTCACCTTCAGTGGTGACAGGCAGTGGTGTCCTGTGTTGCCACTCTCATTCAAAATTGTAAAGGACGTGCTGTTTGAGTCTTATTTACCTACCTGTAACATCGCAGGGATCGAAATACTCCAGAAGCGTTCGCTTAAAGACATTGGGATATTGCTATTCTTGGACTGAATACTTAACAAGTTCAAGCCATTTTAGATAACCTACAAGCATCCACTGTAAGGTTCGGTGTGCAAATTGCTACTGTAAGACGGTGGGGTCAAGCCTAAACTTCACGATTATAGAGAAACCGATGGATTCGATAGATAATTTCGTCTATCTAGGCGGCTGCGTAAGCCCCGTTGGACTGACGAAGAACGAAATCAAGTTCGAATCGGGAAGGCCAGGGTAGCATTTACCGACGTGATATCAGTTGGGATCTCAAAGATAGAGTATACGCTGCTGCCTACTTTATGGATCAGAGGTGAGTGCTGCGCGCAGATATTAAAAAAATTGTTTGCCCATTGTTGCCTCCGAAGCACTGCGCGGATCTGATGGGAACATCGGATCAGTAGTGCCGAGGTACGCTAGACGGTTTTCAGCACGTCAAACTCTCCTTTGATAGGCCAGTTAAGCACGCTTCACAGACTACGCTGGTTAGGCCAGATAATTTGTATACCAGAGGGCCCTTCTGCACCTCAGAGCCCTCTTCACCCAGCCATGCATCGGACACAGAGGACCCAAAAGCGGTCGGCCCGTGACATGGCAACGAAGCATTCGCATCAGCAACAGCTGTCTCTTCGGATATCGGAACGAGACAAACCAGTGGTTAGTGACTCTGAAGGATATGGCTATGTCAAGCGGCCAATGGCAACCTTGCATCAAAGCTAGTGCCATCACTATGTAGCTCTATCACTCCATGCTATAGCAGAACAATTTGATATCAATGAACTGATTGAGCCATCACATTCTCTTATTCTCCTTATCTTTGGTGACCAAAACTCAATGGAGATTTCATTCTGCTAGTGCAGCTAATCTACGTTGAAAAGCTGAGAAGTGCAAAGCTGTTCCATCCCTGTTGCGAATCATCAATAGTGCGCACCTCAGGAAACTCAGAGTTTCGAACCCACGACCTTCCGCCAATGGTTGAGCACTTAACCGTTTGACAATGAGTGGCTGATTAGCAGTGTGATTAGCTCTTACTTAGACGGGATATAGCGCCACCCATCCTTCAATACGGAAACGTGGTCACGTATTAACCGGCTCCTCAAAAGGAAGTTTTACACATCCAGTGAAATTATCCTCCCTCGAAGCTGCTTATTGTTCCACCTTAAAGTGAGGAGAATTGGCAATATTTAATAGAGATTTCATCCTGTCAGTGATGCCAATCTATGCTGAAAAGCCGAGAGAGAGTGAAGGCTAATCACACCACTGATTGGCCGCTGATTGGCGAACGGTTAAGTGTTCAGTCACTGGCCGGAAAGTTGCGGGTTTGAAACGCTGAGTTTCGTGAGATGCACAATGCTGGTGATCCCAAACAAGTATGAAACGCCTGTACAGCGTTTCTCGGCTTTTCAGCTTCAATAGCAGGATGAGCTGTCCATTGATCATTACCAAATCTCACATCAACAAGAGCTGTAACCACTGTGCCTCGGTACACGGTCTATAGCTGACAAACCTGTCCTTAAGTGAAATTTATTTGCATCTCGCACCTGAACGTGCCGCAGCTGATCTTTCTCGCCCTTAGAGTGCATACAAGTGGTTTGTAATCAGTATGCCAGAGCAGGATGAGTGCAGTTCGAAAAGCGCAGTTAGAAAGAGCTCTGGTTCAAACCAGTTATTAAGGTACAAACAATGTATCAAAGTGCCACTTTTCATTGGCAGTTATCTTCACATTTCGCAGAGGGTCTCACAGAACAAATATCTCTGGATATAGTACATGCTAAGTGGTTGTGCACTCCGAACTGATAATACTTAGCACTTACAGTAAACCATTCATGCAACAAGTTCCGAACTGCATGAAGGGAATTGAGTCCTCTGTAGATGAGAAATCCTTGCCAATATGTAATGGCTCGAAATTCATAATAACAATAAAATAATAGAAAAACCCAAGCAGAACTTCTGGTTGAAAAGCTGCCGAACCTAAGAAATATGGTACAATATACACACCCTAGAAGCTGGGTACCAAAACCTGACGTTTTTTGCACAGCTGAAACAATGAGCATTTTAGGCAGCAGAACGGTAAGAAACACTGTTAGGCTTAGGCCCTGTTGTATATTTGCTCTGCTTTTCAAACGTCTCATCGTTCATTGCTAAATCACTTTTTTTCGTTTCAGCTCTCAGTGTCAAAGTTTTGGATGAACAAAGCCTAGTTTCCGGGCCCTCAGTCTTTTCCATTCTTATTCTGATTATCGTTGCACTCCATCCCTCGCCGAACACAACAGGCCCCTGGTACTGGAATTCACTAACCCCATTTAAAGGGTTGCTGGCGTCTGGTGGAAAACCAGAGGTAAAAGTTGAGGGCGCGACCTGTGTAAAAACACACAAATCAGGGGACCTGGAAACCCCAACTGTTCAAAGTAGACCAACACTATCCGTAGAGCCGTCTCAAAAGACTTGAACCGCCTTGGTACATATCAAATAAATACTCAACACTTTGAGCACACTAGAAAACCTACAAGTCAAACTCCTTCCAAGATCATCGGAAAAATTATTTGTAGCCATGTGGAGATAGCTCAGCAGTTAAGGCAAGAGCTTACTAACCGGAAGGTCCATGGTTCGAACCCAACCTCGGCATCTCGACTGCTTCTGTCTAGGCTTCGGCAACCTGCCAGTACCTCAGCCGTCATGTTCCCTTCGGATCGCGTGGCAGCTAGGCGCCGAAAGGGCGTTACAGCTGAAGGATTATTTATTAATTATATTAGTCATGTGGAAGATTGCATCAGTTCGTCACAAGAAAACTACTGTATCGTTGGACATGATGCCCGGAAGTTCACACTATCCACCCAAGGGAACTAAACCGGTAAACGAAGTCACTATGATCCACGATTCAGCGCATGCAACTGGAAAGACAAGCAACGTCGTCATCAATATCGGCGAGAGCAACATAAGTGTTGACACTGCTGCACGACCAAATGCCTGTCTTCTAATTGCCTCACTAAGAATTCGTTGTTGCCATTCAAGACCAGCAACACTTGAGACACTGATGGTTAAAAACTTGAAGGCACATCACATCATTCGTCTATACAGGCAACGTCTCGCAACTAAACAACACAGTCCTTACTGTAACCTAGTACATACGGCCCTTGATACCCAGTGATGTGGATTTTTTGACGCCACAAGCGACGCAAATTAGTAAACGTGATTCTGGTCTTTAAGATTTATGAACTGACTTCATCAGACACACTTCCGTCAGAGCTTATACAACTAACGAAGTATGTAAAATTCTGCACAATTCATAGTGCTTCCCCTGTAGTTGCCGGGGCTGAAAGAACAAATGTACTAACAAGAATGTATCCGTCGTAGGACTTAATACAGAAAGCCCTGTGTCCCTACGGAAAACGATCAAGAACAAAATGCTTACACCTTTGGACAGCAACGAGATGTAAATACCCTAGGACTTTAGGGTGATAAAAACCAGTGACTTTTCAACCATTAACCTAGCAGCGGTGAGGGTGAGTGCTGTTGGCAAACCTCAGAAGAATTAGCAACAAGTACGACAGGGTGAAAATGGCGCTAAATGACCAGGATACTGACATTATGGCCTTCGTTCGGCTGTAGCACTCTTTTGTTGCGCAGCTGCCATGCCATCCTAAGGAAGCACGAGGTGAGATGCTTCCAAGTTGCCCCAGATTAGATACGAGCAGTCGATATGTCAAGGTTGTGTTCGAACGACGGTCACTAAGTTCGCGCCCTAACGGCTAGACTGTTTTGAGTTCTTATGATCTTCACTTCGAGTCACCATGATAATGAGTACGCCAGCCAAAGACGTACTCAGCTAGGGGAGACAGACCGGTCGTACGGATGGTGGCTTTCCAGTACTCCGTAGATCCATTACGTCTAGAGTCACCGTCGAAAGGAGTGATTGAGTTGTCGGGTCAAGACAAGCGTAACATTACTATATGTGTGGTGTACCATGGTCCCACATCCAATTATGAATTATCGACGTCGTTTGTCATGAGGGTTGCCGAAACTGTTGCTGAAACTGCTTAATCACTGGTGGTTTAGACGCTCCACAGAGGCTTAGTATGACTGTCGCCTTCTAACAACTGTCCCATTCTACAAGTGTCTCCGCCAACCAGGATACGACCTGGACAAAATACAACTACACTAAACTGGAGATAATGGAAGAATCTCACTCAGGACTTATGCCTCAGAGTAGTCACGTACTCAATACACTCTCAGTCACAAAAGCAGCTCCTTTCCCTGGTTCTCTGCAGCCTAGGAGAGACCACACGATGCCAACGTCAAGTAGGCGTGGAAGCTGTCCACTAACAGACCTCAAAGCCTCCTGGGTGATATTGTACCACATAACAATGGAAGACATCCTCTCCACCGTCCTTCGTAGATGAACAGAGGATCTCGCGTGCTAGTGAGGGAAACTGAGGCGCCCAGGGGTCAGTTAAAAAGCAATCTCTGCTGCGTTGATTATTACGCACATCCCAACTGTCCCAACGTCTGTACTTCCTTCAGGAGACATAAACTTTACCAATTTGAATTGTCCCTTGTTGCGGAATCTGCGCTGGCCTCCAGAAAGCTCCACGCTCACATCAGATGCGGAACAAAGGCAAACAGTAGTACAGCTCTGATACAGGGTATTCCGGTTATCTGAGTAAAGACAAAGTGGACCAGCAACACCACCATCATCACTGAGAGCAATACACAAGTAATACATAATGGTGCTTAGTACACCAGCAGTGTGGTTCAGTGGCTACGGTGGAAAACCCAGAATCAATGGCGACCGGCGCTCGTAACCTTCTCACGGATGTAACCTTTGCACTAACATCAAACCATCATACTAGCAATGAATTTCGGTGTCCTGATAAACCTGGATGAATAGTCCTTTCCAAAACACAGGGTTTTTAACCCACGAATCTCCAGAGCTTTCAGAAATCAACCCTCTCCTGGTATGCAACTTTCTTCAATGTTCCCTGCGCGGTCCGTTGCCAAGAGGATTTAAGGTAATCCGAAGGAAGCACCAGGGCTATGATACCGCCAAGTCGACCAAGCCTAGACAAGAGCAGTTGAGAGGAAGGGGTTGCGTTCGAACCATGGACCTTCCGGTCAGTAAGTTCGCGCCTTAACCACTGAGTTATTGCGTGCTCAGATTTAAGAAAAGGATCGCTGAACTCTTGTGCAAGGGTCTTTCTCCCATCCTGAGAAAAGCGATCCCAAACTTGCTGGGGGGAGTGCGTACGTTATTCACAAGAACGCAGTAAGCGTTAAATTTCAGTCTCGTGACTTTCTGTCGAGGTGCACGATGGAGGCAGCCTACCTGTTGCTGTATGGGCGTCTAGCACCTACCTCAAAGATCCTCTACTGGTGCTGGGGTTTTTCAGGCATTTTGACGACTTTTAAATACAGTTGACTGATTAATGTATGTGGACAGTCATACAGTCAGGCGGGCGCTTCAAACTAATGAGAAATGCTGTGGGTTTTTCCGTTAATGTAACAAATCTAGTGGCGCATTTTAGCGACTATCTAATCTGGAAAGCTATGATGAAAAAGACATGGCCGAAAAAGTGGGATCCGGTCCAAAACCTACTTTGGCGATAGACGCCACTATGCGGTTGAAAATGTCTGAAAACCTTAGCTGAAGAGCCATGCCGGGAAAAGTGTATATCGCATAAATATTGGATACAAGCAGTCAAATCTCATGTCGTGCCATCATTATGATACATCAGCATATTACATCGTTTGTTTTATATTGTGCACACGGTCATGGCCAAACAATATCCCCATGCTAAGCGAGGCCCGATCTCGAAATGAGCCTAATCCTGCACCCCTAGAGAGTGAACAAGATCGGCGGACTCTTACTAATGGTCGCAAAGCTTCTGCCACGCTGTCGGAATCCGGCAGACGGGATAGACGTCAAAACATCTTTTGCATTATTTTATATGGATTTATCAATTATTGAATATTTTCACCACTGTCTACGTATCCCTTTGAACTGCAAAGTCTCCGGTTAGTTCATCGGTCACACAGGGTTGTAGGTGTTTCCCGGTAGTTAGAGCAGTGGGGCCACTGCTAGTGTGCATCTCTTTCGAGTTGCTCGTGAACGGTCAGTGCGTATTCCAGTCCGTCCATATGGACGGCTCATGGGCAATAATGAGTGCTTTGTGCTAGCAGGATGTTATGGTTCATTATGCCTTCCGCCTGTGTTCCATTATTTGTTTGTTCCATTCATATGACCACTGCTTGGGGCAACCTGTTCCCTCATTACACAATAGTTACTTCGTTTGTAGCTCAAATTTGAGCTCTAAAGCAGTGGTGGGTTTTCGTAACTTGGAGTGTCCAGCTAGGCTTCAAAGGTTGAATCTATTATCGCAAACTTATCAGAGGCAACGGGGCGACCCCATGCCCGTGCAGTGACGGGGCCCAAACGAATTATCTACTATCATCTATCAAGTGATTACGGAATACCGACTAGCCTGTTTATCACCGAGTGCTAAACTAACTATGCTCGACATACTCACGCACTGCGTTTTCAACAAGTGGTAAGCTATAGTAAGTTTTCTTGCGTGTTTTTCGCATCCACCTTATCTATCCTTCATTGCTTCAACCTTCTGTAGTTTACCGTTTTGGACCAGTTGTCATACGTAAAACATAATTTACAAATTGTGTCCATAATTATGGACATTTTGAAAAATCATACCTTGCTCCACGGCTTGACGCGGCCGTTTGGGACAACAGCAACCTTAATTCCTTCACCTTAGGGCCGAACTTGACCACCGATGCCATTGGCAAATGGCAGAACAACTGGCCGGCTTCGCCTTGTGAAATGTGGTAGACTTTTGAGCGCTCAATGTCAAGCCCCCTACTACGTCACTTGATTCACGCACAAGCTTGCTTTCTGATTGGCTAAATACGCTCAAGCCAGAAAGCGAGAGCGGTCAAGCCAACTCTGCTCACAAGTCAAATGGAGCCGACCCTTAGAGTACACCCCAAATTTCTCTGAAACTATAGTTCGAACGAAGTGAACTTTAACTTAATTTTTTAGCATTTGATAGTATTTATTCGAACCCCCTAAATCTCCCAATGCGGCCGCAGTTTTTGGAAGTTGTCCAGACACACAAAATAAGGAAACGTGGACAAATAAGCATGTGAAAAATTCAACCACCTAAATTAAGGACTTGTACGTGTTTCAAGTGACAAAGTCGGTTTAACACTGCAAAATACGTCAACCTGCCTTAAGAGGCTCTTCACTGCCCTCTCCCAATTCAGCCAACCTCATTAGTCGGGCAATTTATGTTGGCTCCTCCAATGCCAGAATGTCAAGAAAATCGAAAGTTTTAGTTTCAGATGTTTAGGACTAGACTCTTCCGCACATCCAAGTGTCTTTGCAGTCAGCAGCCAGATTATTAATCGTAGGTTTCAATCATTTCGATCATTTTGTTCCGTGGATGACTCCCACCACAGCTAATGGTGTCTTGCAGTGGAACGCGCCCTACAAATGATGGTCGTTATTTTGTTATTGTGAGATGTGTGTTTTATGAATGTTCTCCTAAAGACACACGAAAGTGTCGAATCTGGGAAGAAAATATAGCTAGCACAAACCTAGCCACTTATTCACTGGGGGCAAGAAAGTGCAAAAGAATACGGGCGGGGGACCCGCGATTTGCGCAGAGGCACACGAATGCGGAACTCGAAATCCACAGATACATCCGACCGGACCAACCAGCAACGGAGGCGGACGTTTGGGCGGCTGAGATCCTTGAGCTTGGCGTGATGGAGGTCAAGTAACGCCAGCTGGTTGTACTTGTCATGTCATGATTCCTGAATCAATCATTAGCTTGGTTTTGTCAAGTGGGTAGATCAACCCTCCCTTACCGCACGATTACCCGGTGCACACAATTTCATGAATGTTACGTCTATTTCAGTAGCGCAGTCCAGTAACGGCTTGCTGGCAGTGGTTTCTTTGAAAGCCCAATTTTTTCAAAAAATGTCCTGAATGTGGGAATTCACGGATTCACGGGTTGATA